>CM056574.1:2172500-2422500 GCA_029721435.1 Gymnothorax reevesii | reverse complement strand
CACACAGGCTCTCGTTTACGCAGCGGCTGTGTCCGTTACACTGGCATGCTGGGAGAAAAAGGGGCGGGGTCAGATCACAAACCACCAGCTCCGCCTCCTGTCTGGCAGGTGACTGCCCCGCTCCGCTCAGGGTGTCGTGTGCGCCGCAGAGCCCCGAACGCAGAGAGCTCGGCCCAGCTTTAGTCAGGGCGCCATTTTGGACCTACGTGTTGCACAGTTACAGGAGTAAAGCCAATGCGCCTTCGCCATTCTCTGCTCTACGAGACAAGTTTTATGTTCCCGAGTCCAAGCACAACCTCTCTGTGTCGTATGTATGTTCACAGCAGCGATTCGATTTAACCAGCGCATTATTTTTCACTTTACACAAGATAAAATAAATGTGTACTGCATACAGCTCTGGCTTTACACCGACTACCCAATGAGCAGATACAGACACCAGCGTCTGTAAATACTGAAATTTAATTGCTAAATAATTCTGTAATTGTCTCCGTGACACAAAAACTGAGTTATGAGGCCTCAACAGGCTCATGGACAACGGCAATAAACATCGGCATTATTTGTATTCAGTGCAAAGGGGTTAATAAGTTACACTTTATCTGCAGAGCACTTCTCCACTCAAGTTCACTGAAGGTGACTGTAATTATTATGCTGATGAGTTACTAAGAATAAACCGAAGTTAGTCCCGCCCCCAGACCCTGAGTGATCCAGTCAGAGGACTGCATAGCGCGGTTGTGGGCGGGGTCACAGGCTCACCGGGGCACTGGATGAAGGACCAGTTATATTTGTTGTGGCCGGGGCAGATGGACACATTGAGGGCAGGCTGCTGGAAGTGGGTGCGGCCGGCGATCTGGAACGGCCCACGATACGAGCCCTCGATGCACTGGCCCCGCCCCGTATTACTGGGGTCTGTGCACCAACCACACGCAGGCTGGTCCAAACACTGCGCACAGGTGCGATACCCAGCGCAGCTATCCGCTGGGGAGAGAGAGAGAGGGTTACACACAGAGCATACCTGAGCAAGCACATGCACACAAAATCATACACTCACAGTAAGCGCGCACACACAGACACAGACACAGACACAGACACAGACACAGACACAGACACAGACATAGTAAGCATGCACACACAAAAACACACACACACACACACTCCGGCGGTCCTCACGCGGGCAGCTGTTCATGGTGTACCACTCCATGCACTGCCCGAAGGGAAAGGAGGCGACGTAGGCATTGGAGTCCACACACTGCCTCATGTTACTGCACCACATGCACTCCGAGCTGCTGCTCGTGCACTCGCTGCAGGAGGCCCGCAGCGCACACGGCGTCCGGCACTGCTTCGCACTGTGATTGGCTGCAGCGGGCAGGAGACAGGCAGGGGTCAAGGGTCAAGTGTCACCAATAACAGGACAGCTGTAATCACAGATGGTTTGATTTGAAAAGCATCAGGTGCGACCATTAGCCGTGGATCCCATGGAAATGAATGGTGATGGATGGTTCGATTAAGGGCCACATCAGGTGCTAGCCTTAACGTAACGCTAACTGAAATGAATGGCAACTGAGATCATTTGGTTGGAGACATGTCAGATGCTAGGATTAGTAAAACAGTCACTGACATTAACAGTGTCAAGGACAGTCAGGTGCTAGAATCATCCAGAAGACTCATAGTAATGAATTGTAACAGATGGTTGGATTCAAGACTCGTAAGGTGTTAGCATTAGCATAACGCTAACAGAAATGAATGGTAACAGAGACGCGTCAGGTGCCGGCATTAGCTGAAACACACTCAGAGATGAAAGGTAGGAACAATTAGCAAATCTTACGCTCATTGTGAAGGGTCTTGCAATGGATTGTGAGTAATGATGCAATAAAGGAGGGCTTAGCCAATTATCCGCTCGAAATATGAATAACAGCAGGTATTAAAATCCTCCTAAAACTGGCACAGCTCTAAAGTCATTGCTCTCCAAACCCTCTCTCTCACACAGGTCAGGGGTCAGAGATCTGGAGCGATGAAACTAAATATGACTATAAAGTCACGACTTTCGCACAGGTATGAAAGGTCAGAGGTCATGCGTGAAAGGTCAGAGACTATTGAGCGAAAGGCAAAGGGTTGTGGGTAAGAGGTCAGAGATTGCAGGTGAAAGGCCAGAGGTCGAGAGGCTCACCTGGGCGCTCGCAGAGGCTGCCGTTGACGGAGTTGACGCAGGTGGCAGCTTTCAGGCCACTGGACACAGGTTCGGCGAGGTAGCTGCAGAACCCAGCGTCACTGGGCTCACCTGGCAACCACTGCAGCGAGGTGTTGGTGAAAGGAGACATGTCCTCCCAGCACCAGTACGAGATATTAATCTTCCGCAGGCCCACCCAGGGGGTCACGGCGGCCTTATACTGGGGGGGGTAGAGATGCATGAAGAATTAATATGGCTTCTATACTCTGTATCGTTCTGCCAAATATCCATAACCGTGCACACCAACACAACTTTACCCCCGTGGTTGCTCGAGACTGGAAGGGACTTCCCTTCACTAACCTTCACTAACAAGAGCCATCAGGGAACGACGCATCCCCCCGAACCGGATCAGCGACAGACTAGCAAAAGGCACCACGTCAGTCATGACTCATGTGCACAACAGGTTTTGTGCAAAAATATCGAACAGTTATCAGATTAATCCGGAAACAAAATGTTCACAGACAGACAGACGGATGGACAGACAAACACATCCATGACTCAGAGGTCACGTTGCACTTAAAAATTCCGTCATAATCAATTATTATACATCGTTGTAATTTTATTTTTTAAAATGATAATCATTATTTTTTAAATTAAATAAACAGAATAATTAATAAAGTACGCATTAGCTGAATCTGACAGTGATTCATGCAGACACACATTGCGCACGGTGTTAAATACAGCCTGAACTTTATAAAACATGAACATAACGCGTTACTGAATACCCCTCGGCCCAGACAAGATTTCCTGCCTCAACCTCACAGCGCTAAGGTCAAAGGTGAAACCCAACAAAACATGACCTTGCACATCCATGTGTCACAGTGAGTCATCATACCAAATTTGGTGATGCTGCGATAATTAGTTGCCGAGTACTGACCCGGACAAAATTTCCAGTGTCAAGGTCACAGCGCTAAGGTCAAAGGTCAAATCCAGCAAAAAACCTGACGCTGCACATCTATGGGTCACAGTGAGTTATCATACCAAATTTGGTGAAGCTGCGATAATTAGTTGCCGAGGACTGACCCGGACAAGATTTCTCAGGGTCAAGATCACAGTGCTAAGGTCAAAGGTCAAATCCAGCAAAAAAACCTGATTTTGCACATCTATGGGTCATTGTGAGTTACTATAGCAAATTTACTGAAGCTGCGATTATTAGTTGCAGAGTACTGGCCCAGACAAAATCGTGGACGGACGACTGACGGCCAGTGTCGGCCTAGGGGTAACAAATGATTTCTCCCCCCACACGGTAACAGTGTGCAGATGAACGATGCTTTCAGTTATCGCTGGGCTTCACTAAGCCTAATAACCGCAGTCTCGCTAAGCAGTCCGACGAAGCTGCTTATCAACTCGTTATGTCAACCAGGGCTTCCCGACAAAGATATCTGCATGTTCACATAACAGAGACGGCGTTTGTAGCATATGACCAATCACCTATCGGCAGCAGAGCAGCATATTTAACAAATGATCATATTAAAAAACATAAGGCACACAGGATCACACCAGAGATGCTCAGTGTCACACAGTCAGTAGAGTCTCTCGCCTCTTAGTGGCGTCACCTTCCTGTGCCGCAGTCAGCAATTATTCAATCACCGCGCACTGGAGAAATTCACTCGCTGAATTAAAGTCATTGCGCATCAAGTTAATCAGTTTCACGTGCATTACGGTGGATTTCCCCACTAATGACGCGGAAATCGATTATGACTCAGGAATTCTCAGGTGTGTCTTTACTCTGGGACTGAATGCAATGGAATTCCATACAGATGTTTCAAATGGTCTTGTTTCATTAAAACAATTTAAATGATCATGAAACACATGGAGTCATAATCCCTTCCCATGTTACTTGGGGTGAGGTCCACCTTTACACAAGTGAAACTGAAACTTCAATGCAAAAGGGTTTTAATTCCGCGCGAGAATCTCATTAATAAGCGGTCATTGAATAATTGCGGTGAACAAGCCTAAAAAATGTGTGAGACCCACGCCGAATGCGTAAAACTTGGCGTCTCTGTCACACAGATCAAAGACAATGCTCGAGACAATATGACACCCAACACCAATTGGACGGGGGTGTGAATTACATTGTCAAAATGACGGGAGGCCTTCAAAATTTTCTATCATTGTTTAAAAAAATAAATAAAAATCTGTCAATGACGGAAAACATTCGGTTAACGCGACTTCTGCCATGACTAATTCCGCCCGCATTACATGCCGAGGATAATAAGTCAAAATCTGCCGAT
The DNA here is from genome assembly GCA_029721435.1 of Gymnothorax reevesii. Taxonomy (NCBI): domain Eukaryota; kingdom Metazoa; phylum Chordata; class Actinopteri; order Anguilliformes; family Muraenidae; genus Gymnothorax; species Gymnothorax reevesii. The sequence goes on along the minus strand of CM056574.1, from coordinate 2,418,042 downwards.
GTGATTGTGAGGACATGCAAAAATGTCCTCACTCCCCAATAATGTCCCCACTCTGTCCACACTTCCCAATAATGTCCCCACTCTGTCCTCACTTCCCAATAATGTCCCCACTCTGTCCACACTTTCCAATAATGTCTCCACTCAGTCCACACTTCCCAATAATGTCTCCACTCAGTCCACACTTCCCAATAATGTCCCCACACTCTGTCCACACTTCCCAATAATGTCTCCACACTGTCCACACTCCCCAATAATGTCCCCACTCTGTCCACACTCCCCAATAATGTCCCCACTCTGTCCTCACTTCCCAATAATGTCCCCACTCTGTCCTCACTTCCCAATAATGTCCCCACTCAGTCTACACTTCCCAATAATGTCCCCACTCTGTCCACACTTCCCAATAATGTCCCCACTCTGTCCACACTTCCCAATAATGTCCCCACTCTGTCCTCACTCCCCAATAATGTCCCCACTCTGTCCACACTCCCCAATAATGTCCCCACGCTGTCCTCACTTCCCAATAATGTCCCCACTCTGTCCTCACTTCCCAATAATGTCCCCACTCTGTCCACACTTCCCAATAATGTCCCCACTCTGTCCTCACTCCCCAATAATGTCTCCACTCTGTCCACACTCCCCAATAATGTCCCCACTCTGTCCACACTTCCCAATAATGTCCCCACTCTGTCCTCACTCCCCAATAATGTCCCCACTCTGTCCACACTTCCCAATAATGTCCCCACTCTGTCCACACTTCCCAATAATGTCCCCACTCTGTCCTCACTTCCCAATAATGTCCCCACTCTGTCCACACTTCCCAATAATGTCTCCACTCTGTCCTCACTTCCCAATAATGTCTCCACTCTGTCCACACTCCCCAATAATGTCCCCACTCTGTCCACACTCCCCAATAATGTCCCCACTCTGTCCTCACTTCCCAATAATGTCCCCACTCTGTCCTCACTCCCCAATAATGTCCCAACTCTGTCCACACTTCCCAATAATGTCCCAACTCTGTCCTCACTCCCCAATAATGTCCCCACTCTGTCCACACTACCCAATCATGTCCCCACTCTGTCATCACTTCCCAATAATGTACCCACTCTGTCCACACTTCCCAATAATGTCCCCACTCTGTCCTCACTTCCCAATAATGTCTCCACTCTGTCCACACTCCCCAATAATGTCCCCACTCTGTCCACACTTCCCAATAATGTCCCCACTCTGTCCTCACTCCCCAATAATGTCCCCACTCTGTCCACACTTCCCAATAATGTCCCCACACTGTCCACACTTCCCAATAATGTCCCAACTCTGCCCTCACTCCCCAATAATGTCCCCACTCTGTCCACACTTCCAAATAATGTCCCCACTCTGTCCTCACTTCCCAATAATGTCCCCACACTGTCCACACTTCCCAATAATGTCCCCACTCTGTCCACACTTCCCAATAATGTCCCCACTCTGTCCACACTTCCCAATAATGTCCCCACTCTGTCCACACTTCCCAATAATGTCTCCACTCTGTCCTCACTTCCCAATAATGTCCCCACTCTGTCCACACTTCCCAATAATGTCCCCACTCTGTCCTCACTTCCCAATAATGTCTCCACTCTGTCCACACTCCCCAATAATGTCCCCACTCTGTCCTCACTTCCCAATAATGTCCCCACTCTGTCCACACTTCCCAATAATGTCCCCACTCAGTCCACACTTCCCAATAATGTCTCCACTCTGTCCACACTTCCCAATAATGTCCCCACTCTGTCCACACTTCCCAATAATGTCTCCACTCTGTCCACACTTCCCAATAATGTCTCCACTCTGTCCACACTTCCCAATAATGTCTCCACTCTGTCCACACTTCCCAATAATGTCCCCACTCTGTCCACACTTCCCAATAATGTCTCCACTCTGTCCACACTCCCCAATAATGTCCCCACTCTGTCCACACTTCCCAATAATGTCCCCACTCTGTCCACACTTCCCAATAATGTCCCCACTCAGTCCACACTTCCCAATAATGTCCCCACTCTGTCCACACTTCCCAATAATGTCCCCACTCAGTCCACACTTCCCAATAATGTCCCCACACTGCTCTCACTTCCCAAGAAAAGTTTAGTTCTTACTTTGCAGCAAGCACAAGACACACATACGCATGCACGCACGCACGCACGCACGCACACACACACACACACACACACACTCGTGTGCGCGCGTGTCTTATGTTGTAATTTCCTTGTGTTTTATGTGCATAGTCTTGTAAAGCACTTTGTGATTTTTATCTGTTAAAAGCACTATATTAATAAAATTTAGCACGTTTTCCGGAACAATATTTTCACCCGACCGAGGATCTGATCTGAGAAACAGAAGCTGCAGTGAAGAGAGAAGCCCATACCTCTCTCACACAGCGTTCCCCACAGAACTGGTGCGTTTACACACACACCGCATCAGCGCCCAGTCCTCTCTGGCTTCATTTACGTGTCTGACGCACATCCCCCCCCCATTTCACACAGCGCGGTCTTCAGTGAGCTTTCAACACCCGACTGAGGCCCTTCGTTAAGGCTCGTGCTAATTAAAAAATCAGACGCACAGACGGAGCAGGATAATGGCCAGTACATAAGAGTGATGTCTGTTCGAGAGAAGATACTGCAGGAGAGGGCAGAGCTCTAGAGACACACAGTCCTCTCCCGCCTCAGAGTTAAGTAAACAGCTCTGAGCTGGACTCTCACACAGGACTGTTACTCACATACACTGCCACCGACTCGCCCGTTATCAGCAACATTTTCATCAAATAAACAACTCAGCCCTGTAACTGCGGGCAAAATACGCTAAAATCCAGTCTTCAGCAAAGATACTACACACACACACACGCACACACTCCCTCTCTCTGACAGACATACAAACACAAATGCGCACACTCTCTCACACAAAAACACATAAAACACACACACTCTCTCCCTCTCTCACAGATAAACACACAGACACCACCCTCCTCTCACCAGGACGGTCATGATCTGAAGCTCCTTCAGGACAAACTCCACCTTCTTCTGCGTGGTGAGAGACGCGAGGACAGCGTTGTGACTGCGGCAGCTCAGCTTGGCGTTATCGTAGGAGTCCTTCGCCGTGATGAACTTCAGACAGGAGTTACCCACCAGGTGCCAGCTCTCGCCACAGATATTCTCTGGGGGGGGGGGGGGTTGAGGGGATGAGGGGATGAGGACAGTTCTGCTCACACACCGTCAGGAAAACACACACCCGTCAACGCAACGATCTGTGTGTCTCTGCTCGTGACACCGGCAGATTAAAATAGAGCAACAAATGTGCTTAACAGGCATTTATAATCATGTCAGGAGATTTACGCCTGTAATATTGGACATTTTTATTGCATTGCTAATCTCCAAATAATTATGCACTCCACCGCAGTTAAATATTCCCAGAAGACCCAAGGAACAAGGGTGGAGAGAAACACATTAATGTTCTGCACAGATGGGGGCTCATATTGAGTCGAGGCCCATAAGGGGCCACAGTTAGCTGACACAGGGGCCCGAAACGGACAAGATCAACCCTAAAACATCAACAGGAGCCCTGGCTACATACAGGAACAAAGACTCATACACTGGCCTGAGCTGGGTACTCAAAATAAAGTTAATTAAGTGAAAGGAGCTCTATGGGGTGTCTTAAGGTTGGCAGCTGGAACCACAGTGTAGCTGCAGGTACATCAGTGCCGCTGTTGGGCCCTAAACTCCACACGGCTCCAGATGGAAGTGGCCCCTGATCAATCTGATCAACTTTATAACGGCGTCAGCCAATGCCTGTGGAGAGAGACTGAGCGTGCTCACCGGGGAGCGCGATGCACTCCTGATTACGCGGCTCCCACTGGCAGTTCTGGTCCATGGCACAGCTCTTGCAGCTGGTCTTCTTATTGCAGACGTACTCAGGGTTATCCTTCGGACACGTCTCGTACTCCGCTATGGGGCCCTGAGATCACATCACAAAGTTTAACACATAACTGTTAAAGAACAGCTATCTGAGCAAAGCCAAAACCACACACTGCGCACAGTTTAACGCACAACAATTAAAGACCAGCTATCTTAGCAATGTTAGGATTGCACACAGCACCAAGTTAAACACACGGTTATTAACCTGTTAACTGTCACTGGACCCTAATTAGGGCCCTACGCAATTTTCAAACTAATTTTGAATCCTTCACTTGTAAACTATGACTTAAATCTTCAACCAATCCAGGTAAACGCATGGACATACATTAACAAATAAATCTGTTTTCTTTCCTTTGGGATCAACGTTTGACCACAGATGCATGAGGCCTGTGGTCATGGCCTGTAGTCTCTGAAAATTCACCCCACATACCAAAATTAATAGGCAAAGTCCTGCTCAGAGGTGTGGGATGCAAGCGGAAATATATCTCTCTATTCTCGTCTCAATTACTCTCTGACAGTAAGCCACAACATTTTATGATGCATATCAATGCAAACCTTAATGTCTTGTCTTTCCAATGAGACCATGCCTGTGGAATAGAGCAGAGAGCATTTGAATTGTGGGACCTATCTGGGCCAAATGTGAGAAATTGCAGGTGACGGTTGTTACAGGCAAGCATTTAGTCTTCTTCCCCTGCGCCTGCCTGTCTGTCTGCCTGTCTGTCTGTCATTCCAGGAGGGGGGGCTGTGGCGCAGCTGTACCTCGTTGAGGGGCTGGGCTGGGGCTTTATAAGCAGCTCAAGATGGCGAGGGGGTTCCCCTTCTCCTGAGGCATCGTTATGGTTTTCTGTTTGTCTTTTTACATAGGACTGATCCCACTACATTTTTATTTCTTTGCTCTGTTATGGCCCCAATTTGTTATTACATTTAAAACAACAGCAACAGCAAGGGATGACACACAGTTTTTAAAAACTTAAACACATTTAATTTTTAAAGACAATAACAACTAACTAACCTAAAGACCAAGATTGAATTATGTACAAAACATAAATATTTACAATCCCTTTTCGTGGGGGTGGCTTGGTGATGTCCTGGATGATGAAAATGCTCAAACACAGGCAAAGAAATCCACAAAAGAAATGTCACAGGTCTTGAACAGAATGGCAGGTCTGGTCATCTTCTTGCAATTTCTCCTACTACTTTACTGTCTCAATTCTTTTCCTTATATACTCTTTTGCAGACCCCACCCACATTTAGACCTCTTTTTTTTAATTTTCTGAGACTTGCCCCAGACATGTCCAGGACATGTCTAAACATGACTCCAGTCTGAGCTTAACAAAAAAAAAGGTAAATACTGCCATCTAGTGGCCTATATTCACATTACACCTCCATTCCAAAAGGGAAAAATTTTGACTCATAAAGGCAAAATTTTTCTTTTCAATACAAAATGGTTAAGTGAACACTTGTCTATATATACATATCATACAATATTCAAACACATGATATATATATACACATTCAAACACGGGATAAGCAATCAGCAATTACATTGTCTGTACCCTTCACATGCTTAATTTCCAAGTCAAACTCCTGTAAAATCAAACTCCAATTCAACAATCTCCGATTCTTGTTTTTCATCTTACTCAAAAACATTAACGGATTGTGGTCAGTGTACACAATCATTGGCTTTTGTCCTGTACAAACATAAACCTCAAAGTGTTGTAAAGAAAGGACCAGAGCCAACAGTTCCTTCTCTATTGTGGAATAGTTCCTTTGGTGGCGATTGAACTTCCTAAAGAAGTATGCCACGGGATGCTCAATGTCATCAGAGTCACTTCTCTGTCGGAGCACAGATCCACAAGCTTGGTCGCTAGCATCGACCGCGATGGAGAACGGTTTGTTGAAGTCAGGAGATTTGAGCACGGACTTCAGGCGATCGAAGGCTCTCTGGCATGCATCATCCCAGGTGAACTTTACGCCTTTCTTCAGTTGGTTAGTTAGACTGAGAGCAATCTCAGCAAAGTTCTTGCAGAACTTGCGGTAGTACCCGATCATTCCAAGGAAGCGGCGCAAAGCTTTTTTGTTGTCAGGAACTGGAAAGTCCATGATGGCTTGGACTTTAGCATTTATGGGTGCCACCTTACCCTGGCCTATGACGTAGCCAAGATAGGTGACAGTAGCACAACCAAAGTCACTCTTGCTCAGGTTAACAGTCAGGTTAGCCTGGGTCAGGCGCTGGAACAACGTCTCTACATCTTTTAGATGTTCTTCCCAGGAGTCACTCCATGTGATCAGGTCATCGATGTACGCACCCGTGTGTGGCAATCCGGCGATTGTTGACTGTATCATCCTTTGGAACGTGGCTGGGGCATTTTTCATGCCAAAGGGTAGGACTTCATACTGGTACAATCCAGATGGTGTGGCAAAAGCAGAGATGCTCTTGGCCCTCTCAGTTAAAGGCACACACCAATAACCCTTCAATAAATCAATCTTGGTCAGAAACTTTGCTTGCCCTACACTATCAATACAATCATCAATCCTAGGTATTGGAAACACATCAGTTCTAGTTACAGCATTGACTTTGCGATAATCTGTATAGAATCTAGTACTTCCATCAGGTTTTGGAACTAGCACACAGGGTGAACTCCAATCGTAGTTGGAGGGTCTGATAATATCATGCTTTAACATGTACTCAACCTCTTTCTCAGCAATCTTTCTCTTTTCAGGATTCATCCGGTATGGATGCTGTTTTATTGGTTTGGCATCACCAACATCTACATCATGAGAGGCTATAGTAACTCTCTTTGGAACATCAGGAAACAAATCCTCATATTTCTTGATCAACCTTTCAAACTGATCTCTCTGTGAGGGTTCTAAGTGCTGGAGTTTTACATCAAGATTTTGCAACACTTCAGTGTTTGACAATTTACATGAAAGAACTTCAGCTTTAATTCTTGGTTCATCATCTTGAAACTCCCCCTCATCTTCACACGTTTCGACCATTGGAGAATCTGAAGTGACAGCTGCAACCTTAGCATTTCTGTCATGATAAGGCTTTAGCATGTTAATATGACACAATTGTTTTGGTTTTCTCCTATCTGGAGTCTTCACAATGTAATTGAGATCATTGAGTTTTGTCAGAATTTCATAAGGACCATGAAATCTAGCCTGCAATGGATTGGACTGCAAGGGAAACAACACAAGGACCTTTTCTCCGGGTTTAAACTCACGGCTTCAAGCCTTATGATCATACCAAGTTTTCATTTTTCCCTGACTTGATTTCAAGTTCTCTTTGGCAAGGTCACAAGCTGCACGCAATCTTTCCTTGAACTTGCTAACATAGTCTAACAGACTGATATGCGGCTCTTTCTCTTGCCATTGTTCACTCAATAATAGCAAAGGTCCTCTCACTTCATGGCCAAACACTAGCTCAAATGGACTGAATCCAGTAGACTCCTGCACTGCTTCTCTAGCTGCAAACAACAGCAAATGAACCCCTTCATCCCAGTCTTTCTCATGGTCATAACAATAAGTCCTCATCATTGTCTTGAGAGTGGAATGAAACCGCTCTAAGGCACCCTGACTTTCTGGATGATAGGCACTAGAAAGAATCTGCTTTGCACCTAGTTCATACACAACCTGCTGAAACAATCCTGAAGTGAAATTGCTACCCTGGTCTGACTGAATTTCCCTGGGAAGGCCAAACAACGTGAAGAACTTTATCAAAGCCTTCGAGATTGCAGTTGCCTTGATGTTACGTAGAGGTATGGCTTCGGGGAATCTGGTAGATGCACACATGATTGTCAACAAGTACTGATTTCCAGATCTAGTCTTGGGTAATGGACCAACGCAATCAACAATGACCCTAGAGAATGGCTCCCCAAATGCTGGGATAGGCTGCAATGGAGCTACAGGTGGGTCTAACTGGTGTTTTCCAACTACCTGACAAGTGTGACAGGTTTTGCAAAAGTTGGAAACGTCTTTCCGAAGCCCAGGCCAAAAGAAGTGTTTCATGATCTTATCAACAGTCTTGTTAACACCAAGATGACCTCCTAAAGGTAAACTATGAGCCATTGTTAAGATCTCATTCCTATAGACCTTCGGAACAACAATTTGCCTGACCACTGCCCAATCTGCATTGGCAGGGATATCAGGAGGGCGCCACTTCCGCATCAACACACCATCCTTGAGATAATACCCAACTGGAACTGCGTCTATTTCTTTATCAGGAAGGGCTCTCCTCTTTAGTACACAAATTTCAGGATCATTAGTTTGCTCCTCAATCAACCGCTTTCTGGACAGAGACAAGTCTCCAGACACATCAGAATCACCAGACCCATCCGGCTGGCTGAATAGAGAACTGATAAAAGTATCTGATAAGTCCTCAAACGGAGAAACCATAGTAGGCCAATCAGAGTCATGAGGCGAACCACCTGAGTCCTGACTATTCAATGTACTGGACGGCACCACATCATCTTCTTCTTTAGCCTTCTTGGCCATAGCACGAGTCACTGCGCAAGAAGGATAAAGAGATGGGTCCTCATCCCCATCTTCAGTGCTCGGCTGTGAAGTAAGATGTACAGGGGGAACTACTTTGCCCCCAGCCAGGTCATTGCCTAGCAACAGAGAAACACCCTTTATAGGTAGACTTGACACAAGTCCCACCTTTACCTGTCCTGTAACTAAATCTGACTTCAAGAATATAGAGCGCAGGGGTACAGATACAGTCCTCCCTTCAATACCCTGTACAAGTATGAAATCCCCTGAAGCGGTCTCATCACGTAACTCCAAGGAGTCCATCAACAAAAGTGACTGAGAAGCTCCGGTATCCCTTAGGATATATATGGGGACAGGAGTAGTATGCTCATTCAGAGCCACAAATCCCTCTGACACAAATGGAAGAAATTCCTCCCTCACAAAGTCAGCTCTATTAGGCTTTTTAGCCCCACAAGAAGCAAGCAATTTAGCAGATCGGTTATCTACTACAGGGGTTTCTAACCTTGTTTTCACAAAGGCATTTGGTTTGGTATCCTTTTCTTTTTCTTTCTTAGCTTTAAGGAACCAACAGTTAGTTGTAACATGACCAGATTTCTTGCAATAACTGCAAACTAGACCACTTTTGTCACTGTCAGCTTTCACACTTTGATCAGACCTGTTACTGGATTTCTGAGCACCATCACCAGATTTGTCTTTGTCTTTGGGTGAGGAATCTTGGGTATCACCGTAACCCTTTTTCTGAAATTGGGACCATCTATTATTACTGCTAGACTGAAATTTGGACTTATGTGTGAGTACATATTCATCTGCAAATTTGGCAGCTGATTACAAATTCAGTGCTTGCTTCTCATTAAGGTAGGTCTTAACATCATCTTTAACACAGTTCTTGAATTCTTCAACTAACACCATCTCTTTTAGTGAGTTGAAATCATCCTTGACCTCCATAGAAGTACACCAGCTCTCAAAGCAAAATTTCTTCTCATTAGCAAATTCCACATAAGTCTGATTTTCAGATTTCTTCAGACCTCTGAATTTCTGTCGGTAAGCCTCTGGAACCAACTCATAAGCTCTCAAAATAACCTTTTTGATAACCTCATAATCAGAGGAATCATCTGCAGACAAAGCCGAATAGGCTTGTTGAGCTTTACCCTTTAGGACAGTTTGCAACATCAGAGGCCAGTGTTCCTTTGGCCACTGGCAACTCTTTGCTACCTTTTCAAAACACTGGAAATAGTTGTCAACATCCTTTTCCGAAAATGGAGGCACCTTTTACCTCCTGACTGGCCCAAAATTTATTTTCAGTTTGAATTTTAATTTTTAGTTGCTCCATTTGGAGTCTTTCTTCTCTCGAATTTCTCTAATTCAAAATCTCTCTGTCTTGCAAATTTTTCTAACTCAAATTCTCTTTGTTTTTCTTTTTCCTCCCTTTCTATTTTCTCTTCTCTTGCTAATTTTTCTAACTCAAACTGCCTTTGTTTTTCTTTTTCTTCCCTTTCTTTCTCTCTTTCTTCCCTCTCAAATTCTCTTTGCTTTTCTTTTTCCTCCCTTTCTTTTTCTCTTTCCTCCCTTTCAATCTCTAGCATTTTTAATTTAAGTTCCATTTCTATATTTGGATTTTCCACTGGAAACTGTTCCAGATCTCCGGGTGCAAACACATTTTCATCAATGTAATATTCAACTATCTCTCAAGCCAGTCTTGCTTTTCGCATGGCTGGTTTCACCTCTGTCAGCTCTAAATGTCTGCAAATTTCTAGCAGTTCTGTCTTTTTAAAAGACTTCAAAACCCCTACGGTTGGTGATGCCAAGAAATCATCCATTGCTGTTGTCAATATATATGTATTCAATTAAAAAAAATCAATTTTACAATTTGAAATGTTAGATTTTCAATAAATTACTCACAAAATGGTCTCATCCCGGACGAGCCCCCAATTTGTTATGGCCCCAATTTGTTATTACATTTAAAACAACAGCAACAGCAAGGGATGACACACAGTTTTTAAAAACTTTAACACATTTAATTTTTAAAGACAATAACAACTAACTAACCTAAAGACCAAGATTGAATTATGTACAAAACATAAATATTTACAATCCCTTTTCGTGGGGGTGGCTTGGTGATGTCCTGGATGATGAAAATGCTCAAACACAGGCAAAGAAATCCACAAAAGAAACGTCACAGGTCTTGAACAGAATGGCAGGTCTGGTCATCTTCTTGCAATTTCTCCTACTCCTTTACTGTCTCAATTCTTTTCCTTATATACTCTTTTGCAGACCCCACCCACATTTAGACCTCTTTTTTTTAATTTTCTGAGACTTGCCCCAGACATGTCCAGGACATGTCTAAACATGACTCCAGTCTGAGCTTAACAAAAAAAGGTAAATACTGCCATCTAGTGGCCTATATTCACATTACAGCTCTTACATCTATACTGATATTTATCCTTATTTCTGCACCACACCAATTTATGTTAATAAATGATTATTATTGTTTCAAACTTTTCCATCCGTGAGTGGTCTCCCCTTATTGTTGCGTGCCCTAACGAGCCAGGGTTCCGTAAAGATCTGCTATCTTAGCAATGCCAACACCACACACAGCATAGTTTAACACGCAACTATTAACGAACAGCTACCAGACAAATGCAAAGCTTTGTCACAAACACTTGCTAGTACTGCACTGCTCAACAAATAAATAAATGTAACATAAGACATAATGATTAACCAACAAACACTCCTTGAAACTGGGCTAAATGTCAATATAAAGCCACTTACTTGCAGTCTACAAACTTTAAAATACTCCCAGAAAATGTTATTGAGCGAGGAATGGAGTGATAGCCTCGTTAAAAGGCAGTGATGAGTCCGTATGTGCATTCTTCCTTAAAACCACAAGAGGACAGCAACTATACTGCACCCTGAATATGTTCCTGAACCTTCTCAAATTATACCCCAGGGTCGCTACATTCCACTGAACACCAAAACACACCTCAGACCTGGTCAAGGCCAGCCCGACCTGTGCTGGCAAAATCAATTAATCAATCGATCCCATGAGCCTCTGGGGTCAACCCTTCCATATCCCCCATTAATGTTCTACTCAAACCCAGACATCCACAATACTCTGCTCATACCCAGACATAAATACTGCACAACACTCCACTCATCCCTGGACATTAATACTCCACTCATACCAATACATTAATACTCCACAATAGTCCACTCATACCTGGACATTAATACTCTACTCATACCCACACATTAATACTCTTCCACAATACTCCTCTCATCCCTGGACATTAATACTCCACAAATACTCCACTCAAACCCAGACACTAATACTCCACTCAAACTTGAACATTCATACTCCACTCATACCCAGACATTTACACTCCACAATACTCTGCTCATACCAAGACATGAATACACCACTCATACCCAGATATATATAGTGTATCAATGCCCCACTCATACACACACATTAAACTCCACTCATACACACAAATTCTCCACTCATAAACACACATTAATACTCCACTTGCACCCCAGCACTGATACACGTACAGACACATAAATATTCCAGTCATACACACATATTAATACTCTACTCACACGCACATTTATACTCCACTTTTACCCCAGCACAGATACACCACTCATACACAAATTAATATTCCAGTCATAAGCACACATCGATATTCTCTGCCCGTCCTCCGGCGGTTGGGACTCTGCGGTTCCAGGCAGGCAAATCCGGCCGCAGCAGCAGCTAAGAGGACTTAGTCTGTAGGGTTCTCGCAGCTCCCCAACTGACTGTAAACTACAGCCCCTCTACTATTCATTATTTTACACACAATCACTGTTCCGCTCTGCTAACAGCTTGCACACACACCGGGCCAAAGCATCGGCTTTACACGCACCCTGCCTTACATAATAAACTCAGAAAGACATGCCACCTATTCCACCAAGGACACATCAAATATACATACTGACAGCTTGCTCCACCCACTCTCTGTGTAGCCACACAGAGTTTCATACTGTACAGTGAGTTCCACACCATACACTGAGTTCCACACATACACACAGAGTTCACACCATACACTGAGTTTCACACATACACACTGAGTTCACACCATACATTGAGTTTCACACCATATACTGAGTTCCACACCATACACTGAGTTTCACACATACACACTGAGTTCACACCATACACTGAGTTCCACACATACACACTGAGTTCACACCATACACTGAGTTTCAAACATACACACTGAGTTCACACCATACACTGAGTTCCACACCATACACTGAGTTTCACACCATACACTGAGTTCACACCATACACTGAGTTTCACACATACACACTGAGTTCACACCATACACTGAGTTTCACTCCATACACACTGAGTTCACACCATACATTGAGTTTACACCATACACTGAGTTCCACACCATACACACTGACTTCACACCATACACTGAGTTTCACACCATACACTGAATTCCACACCATACAGGGAGTTCCACACCATACACTGAGTTTCACACCATACACTGAGTTTCACACATACACACTGAGTTCACACCATACATCGAGTTTCACCCCATATACTGAGTTCCACACCATACACTGAGTTTCACACCATATACTGAGTTTCACACCATACAGGGAGTTCCACACCATACACTGAGTTTCACACATACACACTGAGTTCACACCATACACTGAGTTTCACACATACACACTGAGTTAACACCATACATTGAGTTTCACACCATATACTGAGTTCCACACCATACACTGAGTTCCACACCATACACTGAGTTCCACACATACACACTGAGTTCACACCATACACTGAGTTCCACACCATACACTGAGTTTCACACACACACACACAGAGTTCACACCATACACACTGAGTTAACACCATACATTGAGTTTCACACCATATACTGAGTTACACACCAAACACTGAGTTTCACACCATACACTGAGTTCCACACCATACAGGGAGTTCCACACCATACACTGAGTTTCACACATACACACTGAGTTCACACCATACACTGAGTTCACACTATACACTGAGTTTCACACATACACACTGAGTTCACACCATACATTGAGTTTCACACCATATACTGAGTTCCACACCATACAGGGAGTTCCACACCATACACTGAGTTTCACACATACACACTGAGTTTCACACCATACACTGAGTTCCACACATACACACTGAGTTCACACCATACACTGAGTTTCACACATACACACTGAGTTCACACCATACACTGAGTTCACACTATACACTGAGTTTCACACAAACACACTGACTTCACACCATATACTGAGTTCCACACCATACAGGGAGTTCCACACCATACACTGAGTTTCACACATACACACTGAGTTTCACACCATACACTGAGTTCCACACCATGCACTGAGTTTCACACATACACACTGAGTTTCACACCATACACTGAGTTTCACACATACACACTGAGTTCCACACCATACACTGAGTTTCACACATACACACTGAGTTTCACACCATATACTGAGTTCCACACCATACACTGAGTTTCACACCATACAGGGAGTTCCACACCATACTCTGAGTTTCACACATACACACCGAGTTCACACCATACACTGAGTTCCACACCATACAGGGAGTTCCACACCATACACTGAGTTCCACACCATACACCGAGTTCCACACCCTACACCGAGTATCCGTTTCAGCTCTAAATCTGACTCTTCTGTCCCCACTAATTACCGACTGAAAGAATGAGCTGTTGACTGAGCTGTACTTTGTTATGGTTGGAGTGAAAACCTATTGGATGGTAGATCTCGACGAACAGGGTTGGGTGCCATTAGGCCCCGCCCTTACCGTGACGGCGGTGCAGTTGCTACTGAGGGAGGTGCATTGGTCCGTACACCACTGGCAGCCGTTAGTGTTGGCCGTGCAGCTGTAGCAGTCCGTGTACTGGTCACACTTCTCATTGTCTGCATCTACACAGGAGACAGGAAGTGAGGCTTTGCATTATTTCCACAGATGACATACCATGATTCATCAAACCTGGTCTCATATGAAGCCAAAAAGCTTCACTGCATCTCCAAGCATTTATACTGTCACTAAGCCAATAATTGGCATCGGTTGTCAAAAGAGGAGAAATTAAGCGCTGGGTTTCAGAATGGTATCAGTGCTTTGCGGGAGATGTTGCATGTTAGAGATATTTTGGGGTGAAGGGCTTCTATTAAACACAGGCCCTGCCTGGTAGCATGTCAGCCTAAAGCTAAAGAGCTAGGGTGTTAGTCAGATAAGGTTGGTGAATCAAACCCTAGTGTAGCCACAGTAAGATCTGTACAAATGTGAAACCCAGGGGGACTGGCCCGTAACTGAGGTCCTGATATCAATGTCAGCTGACTTGCAACTATACGATGAATGGATACAGCAGGTACCTACATGCTTTGAGGAAAACCAAATGAAAGGGAGTATCTACAAGCCTTTACGGCTGCACAGTAAAACAAAAAAAAGGACAGACATGCTTTTGAGGGCAAATTTTACAATGGGGCTTCCACATGTTTTACAGGGTAGGTAGTAAAAAGGGGATACCTACATGCTTTTGGGGGGCAGGACGCCAGCACCTGCTGTTCCTCCTGGGGGGTTGCAGAGTCCCAGGACAGACACACCCCCAGACTGCTGTTCCACACACAGCGGATACCCGGGGGGGCCGAAAGGCAGGACGCCAAACTCAAAAAGGCCGAACAGCTCGCAGGAGTGAACATGAGCACATCACTCAGCAGCAGACTGTTAAACCCTCCAAATACGTACATCATACTGAGACAAAGAGAAAGGGAGAGGGAAAGAGGATGAGAGAGGGAGGAAATGGAGAGCGAGAGAGAGGGAAAGAAAGGAGAAGTGGAATTAGCAGGCTATCGTTCTGTCCTGGTACACATCTGATGTCAAAGCGTTTCACACCTGCATCATCCGTCCTCATGAATGATTGAAAAATAGTGCAGAGCATGATGGGAATGCAAACGCGCAGGGGAATGAGGCCACACGCCCCTCCCCTGGCACAGCCAAACCATGCTCACACCCCAACATGCGAAAAACCCTTCTACCAAAAACCCACCAGATTCACCCTGCCAATATCATACCGCACTCCTCAGGAGAGGGTGAAGCCAATGCTTCCATGCCCAAATACAACATTCCCCTGCCCATTCCCGGTCAATTTCTGCATGCACTGATTGGCCTGGTTTTCAGAACAGGAAGGCAGAGGTGAATCCATGAACAGAATCAGCAGGATTCACCTCTGACAGCTGTGAGGTCGCGCGTACAGTCACCACTCAAACACAACAATTCGGAAAGAAAGATAATTTCAAAACTTTACCAAAAAACTGCATCGCCAGGAACAACATTCTAACGAATAATTGTCATCAGTGATAAGACTCTCCAATTAGCAGAGGTGAAATATTCAGATGTCAGAAAGTCGGAGCCCCGCAGCCTTATTTTATTGGGAGGGGCTGCCCTTTTCTCCGCACCCTGAACAGTCGAACCGTTCAGCCCACGGCAGAGCAACCTGCTCTCATTGACTCAGGAGGAAAATGCCATGATAAGCGATTCCTCCAATTCACCTGATGACTGGCCCACGGCTCTATTACACTATGCAGTCACACTACCGATCACAAACTGCCTATGCTAAGGAAGGAGAACACTGTTAGCAAACTATTCAGACGTGCAGGTACAAGCCCCTGGCAGACCAGAGGCGCCCCGAGAGAGCGATGAGATCAACAAAGCTTAACCCCTATTATCCCAAGAGAGGGTGAGGCCATTCTAGATCTCCAGCCTTGGCTGGTGATGGAGCAGCTGGGATTGAACACTCGACCTCAGGGCTCCCTGAAGGGCATCTCAGCCATGAAGAGGCCACAGTCGCTCATGTCTTCCACCAAAATACTCCTCTAGGTGATTTCACTGAGTTACTAATTAATTCTACCTACTAGGCTGACTATTTTACCAAATCAGCAACTACATGTGACTGGAACAAAATAAAAGATGGATGCATTTTACCAGCTGAACCTAAATTTCTCAGCTCAAACCCTTGGCATACACACGTCTTCGGACAGTGGGAGGGAAATAGAGCTGGAACGATTAACAGATTAATCAATCAAATTTTTAAAAAGTTTCCAACTATTTGGATAATTGACAAATTTAAAAGTCATTTTAAAAGCAAAAAATACCAAACATTTGCTGGTTCCACTCCTTAAATGTACAAAACCCAAAACCAGTGAAGTTGGCACGTTCTGTAAATCGTAGATAAAAACAGAATACAATGATTTGCAAATCCTTTTCAATTTATATTCAATTGAATACACAGCAAAGACAAGATATTTAATGTTCAAACAGAGAAACTTTTTTTTTTGCAAAAAATCATTAACTTAGAATTTAAAGGCACCAACACATTGCAAAAAAAGGTGGCACAGGGGCCTTTTTACCACTGTGTTACATCGCCTTTCCTTTTAATGACACTCAGTAAACGTTTGGGAACTGAGGAGATCAATTTTTGAAGCTTTTCAGGTGGAACTCTCTCCCATTCTTGCTTGATGTACAGCTTTAGTTGTTCAACAGTCCGGGGTCTCTGTTGTCGCATTTGACACTTCATAATGCGCCACACATTTTCAATGGGAGACAGGTCTGGACTACAGGCAGGCCAGTCTAGTACCCGCACTCTTTTACTACGGAGCCATGCTGCTGTAACACGTGCAGAATGTGGCTTGGCATTGTCTTGCTGAAATAAGCAGGGGTGTCCATGAAAGAGACGTTGCTTGGATGGCAACATATGTTGCTCCAAAACCTGTATGTACCTTTCAGCATTAATGGTGCCTTCACTTATGTGTAAGTTGCCCGGGCCTTGGGCACTAATACACCCCCATACCATCACAGATGCTGGCTTTTGAACTTTGCGCCTATAACAGTCCGGATGGTTCTTTTCCTCTTTCGTCCGGAGGACACGACGTCCACAGTTTCCAAAAACAATTTGAAATGTGGACTCGTCAGACCACAGAACACTTTTCCACTTTGCATCAGTCCATCTTAGATGAGCTTGGGCCCAGCGAAGCCTGCAGCGTTTCTGGGTGCTGTTGATAAATGGCTTTCGCTTTGCATTGTAGAGTCTTAACATGCACTCGCAGATGTAGCGACGAACTGTAGTTACTGACAGTGGTTTTCTGAAGTGTTCCTGAGCCCATGTGGTGATGTCCTTTACACACTGATGTTGGTTTTTCTGATGCAGTACCGCCTGAGGGATCGAAGGTCACGGGCATTCAATGTTGGTTTTCAGCCTTGTTGCTTACGTGCAGTGATTTCTCCAGATTCTCTGAACCTTTTGACGATATTACGAACCGTAGATGATGAAATCCCTAAATTTCTGGCAATAGATGGTTGAGGAATGTTGTTTTTAAACTGTTCGACAATCAGCTCACACATTTGTTCACTAAGTGGTGACCCTCGCCCCATCCTTGTTTGTGAATGACTGAGCATTTCAGGGAAGCTGCTTTTATACCCAATCATGGCACCCACCTGTTCCCAATCAGCCCGTTCACCTGTGGGATGTTCCAAATAAGTGTTTGATGAGCATTCCTCAACTCTCTCACTCTTTTTTGCCACTTGTACCAGCTTTTTTTAAACATGTTGCAGGCATCAAATTCCAAATGAGCTAATATTTGCAAAAAATTACAAAGTTTACCTGTTCGAATATTAAGTAACTTGTCTTTGCAGTGTATTCAATTGAATATAGGTTGAAAAGGATTTGAAAATCATTGTATTCTGTTTTTATTTACGTTTTACACAACATACCAACTTCACTGGTTTTGGGTTTTGTACATGTTTCATGCTTTTATTTATTATTTATGATAGTCCTCAATCAAGAACATTTGGGTTTTGGGCTGTTTTTGGACAAAATAAGCAATTTGAAGCTCTCACTTCGGGTTTTGGAAAATTGAGATGAGCAGTTCTTAATTTTTTGCCATTTTATAGTACAGAGAATTTATTGATTAATCATGAAAATATGACAAATCAATTAGCAGCGAAAATAACTGTTAGCTGCAGCCCGAGAAGAAACCAGAGCAGCAAAAGAGCGGATTAAAATCCCAGACCTTCTGCGAGACGACTGACTCATCAGCCAATTTTTATCCCATTTCTCAGGCCGAGGACACTTTAAAGATGATCTTTGAAAAGTCATTCAACACAGAAAACTGTTCCACAAAAGTGTATTATGAAGTTTTGCCAGAAAGCCTCCCTGCAAGAAATCTAAAATATTTTTTTTCATATTTCAGAGCGAACTCGCTTCTCAGAGAGTTGAATTTGTACATTTTTTTCCACAAGCCTCTCTCTCAGAGGAACATTTTGCAGACAAAACCTCATTTGAGAGATGCGGCAAAGGAATTTCTGACATCTGAATGGCGCAATGCACAAGACCTCAGTGTCTCTCCAGCATCTCCAAACCTCCACCCAAACAGCCAAAACCAGGCTCCATCTCTGAGGCTCTGTATCTGGATTGGTACTGTCCCAGCTCTGCTGTGGTTTCTCCGGCAACAGAGAATCGCTTTACTGTGGACCACAGAAGGGGCAGAAGCCATTCTGGCTCCAATATGAACAAAATGTCAACACCAGCAAATGGCCCTTTGGGGTTCAACACACTTTTCACTTTACCTAAGGGCATCACGGGGCCAAGGCCTGAATATCTACTCTGAGGACGTTCTGCAGTTACATGGTGTTACGCTGACACAAGGACCCCAGTCACAAGGTGTTTCCTTGAAAAGGGACCCCAGTCACGTGGTGTTATCCTGAGGCTGTAACTGTTGCCTTAAACGGCTGAATGCCCTGAGGCTGTACCTGTTGCTGTAGATGGCTGAATGCCCTGAGGCTGTACCTGTCGCTGTAGACGGCTGAATGCCCTGAGGCTGTACCTGTTGCTGTAGACGGCTGAATGCCCTGAGGCTGTACCTGTCGCTGTAGACGGCTGAATGCCCTGAGGCTGTACCTGTCGCTGTAGACGGCTGAATGCCCTGAGGCTGTACCTGTTGCTGTAGACGGCTGAATGCCCTGAGGCTGTACCTGTCACTGTAGACGGCTGAATGCCCTGAGGCTGTACCTGTCGCTGTAGACGGCTGAATGCCCTGAGGCTGTACCTGTCGCTGTAGACGGCTGAATGCCCTGAGGCTGTACCTGTTGCTGTAGACAGCTGAATGCCCTGAGGCTGTACCTGTTGCTGTAGACGGCTGAATGCCCGAATCGGTTGACATCCTGGGGCAAGTCCGGTCTGGGCAGCACTGACCACTCATCACAGGCTGGGGGTAAACAGGGAGAATGAATGGTCAAAGATCAAAAGCAATAACAAAACCACTTTTAAGTTCTTACATTATTTATATACAGTACTGCACTTGAAGATAGCAGCTAATAGTTACTCTCATACAGCATCTTATCACTGTACCACATGACTGCCAGTAATTACTCATGCAGACTGCTGCACTGAATAACCACACCCATCACTAATTACTAATAGTAGAACCACATGCCCGTCTGTAATTGCACATATAAAGTCGCACACTCAAATATTTATTTGGAACCCCTGTAGCTTTGATTACAGTGCATATTCGTCTTGTCATTGTTTTGACAGCTATATGCAATGCCAGAACATTTCTTTTCCATCAGAAATGCCATGATTTTTGTCCAAGATCTTGTCTTCTTGACATAATGGTTGAACCACTCGGTGGTCTTGAGTACATCCCAATAACTTTTATTATGTTAAAGGTCAGGACTTTGTGGTGGAAAATTTGTTTGTGAAAATGATTCCTCCTGCTTGGTTTTGTCATTCATGGTTTTCTTTGCTAAATACAGGCCAGTAACTTGCCCATTCTGAAATACTGTAACATCGTTTCCACCATCAGGGAATGTGTTTTCCCACATGATTTTGAAAGAAATGAATAGCGACGCACTTCATCAGTCAGGGTTAAAATGATTATTGCCATCTGAAACATATTAATAACCGCAATAATGATCCAATTTTAGAATTTGTTCATTAACTTCCAAACGGTGACTTTTTTTTTGGCCGGGCAGAGTAGAATGTTCTATGATAAACCCACAAGACTGCCAGTACTTACTCTCACCCCGCTGGCCTCGACCACACACACCATACCCAACCCTCACACTAACCCTGACCGTACACACTGAAGGGGCCGCCATTTTACCGCCTTATGAAGAACAAAGACAGAGTATTGAGCAACAATAATTTTACAGAAGAAAAACGTCAAGCAAAAAGAGCTGAGAGGGGAAGCGTCGCGTCAGCGACAGTAATCCTGCATTTTCACACTTCCTGACATCGCCTCGTCAACTCTCCATTCCACGCCGAAACGGCATACTTCACCTCGATAAGGCAACTCTGACAGGAGCACCTGCACTCCTCACTTTCGCTAGTGCCATCACGGGTTGACGAGCACATGTGGCACAGTAATTGGTGCTCACCGCTCAGAGGGGAGGTGCGGGGAACGCCTAACGAGCCGGAATCCTAACCAGCCGGAATCCAACCATCAGAAAGCCACGTTAGCCACACTTAGAAGACTTTTTAAGAAACAGATTTTCTGCAGTAGTTCACGTAAACATATGCAGCACAGTAGTTCGCACCTTTGCGCATCGCACCAGACAACTTTCTCGAATCACGGTGAGGGACCCCTTCCTGCGATACCAGCGAAGGAAAACGCACAGCAATGAAGCACCTGAGCGAACACCCCCTCTGACCACACCCAAAAACACCACAAAACACTTCCAGTCCAGACCTCCTGAAGGTGATAATGAGGCATTATATTAGGTACGGCTGGCTGCAGTGAGAGGATGTGGGGCAAACCAACTGTGCAGGAGACAGGGGGTGGAACCCAAGGAAGGGCTGATGGGAAAGGATGAGTATGAGAAAAGAGGGCAGGAGTGTTTGACATGAAGCCATTTTAGGGGTATAAAGAGGGTCCATCCTTTCCACAGAGCATCGGGTTTGCGACAGATCATGGCGATATCCAAATGATTAATGAGTTCTGTTCTTAGCACACTATTCCACCCTTTAAAGAGTGAACTCCGGAAAATCATTTCTCTGCCCACAGTATCTGAACTCTAGAACTCTATTCCATTTCATTTCCAGAGATGATTGCCACATCATTAGCATCAGTGTGCACCACGGAACGCTCAAATTGCACATTTCTAATGTCACATATTAAACAATAAACTATACATCTACTCCCAGACCGAATGAAATGAATTTCTCCTCTCGGACCACCGTAATAATCCTGTCGCTGATTAGTCTAAACACAAAACAGTGATTCACTTCGCTGAGAGATTTGTGCGGTCTCTCTCTCTTCTGACCAGAATTACCCTATCTGTGAGCACACACTGCCCCCTAGTTGACAATCCAGGCTACATCTATCCCATCTGTATCTGCTGCCCTCTGGTGGGCAGTACAAGTTAAAACTAGACCCGAACTCCATAGGGATCGACGCGAGTCGGAGACGGAGGATGAGGGGGAGAGGAAGTACGAGAATAAAAAACGTTGGTCAGTTTAATAAAAAATAAAAATATTCAGAAGGATTTTAAATTATCCCACAACTCCAAACAGAAGAGAAGAATCTTAAGATTTTTTTGTTCTTTTGGGTGAGGAGTGAAGAGGAGGTGTAAGAACTGTTCTTTCTCCACAGAAGAGCATCTTCGATAACACAACATCATCTGACAGCAGCGTATACACTGCAGAACAGGTGGCAGTGAGACAGTCTGTCACCCGCTGTGATTCTGGTGTCAAGTCAGCTCAATATAGAATGCAGTCTGCTCCATCACAAGGGTAACCGAACAAACACACACACACACACACACACACACACACACTGTTCTTCCAATTACAGGGGGCAGAATTTCCAGTTACTGGGGTGGGACTTCCTGTAATGGGGTCAAACTTCCTGTAAGAGGGGAGGACTTCCTGTTTCGGGGGTGAGACTTCCTGTAACACTCACCCAGATCGTACGCCATGAAGTCGGAGGAGAAGCACTTGGCTCCGTGGCTCATGGACGTGTCGTTGTGTGTATTTCCCCCAAACACCAGCATACTGCCCCTGACCATTACCGCCGTGTGCAGGTAACGGAAAAACCCGCTATCCTTCAGGATCGTCCTGTAGAGAGAGCACAGCACCAGTGTGTGAGAACACACACACACACACACACGCACACCCACACCCACACAACTGAACAAACATGCACCAAGGGATCTGGCAAGATAATTCACAGGGTGTAGTTCAGATGGAAACATTGTGATTAATATTTTACTATTAAATGGCTATTATTGATCTTCCCTAAAATGACACATTAGCGAAGTATAAGCAACATTATTCAAGTTGGTCGTCTCAAGAATAGCCGACTTCAAATTAATAACCCTTTGCGTTAAACCTCACTTATACACAAGGTTTCACGCCTGCTTTTGACATTATTAATGAGATTCATGTCACATGCCAGAACTTCCTTAACCCAGCATCACTGATACACAGCGCTGTTTTATAATAGGCTAGGCTTACAAAGCTGTCATTCAGGTGCCTAGCTATTATCTTACATCGCTAACACCCATCACAACGCGAGGCCACAACTGACTTTGACCCTCCTCAGCCATTTCATATTTATTTGAGGTAAATTAATGTTACTCACTGAAATGTCTGTGCAGCTAAAATACACAAATCAAGCTGTCTGGCTCAAAAAAAAAAAAACAACACCATTCGTTCATCTAATGATCTTATTCAAAATTGAAGCAATATTGCTGCCTCCCATATTAAAGGGATAGTCCACCCAAAAACTATAATTTGTAAATTAATTACCCACCATTAGATGCCTCGAACGGACAGTTGTTTTGCACCTGGTGCAACTTAATGGCCACTGGAGAGTTTTGAAAAATTATCCAAATTCCTTTTTTGCTGGAATCAAATGGGGTCACCCAGTAGCAACAGCAAAAAGTCCACAAAACGTCTGTTGACAAACTTTCAAACCATCGTCGAACGCATCGTCCAGTATAATCCAAGTCTGCTTTGTCCACTCGTATCCTCAGAATTCTAGAAACGTGGCAATTTTTCGCTAAAAATAATAAAATACCACAGTTATGCTTCAAGTAAGCTTGCACGTTCAACGGAAATCCTGCCTCCCGGCTCGTTCCCAGAGACTAAATGTTTTTGAAACACGTCATCTCCCTTCTCACAAAAACTTTATTAGTGTCTGGGAACGAGCCGGGAGGCGGGACTTCCATTGAATGTGCAAGCTTACTTGAAGCATAACTGTGGTATTTTATTATTTTCAGCGAAAAATTACCACGTTTCTAGAATACTGAGGATACGAGTGGACAAAGCAGACTTGGATTATACTGGACGATGCTTTCGACGATGGTTTGAAATTTTGTCAACAGACGTTTTGTGGACTTTTTACTGTTGCTACTGGGTGACCCCATTTGCTTCCAGCAAAAAAAAAAAAGAAATAAAATTTTTTCAAATCTTTCCAGTGGCCGTAAAGTTGCGCCAGGTGCAAAACAACTTCGTCTGTTCAAGACATCTAATGCTGAGTAATTGATATACAAATTATAGTTTTTGGGTGGACTATCCCTTTAAGATTCTTGAAATTCTTCCGGCGTGACGAAAAAGACGATAAGGCTTCACGGTTTCCAACCTTGTAAAGATCGTTATTTTTTTCAGCTATTAAAAAAGGAAAATAGATTTCGTAACAAAAGCACATTCTGATTTGAAGAAAAATATGTTTTGTACACCATTTTAAAACAATCCTTGCAATTAAGCAAATCTGAGAATGCAAAGGTTACATTTCATAACATGAATTTCCTATATTATTACCTTATGAGACGTTAAAGACACCATATTATGCCCTGTAATCACGTGTCCCTGCACAGGCTGCAAGAGAATAGACTGGGGGAGTACATGGGGTGACTGGGTCATTTATGAAAAGCTAAAGTCCCTTTGCTCCCTGAAACTCCCTTCTAGAGAGATACAAAACTTTTATCTTCAGGACTTAAGTCAGGTTCATCCTGCCAGATTTAAATGAATAATGTTTGTAATTTCAATATCTTGCCAAATTTGTGCACCACTTTGTCAGGAGTAAATTGCCATGCTACAAAAAAAGTTTTACTTCTTATATAAAAGGCAGTTAGCAATCTGAACTAGATTTAGTCAGTAAGCATGACTTACAGGATACCCCCCGCAACAAGTAGTCGGGCAGTACCACAGTCAATAGACCTTCCACCAAGAAAAGAAATTTTCAAAATCGGATGAGTAGGTTATGAGATCTAGGTCCGGACGCACAGACGCACGCGCACACACGCACAGACGCACGCGCACACACACACAGACACACGCACAGACACACGCATGCACGCACACACGAACGGACAAAGCAAATCCAGTATACCCCCCTAAACTTCGTTGCGGGGGGTATAATAATCTGTTGACTTGTTTTATTGTACATGCCTCTTTCATTACATACTCTAAAAGTAAAAAAAACCCTTCTCTTGGTTTCTATGGACCAAACTGACTGCTACACAATTTTGAAAGTGCGCTGTACATTCCAGGGTTTGTATAGGAATCTTTACAATGCAAATCTTCAACCCAAAAATATTTCCTGGTGAGTGCGTACATCTGCGTGCGTGTCTGTGCGTGTGTGTGTCTGTGCTTGTGTGTGCTTGAGTGCGTGTGTGTGTGTGCGCGCGCGAGTGTGTGTTCGTGTGTGCATGCACACAATCCAAATTCACCATCTGAGTGTAGTGGAAATGCACCAGATCACTTCTAAAGCAGCTGAAATCCCATCTCAGCTACTCTGAACCCCAAACTAAATCTCTGATAATCCCAATCATGATATTAATGTGCGAAATACACTCCTCTCAGACATTTGTGTTAAACCTGACATGATCTGCTCCCTGCACGCGAGATGAACTGAAATAATCAGACTAGTCTTCTCACTCACACTGTCTGAAAAACACTGCAGGATTCTCATGCCTTCTGTGCAAAATCCTTTCATCAGTAACACGAACAGCAGCACCAGCTTTGGCGCGCACGCGCCTGTGTGTGTGTGTGTGTGTGTGCGTGTGCGCATGTGTGTGTACGTGAGAGTCTCAAGGCCTGAGCTTCCAGCCAGACGAGCGATTTTGAAGGGGACAGACAAAGCCCGCAGTTTATCAGCCAAACTATCACCACGGGAACAGCACCTGCTGTACAGCGGAGAAATCACCATAATAACAACTGCACCTCCATACCACTGCGCAGTGCCAAGATCGCCCCCTTACACAGGACACGGGTAATGCATTTCTGAGGATGAGACAAACAAACCCCAGGGTCAGAGAGTACAACTCCGCCCCTGTACTTCCTGTGTGTTGTAAAAATCTGCTGATTCGCTAAGTTCGTGACTCCGGAGGGGAAACTGAAATCAGACAGTGGGGCTCGTGGGTAATATAGACATGAGGCAGGATTTTAACTCTCTGACCCACGGAGTTCACATCTGTCTGAGGAAAGCAGGTTCACACCACTGTACAGGTGTTGTACAGCGCAGTGATAATGGCTGATAAGACCACACATGACCTCATAAACTAGGACCGATGGCCCTGAATCTCACCGGCCAGCATTCAAAACCAGTCTGGGCAAAACCCATACGAGCCACACTGTGTCACAGTACACTAAGCAGCCACTAGAAGCCGCAGTTGCATCACTTCCAGCCATAATTTATCATGGCATATTTTCTAAATGGGGAAATTTTTTATTAAAGTAGAGATTCAAAGAAAATAAGAACCCATAAAATTGGACTGTTATGGCAATTTCATGATAGGTTGAAGGTATTTACTCATATAACAAGAGAAAAAAGTTTATTGTGACTTGATACTCGCTTTGCAAATGTTGCTCCTTTTCCACCGTAATCAGTCAGTTCGCCGACAGTCGCACATTTTTTGCCGTCGCATACGGGTTGTGTGCTCTGAAAGTACATAGTTATAATACAGTGAACACTGAAAACTGTTTTCAATTTTGTTTCTAAAGCCTGATGAGTCAGAACTCTTAGTAGATTTCTTCCAGATCTCCCAGTAGTTCATCGTTTCAAATCCCATGTTGAAATCTTTTTTTTTTAAGGTAATGTTGCATAAAGGTGATTTCTTTCATCGATGCATATCAGTTATGCTGCTTATTTTGGTTTGATCCGTGCTGCAAAAAGTCCGGTCGCCGTGCTGGCTATACGCTGTACACGTACACCTTGTCTAGTTTAGAAAGAAAATTATGTTTTTACTGGAGTCATGCTACCATTCCGAGGAAGGTTGGATAAGCCAAAGCTGGGCTACAAAAAAGATAGGATTTGATGAACACGCTCAAGTGGGCTCTCATAACAGTGATTGACTGACATAGAAATATGGAGTGACGAGGTCGATGCCCATTTAGAACACAACTGTACCCCTTAAATATCTCCCCCCAATACCTGAAGAGCAGCCTGAATCCTCCGCCGATACTTCTCATGCAGTTAAGCTCAATTTCAGGTCTTAATTGCTTTTTTATAGTTTCTTTATCTCTTCCGATGGTTCTGTCTTCAAATTCTGGTCCTTCCTCTCCCATGATGGCCAAAACAAAACCTCCAATCTAATAACGTCAGATAGTTACAGCACACGCAATAGAAAGATCTGACGACAGGCAGCTGCACGTGCATGAACAATATGTATTCCTGCGCGAGTTAAGAGAGAGAATACTTCCTAAAGTTCTTCCTTTCTTGTTTTGTCGTCGCTCTTATCAAGTCTAATCGTCAAAATAATATCATAATAAACTAGGCTTATGCCGTCAGAGGCGATAACCTGTATGATACAGTCGTTATGATGTGCTCCTCACTGACTAACTGTCGCTATACTAACGCCTGTAAGCGAAAGCACTCAAAATGCTTCGCGCGGCCTCGTTATGAGTGGGAGGCTTCTTCTTCTTTTTGGTTTTATGGCGGTTGACAGACCTGTTGGTGTATTACCGCCAACTACTGGATTCATTCAACATAAATTTCCCTATTCCTCTTACATCGAATTCCCACCAAAGCCTAGACAAAGTGAAAGGTGCACTGTGTCTAACAATGCGTTTGCACTCTGCATGTGTTCAGTGTGATTACACTTTCGATTCGTGTAATCTACGAGCCGAATGTAGACGCAATGCATTGGCTTTTGAAGAAGGAAATGTCAGCAACACCAAAGCTGCCTGCTGATTGGTCCAGCCAAAAAATTTCAGGCGAAGCGCCGCGAGGTAGCTTTCCTTTAACGCCCTGATGGGAGCGATCATCAAAGCCACCTAGCGGACACAAGGGCGTTAATCATTAACGTTATCGGAGGCGACGGCTGGGGGTATATCCCCGAACGCCCCCAATCCTCCAATTCCCCACTCCTTGAATAGACCCAATACAATATAAAGCCCCTCAGGTCATGACCTTTCATTTGAACTTAATTTCAGGTCAATCGGACAAATGGTTCTGAAGATATGGCCAAAATGGTAATTTTCCATCACAAAGCGCCACCTGGTGGCAAAATATTGAACCATACAGGTATGATGTCATCATGTGACACGTTGTGAGGTCATGACCTTGCAGTTGCACCATAGTTTCATGTCAATTGGAGAAACAGTTCCAAAGATATAGCAAAAATGGTGAATTTTATGTGACAAAGCTCCACCTTGTGTCAAAATTTTGAACCAAACAGGTATAATGTCATCGTGGGACACATCCTCAGGTCATGACCTTTCATTTGCACTTGATTTGAGGTCAATCGGACAAATATTTCCAGAGATATGATAAAAACAGTGATTTTTTTTCAGTTTTTGGCCCCTGGTGGCCAATCTAGACATCATAAATTGTCCAAAATCAAGTCGGTTCTTCCTCTTTATGATACTTACTTATGTGCAAAATTTGGAAACCGTAATTGAAATATTACTGAAGTTATTGCATTAACACGAAGTGCGGCGGCGGCGGCCGGACCAAAATCTTCAATGTACTAGGCCAATATAGAAAAATATGAATTTAAATTAAACATAAAAGACAGATAAATGTTTCTCCGTTATAATTTATCCATCTCATGTAAAGTACTTTTGTACGACTCATTTTAAACCTTTAACAAGACATAAAGCTCAGAGAGAGACGTAGTATTTCTATTGACATGTAACAGAGCAGAACTTGCAAAACTTGTAAGTGACGTCACCCAAAACGGGCCTCTTTCCTATCATCACGGAAGTATTCACACTCGATAAAGTACTGTTGTTACGTGTGCGTTTCCATTTTCTCATATCAATAATGTGACGGAATGACATTACATGGCATTCGTTGCGTCTTAAGCTTTCCATAGATGTCAAAATAGCCATATTTCCATTTTTCCTTTAAATCCCTACTTTGAAAATAATTTTCTTTTAATGATAAAACATTTTTAAAAACTGCGAGCAACTTTTAGAGACAAAGTCCCAAGGAAGCTAGATACAAAATATGAAGGGAATCTGGCTGGCAGTTTGGAGGAGAAGACTGTGATAGGTTTGGCTAACGGAACATGACCGTGATGACATCGTCGGACACTGCTGGACTCCAGCAGCTCGACCTGCCGATCGGCGAGTGAGTCACAGACAGATGTTCTCTCTGACCAGGATAACTTTGGCCGGGTCCAGGTCCATCAGGGGTTCCGTCTCAAACAGACCTTCAGCAGTTCATCAGTTTGAAATTAGTTGCATCTTGAAAGCATGAGATTGAACATACCAAATACTGAAGGACCTGAACAGTACATGTTCTGTATCAGACTAAAACTGCAACTGAACAGAACCATGAGGCCCAGTGCCGGTTCTGCTCACAACCACCCCTCTCACAGGAGTCCACAGAGAAAGGTCAGGTGATCACAAGCCTGTGCAGTCTCACAATGACCCAAACATTGTCTCACGCACAACACCAGCGCAGCAGAATCTCCCAGCATGCACCACAGGCCACCACTCACCACATGTTGGTGTCCACCTGGTACTTGTAGAGGTCGTCGGCGAGGCCGTATTTGTTGGCGCTGAAGGCCTTGTAGCCGCCGTGGATGTAGATGGCGTGAGTTTTGGGGTCGTACACGCTGCTGTGCCCGTACCCACCCTGTACCAGCGCACCGTTCGTCTTCAGGACCCGCCAGGTGTTCGTGGCTGTGAAACAATACAGAGTCGCTCATTCTGAGATCAGATACAAACTGCTATATCAAATTGAAGCATCACAGCAGTGCCAGCTTGGATTCCCCACGTCCCGTATAACTACACATGAAAACACATTTTCTTCAGGTTTATTCCAGAGGAACTCAGACTTGCACATTCAGATATACAGTTTGCTGTTTGTCAGTATGTTATTGACTGCGAAGGCCTCTGTGCCAGCGTGATCACCCCGCTTTACAGAGTCTCTCCTAAAGGCTTGATCCTCACCTCCCACAGTTTGGACAATGCAGAAAATGTGAGGTAGTTTTAGTGTATAAAATGCTAATAGAGGTTGCCTGGTAACCAACCTGTCATGTATTAACATCACCAATGCCTTTCACAGATTATTTTGTTACTATGACGATATTTAGTGGTTAAATCAGTCTCATAAGCCCAGCTCACCGTTTTCCTAGCAATCGCTACAGAGCCATAATCACAAACTGGCAACCCCTTCCAAGTCAGTGTTGGGGCCACTGCATGGAACTCTGGGTCAGTAGTGCGAGCCGCACCCCCCCCCCCCATGAGCACAGACACACTGCACACAGTTCAGCTTCACAGCACTGCAAAGACCCAACACACATGCGCACACACCATGATAAACAGGCTCTTGCTCTGTGGTTATTAGCTGTTAGCACATGGGCGGGTAGAAGTGATTTAGTATTTATGAGCACGATGCGACAGAGCACACCGCTTGGTGTTACTGCTCCGAGTCCGTTCACGCATGTAGGGGGACCCACATAAACCTGTCCGCCCTACTGCACTAGGACGCCCAGCGGTTAAGCACAGCTGGGCGATATCGAAAACAGACAACCATCTTTTCTCTAATACTAGAATGTGAGCCAAACCCACTGCAGAGACTCTGATAACCACACACACCTGAACAGCGACTTCAGGTCTCCCATAAACACTGTGTGGTGCATCGGCGGGAATGTCACGCAGTCAGGGGACTTCAGTGCTTGTGTCCGCGTACACCTGAGTAATTAATGCATATTTATTAATATGTTATAGTTAGCGTGTGTGCATAAGCACTCCTGTGTGACACGATACAGGTGCGCAGTCCAGTATTGGCGCCCTCAGCCAAGATTGAAATATGTTTGCGTTCTAATGGCAGTTATGGAAACCCGAAGTGGACAATATTCAAATGAAAATGTAATCCCACTATTGCACTATAATTTTCCACGTATGAATGAGTTATTAGAGAAAATATTAAATTGAAATGGTTTAATACAATTATCACTTCATTTTCATGTACACATATGGGAAATCTACGACTATATTCAAATGATAATGAAAAGCTTGTTGACATTTAATTTTCAAAGTCATGCTCCGCAATACAGTGGACAATATTCAAATGCAATAAGCAAAACAGCACCCCCAGCCTATTGGATTTACATTTACATGTCATGTCATCCCAAATCCTCTCCATCAGATTTACACCCCAAATCTTCTCTGTACACCCCAAATCCTCTCCCTCAGTTACACCCCCAAATCCTCTCCCTCAGTTACACCCCCAAATCCTCTCCC
This sequence comes from Gymnothorax reevesii, assembly GCA_029721435.1. NCBI lineage: Eukaryota > Metazoa > Chordata > Actinopteri > Anguilliformes > Muraenidae > Gymnothorax > Gymnothorax reevesii. Next base: position 2,386,819 of record CM056574.1, on the reverse strand, counting down.
TCAGTTACACCTCCAAATGCCGATTGTTCTTGTGCTAGCCAGGTAATGAGCTACCCATATAAATCTCCCAGAAATCTGATCGTACTGTTGGGACATACAAAAGTGCTGCTAAACTTATCAAAGAAGTTCATATTTCAGCAGGTTAAGTACGCAAGTGAGGAAGATCGTTTACAGCAGGTCAGTGTCATCAGAACTTCTCCCATTTCTACATGACTTGGGAATCGCGATGAAACCAGGAACAGCAGCGGCAGGCGGACTGCAGGCCGCTCATCGGACCGATCTGCCTGAGGCCTACACTGGGCGTGTTTCAGGAGAGGTGAACTCGGCAAGCACAAGAGCTATCGCTGTCAGCTAGCGAGCTGGTGAAGCTAGGGCAGAAACCGAATCACAGCGATTAAGTATAAAAATGATGAGAAACATTTTTCCTTACTAGCGTCAGCAGGGTGGGGAGACTGATGGCGTTTTATCTGGAGTAATGTAATACGCTACAGCACGCATGGAAGGATAATGCTGCTTTAACTACGTTAGCTATGAAATGACGTGTCTCCGGCTGAACTGTCAGTTTGTTCTTGAGAGAAAAGAAGCTGCAAATCAATGTTGAAAAGGGTCGTGTGTGGGAGATGGCGTTGAAAGTGACAAATGAGGGCTGTAAGAGCTTCTCCAGTTGGCATCATAGCCAGCCAGCTGTACCTAAGCGAACGTACTGTACTGCACGCTAGCGAACGTCTCAGATCCACACGCTCACTGGGGTTGCAGTTGCACAGCACTGCTGCAAAGCCTCGGATAACTTCATGCATATCACAGCTGGCTCAGTTAGAGTTGGGGCAAAAATCTAATCATATCGCTTTAATGTGATGATCATTTACAAATATTTTCCTTAGTTAACGTTAGCTAGCATACTAGCAGTCGAGGTGGCTACATCCAAAGCGCCACATAGGCTACTGCGCGATGGCACACAATAGATAGCAGCCGAGCCGTCATGACATCATCAGTAAGCCTCCGTGCGTACGGGCGCTACCCAGAAGCTGATTGGTTGGTGTGCAAATGAGGAACAGGGTTTCCGTTCGCGCTCCTAATGAGTGACGTCCCAGCGGAAGACCCGCCTTGATGAGACGCTGACAGATTGCATTTTGATTTTCTTTGTGTCCCAAAAAGAGCGTAGTGATGTGTATTTGAAAATGCAATGAACTGGGAGGCACAGTTTCCCTTACTGCGTTTGAATATTGTCCCATGTATTGCAGGATAAGTCTTTGAAAATGAAATGTCAAATGTCGTCATCATTATTATGTCATTATTTCAAAGTGATTAGAAAACGGCATTTTCATAATCATGTTGACCCTAAAAGAGCGTGATGACATGTAAATGTAAATACAATAGGCTGGGGGTATTGTTTTGCTTATTGCATTTGAATATTGTCCACTGTATTGCGGAGCATGACTTCGAAAATGAGATGTCAAACAGCTTTTCATTATTATTTGAATATAGTCATACATTTCCCATATATATAAGTGAAAATGAAAGTGATAATTGGATTAATGCATTTTCAATTTAATATTGTCTCAAATTACTCATTCATCAGTGGAAAATTATAATGCAATAGTGGGATTACATTTTCGTTTGAATATTGTCCACTTTGGGCCTCCATAGGCGGTAATAGAATGCGTTAAATAAAGACGCGTTTGTTCCTCTCAGTGATGGGTTTGCCAACAGCGTGAATGAATCCCGCAGGAGCGCCCAGGGCAGAGCAGGACAGCGACTCCGGATAAATCACCTCCTGACGGCGAGAGTGTGGGGGGAGCGGGGCGAACGAAGAGAGAACCGTTACTGCAGGGGTTCCCAAACTTTTCCAAATCAGGGCCCACTTGAAAATCTAAAAAATGTCCGCGGCCCACCTTTGTCCTATAAACAGTACATAGACGAAATCATGCATTCTCAGAACACTTAACAGCAACAATAATTGTTGTTGTTGTTGTTAAGAAAATAAAATAAATAAAAAACAACAATAATTATTTGTTTTTATTAATTATTATTATAAAGATTCAGGATTGAAATGAAAGCAGGGGGATAAAGGAAGCTCAAACTTTTAATCTGTGGTGTACACACGCGACAGAATTAATTATCGAACACAGTCCGTGCTCCTCCGATTATGACCCCCGGTCATGATGACCAGAAAGCTACGTGAGATTGTGAAAGCTTGTGAGATCAATAACAATCAATAAGTTATTACTTCTAAATATTTTTTAAAATCGTGCAATAAATATTTTACAATAAAAATTATTTAAAAAATCATATTTGCAAAAATGAATTCTTTTTAATGACCTCTCACGGCCCACCTGCAGCACCACCACGGCCCACCAGGGGGCCGCGGCCCACACTTTGGGAATCACTGCGTTACTGCATCATGGGGGGCTTATATTTTCCCGGGGAAGGGATGCAGCATCGTTTTTACGCCTTTTTACCTCACTGTTTTCATTTTTAACGGAAGAGACGTCGGCCTTTGGGGCATTAAAAATAAAGAGAAAAAAAACAGATAGAGCACGCAAAAAACGCAGCCAGACACCAGCGCCAGACGGCAGCTTCTAAATTATTTATACAAAAATCTATTCCCTCTCTCACAAGGCAGGACTTAACTGAGAGATACTGATGTTATTTTTATTGTATTTTTGTAGGACTAGAGAGAGCCGGGCCCAGAAAGACCTCAAAATGACAAAAGGAAAGAAATGTGGATAAACCACGGTCGAAACGAAGCAACTCATTTACCATTCAAAATTAATCAATTCAAAGAGAGCTAAAGTGTACTTGAGTGCGCAAATGTGCATTTGAGTGCGTCGATATAAATACCAGGGCTTCAGGCTCGAACACCAGCCGCATTATCTGGTCCCAAAACCTTAAACCCACTCGGCTCACAGATGCTCTTGCAACAGGCTCCAAACCTCCAGCCATCTGCACAGAGGCTGCGCTCACCAGCTAATGACACTAGAGGGCGCTGTAAGCTTATCAAATCTCCGCAGCCTCTGCAGAGAGACTCCAAGGCGTATTTCAGCGAGCAAACCACCCGCATCTCGCCTCGCTATAAAAACTGAGCCCGGTGCCAACAGCTCGCAACGAGCAGTTCAAAAATGCAATATTCGGCATTTTACACCGCAACATTACGCCATTTAAACCGAATCATTAACCGGCTAATAGTGCATGGTAAGATGGCCTCACAAGCACAAGATCATTATCAATTCTGAAATTGTCGTCCTTATTAACGTTTAATTGTTACATTCATTATTATCACTCGAGAAAATAACAAAAAACATAGATATTGTTTTCTATATCATCATAAGCAGAAGTGGAGTCAGAGTCGGAGTATTAAGATGATTATTACTATTCATATTCAATCGGTGTAATAATGGCTACATGCGAGAGCTGATTACAGAAATTATTGTAATTAACGCAAGACTGTTATTACCATACTCTCCCAGAGCATTAGGGCAGGAAAATGAGGGATGTAAGCAGATTTAATGACTAAGGCCGGTAACAGGGGAAATATGGAAACCCATCGGTGCTGCATCTCTCCCGTCTCTTTCGGTCTGCAGCGCACTGCTATTCTCCATCACCCGCATCCATCACTGAAAGTCTTCCCGCAGAGAGCGACGAACCACGGTATTCTCAAACTAGCACCCAATGCACAGCATCCGAAACATTCATTTAGAAGCACCCATCGTCTCTCCTCGATTATCTGTTGCGCTCAGTCTGACTAAAATAGTCTAACCCCCCTGAAGAGACTGTACAGCTGCTTTTAGATAAGCGCAGCATGCGCCGTGTGCAGTACCATGGTATAACCACAGCATCGCACGACTAGGCGAGGTGTTAACAGCCTAAACCCCCACGTTGTGCAGTTTATATAACTCACCACCTTCGCTTAGATATTTCTAGTAAATCAATGAATGATTAGTCGGGTCGGTTTGCCGGTGGCTGCCAACAACAAACTGGGAGCTTTCTGAGGGGAGAGGAGACTGAAAACCAGCGACAGGACGCTGCAGCTGAGCCCTGATGCAGAAACGGCTCCGTTACAATCCACTACAGACTCCAGCCGGAGCACCTTCCCAACAGTATCACTTTTCCCGGGCATTTCCGGGACCTCAGCAATGAATTATATTGATTATATGATAGCTTTCCACATTTTAACATATTGCAGCTGAGCAGCGATTGGTTAATTTTCATCAGGGACGAAAAGACCTGGGAACAAGTGAGAAAGAATAGAATTCTGCGCCGACAACCTCAACCTCAACCCCACCCCCTAAAGCCTGCTCCTTAAAGCCCGCCCCCCACACGCCGCCCCCTCAACCCCGAACCCTAAACCCCGCCCCCTAATGCTGCTTTCGATTTGGCTCGGGAAGTAGGAAGTTGCAGCTGGGAATAACGTACCATTCGTACCATACCCGAGCTGACTGCGTTCTATTAAGTCGGAAAATTGACTTGAGGTCAGTGGAGGGTCCTCTAGCCAGGATAGCCATCATTAGCAATTGTTAGCAATACTTGTTGATTACAATGCATTACTCGATATTTTCCGTGTACAAATACCAGAGCAAGTCCACCAATAAACTTTATTCAGTACTGTGTGTACGACTGATTTAATGAAACGCAAATAACACAGAATTGCAAATATACAGTTAATTATCACAGCTTTTGCTTACTGCTGATTTATGGTCCAACCATCTTACAATCGGAACTTGGGGAGGGTGAGGAATCTCCCACTTTCTGAGTTCGAAATCAGACTTCAGGGGGCGTTCAAATTGAAATTTCCGACAGGGAGCTTGGAAAACCCGACTTCCCAGTACAAATCAAACCCAGCATAAACCCCACTCCTTAAACCCCGCCCTTTAAATCCCATCCGCCAAAACCCCGCTCCCTAAACCACACTCCTCAACCCCGCCCCCCCAAACCCGGCTCCTTGCACTCCGTCCCGTTAACCCCGCCAAAGGGGTGGAGAGCAGATAGTGGCCCAGTTCGATCTTGCCTACAGCTAACTACTCACTTACTGATTATACATGAGAGTGCAGTTTGTGAGCAACATCTTTTTCATCAATACAGCAAAGGTACCCGAGCGATACGCGACACCGGCCGTATTTAACAGCCAGCAGCCCAAGCAATGCAACGCAATCCATGGTAACAACATGCTAAAACTGGTGATTTTAACGGCCAAATGTCGTAACTGTGTTGGAGACAAGATGGTTTTCACCACATATTAAGTACTACACTTAAAACTTGTGTGTGGAGAGATGCATTCAGTATCCGCTGCATACTAGTGAAGCATGCAGTAAACAAGTATTCAACTCTACACAGCCTCAGTGTCGATGTGCCCTCTGCCCATAATGTCGCGGTGGGCTCATGGTTGGTTTGTGGCAGGTTATAAAGCTCTCACACAAACCATTAAATTGATTCACACTAATATATTGGGACAATGACACACACGTGAAGAGCTGGTTAGGTCATTTGGATTTAGACGCCCGTAATGGGAAGTGTTGAGCCTGTTTTATCTGTATACATTCATTAGGAGCCCAGAGCAGACACCGGCTGATAAAAACTGTGTCACTGACCCTGAGCTTACAGACCTCTGAGAGGTTACAGCGGAGTGGCGTGTTAGCGTTAGCCAGGAAGTAGTGACAGCTCTTGCTGATGGCGGATCAATACAGCTGTAGATGTCCCGCTCGGCTCTGTGCGGATCGATTGCGCGATTTACTCGTCTCCCGGGGGCATTTGCTCACGGTCACTGCCACCCCACTGAAGCGTGGGGCATAAATTAGCAGCTAATATACAATGACACTAATTGCCTTTTAATTCCACCACGGTAGAGAGAGAAAGATGGAGAAAGAGAGAGAGAGAGGTTAAAGGCCTCTCCCCTCCGCCATTTGGCCTCACCCTGAGAAATTTAAGGCTGGTGATGAATCAGGTTCAGTGAACGTGTGTTCCTTTCCATCCAGTAACATTTTTTGGCCCAAGTTCTGACCACAGGGCAGCGTTATAAGCACTGCAGTACAGTGGAGGTGTTTTCCGACGGCCAGAGGAGTAGATGAGCTGGCGAGCAAAGAGTGTTTATGGTGTCTCTAACTGACACGACCCAAAGACATCAGGTGGCGGGTCCTGAACGTCTATGGTACCTCTGATCCTGCAGACCCCGGGCTCTGGATCTCCTCACTGGTTTGAGAGGATTAAGTGGGCGGGGCTTTGTTGATCCTCATTACCATGGAGACTAATAATATCCCCAAACAGAGCACCTGAGCGTCAACAGGAGGGAACCAGAGACGAGCAACACTGATACTACGCACACACACACGCACGCACGCACACTCACACTCACTCATCTGGAGCAGCGCCTCTGCAGGGTCGGCCCCCCACAAGAGGGACAGGCTGATGAAACCTGTGGAAATGCAGGTGTGTCAGTCAGAGGGACAGAGTGAGTAACCAGCTGTAACAACCAGCCCAACAACGGCTCACGGAGACAACTCTGCTAAACCAAGCAGCAACTGTCCTGACCCAACCCCGCGTTCCTGCAGACCAGCTCCTGACCCAACCCTGCTTTCCTGCAGACCAGCTCCTGACCCAACCCCGCGTTCCTGCAGACCAGCTCCTGACCCAACCCTGCGTTCCTGCAGACCAGCTCCTGACCCAACCCCGCATTCCTGCAGACCAGCTCCTGACCCAACCCCGCATTCCTGCAGACCAGCTCCTGACCCAACCCGGCGTTCCTGCAGACCAGCTCCTGACCCAACCCGGCGTTCCTGCAGACCAGCTCCTGACCCAACCCCACGTTCCTGCAGACCAGCTCCTGACCCAACCCCGCATTCCTGCAAACCAGCTCCTGACCCAACCCTGCATTCCTGCAGACCAGCTTCTGACCCAACCCTGCGTTCCTGCAGACCAGTTCCTGACCCAACCCTGCGTTCCTGCAGAGCAGATCCTGACCCAACCCTGCGTTCCTGCAGACCAGCTCCTGACCCAACCCCGCATTCCTGCAGACCAGCTCCTGACCCAACCCGGCGTTCCTGCAGACCAGCTCCTGACCCAACCCCACGTTCCTGCAGACCAGCTCCTGACCCAACCCTGCATTCTTGCAGACCAGTTCCTGACCCAACCCTGCATTCCTGCAAACCCAGCAGTGGTCCTGCAGTGCGGCTCTTTCCCTGACTCTGTCAGCATTTAGTCAGATGTTGGGTCATATATCATCATTCTTATCTAATCCGCCCTGCATTGTCTCCATAAGTAGATCTGTCCGCAGTGATGTCATCACTCTGTGCCCACAAACAATTGCAGAGTCCATGACAACATCAGCAGCAGTGTTCTCTGAGCGGAGCACTGGCTGTGTGTCTGAATGCACCATTGTCCTGAGAAGCCACTGTCCCGTCCTTATGAGTGCGTGAGGTTTTCACATTTGATTGACATGTGGTCTCCGTAAGAAGTGGCGCACATGGAGAATGACTGAGCACAATCATGGCTGATTGCATCTTTATTGACATTCAGTTCAAAACGATAACGGGATACAGGAATAGGCAGTTCATCGAGCACAATGTCAGAGTGTTTAACAGTCAACGTTACATCTCCCGGCCGTTCCTGATTATCCCGAGAGCGTTTAAAAGTTAGCGTTACATCTCCCGGCCGTTCCTGATAATCCCGAGAGCGTTTAACAGTCAGCGTCACATCTCCCGGCCGTTCCTGATAATCCCGAGAGCGTTTAACAGTCAGTGTTACATCTCCCGGCCGTTCCTGATAATCCCGAGAGCGTTTAACAGTCAGCGTCACATCTCCCAGCCGTTCCTGATAATCCCGAGAGCGTTTAACAGTCAGCGTCACATCTCCCGGCCGTTTCTGATAATCCCGAGAGCGTTTAACAGTCAGCGTCACATCTCCCGGCCGTTTCTGATAATCCCGAGAGCGTTTAACAGTCAGCGTTACATCTCCCGACCGTTCCTGATAATCCCGAGAGCGTTTAACAGTTAGCGTTACATCTCCCGGCCGTTTCTGATAATCCCGAGAGCGTTTAACAGTCAGCGTCACATCTCCCGGCCGTTTCTGATAATCCCGAGAGCGTTTAACAGTCAGCGTTACATCTCCCGGCCGTTTCTGATAATCCCGAGAGCGTTTAACAGTCAGCGTTACATCTCCCGACCGTTCCTGATAATCCCGAGAGCGTTTAACAGTCAGCGTCACATCTCCCGACCGTTCCTGATAATCCCGAGAGCGTTTAACAGTCAGCGTCACATCTCCCAGCCGTTCCTGATAATCCCGAGAGCGTTTAACAGTCAGTGTTACATCTCCCGGCCGTTCCTGATAATTCCGAGAGCGTTTAACAGTCAGCGTTACATCTCCCGACCGTTCCTGATAATCCCGAGAGCGTTTAACAGTTAGCGTTACATCTCCCGGCCGTTCCTGATAATCCCGAGAGCGTTTAACAGTCAGCGTTACATCTCCCGGCCGTTCCTGATAATCCCGAGAGCGTTTAACAGTTAGCGTCACATCTCCCGGCCGTTCCTGATAATCCCGAGAGCGTTTAACAGTCAGTGTTACATCTCCCGGCCGTTCCTGATAATCCCGAGATCCAGCACATGCTCTCCAGGAAGGAGGAAACATTAAAACTCATCATTTTAACCACAAAGTGACAGGCGCAAAATTTTACTATGTTGCTCCACCCCCACAAGTCAAAACAATTTATGCACCAGGCAGGCTGAACGATGTTAGAAACGGCCCGAGCGGTGAGGTACTCTCGCCTCCGACTTTTCAGAAGGCAGCACTACCTGTTGCAGAAGTTATACTAATTTATAGCTCCTGTTTGAGAAATGGCAGCTGAGAAAGCCGGCGGGAGTCAGGGTTTGCGATATGAGACGTGCTATAGGGAACAGATGAGTATTTACAGAACCCATCTGTCTCCACCAGACTCCCCATATCTCCGTTTCTCAACAGCACCGCATGACAGCTTCTCCTCACAGGCATTTTAAGTTCATCAATAAACGTTCCAGAGTGGAAACTGAAGCCATGTGACACCAACAGCCTGCTGGGAGAACAGACGAGCCTGAACACGAGGCGCGGATTTATGTTCAATCTTATCACAATCGATGATATAACACTCAAGATATCACACTCCATATCATGCTTGATAACATGACGCTTGATTATATCACCTTCAACTAGAGCACTCGGCAACAGAGTGCAAGTTCCCCCCGAAGGCCTCCCAGTTGGGCCCAGATGGTCCCAGAGTACCCAAAATCATTAGGTGTCGTGAATTTACCATAATACATGTCCCTGCAAAATTTGAAAAGAATCGGTGCACTTATGTGGGCTGTAGAGCGTTCACAAGAAAATCTCTGCGGACGCGAACGCGTGACGAGGCCAAATCCATAGTATCCTCCGAACTCGTTCAGGGATACAATAATATTAGGCTCAATAATATCATGCTTTGTAAAATCACCCTCGATAACATCACCCTCAAAAATAACACGCTTGATAATACTATACCCAATAATATCATCCTCAAAATAAAAAAAATAAAATAAAAATAAAAAAAAAAAACAATCACGCTCTATAACATCACCCTTGACAACATCACGCTCAATAATGTCATGGTTGATAATATTAGACTCAATAATATTGTGCTGAATAACACCACCATGACAACATTACACTCAATTATATCATCCTTGATAACATTACACTTGATACCATCACCCTTGCTAATATAACCCTTAATAATGTCATGCACGATAATATCACGATCGACAATATTAGGTTTGATATATCACCTTCAATAATATTACGCTCAATAATATCACGCTAAAAAAAATCATGCTTTATAGAACCCACGACAACATTATGCTCAATAGTATCATGGTTGATAATATTACTCGATAATATTGCGCTGAATAACACCACAATGACAATATTACACTCAATAATATTACCCTTGATAATATCACCCTTGATAATATCGTGCTCAAAAAAAATTATGCTCCAATATAACCCTTGATAATTTATGCCTAATAATATCACTCTTGATAATACAATACTCAATAACATCATGCTCCATAATATCAAAATTGACAAGATTAGGTTCAATTACATCACCTTTGAAAATATTGCGCTCATACTTGATAATATTACACTCTATAATACTACACATGATAATATCCACAGCATACTGTATAAACCAATGCCCCATCAGACACACACACACAAACACACCACTATCCCGCCAAATTAGCCCACAGCCAAAATTAGCCCACTCAATCATTACAGAAGAGGAGCTTCAGAAGCAGGACTCAAAATCACTGGTTTTTAGTACCAACCTTCCACATTGCAGTTAAACACATTTACCCAACAGCTAGGATATAAATAGATCACCGCAAATGACAAATATCAAGCTCCCTGCCATATAGCACGCTACCCAGTACTCAGACCTGCGCAAAACAACGGCAAAACAAATCTACGAACATGACCGTGAAACAAATTAACAAAGTTAATTCATTAATTTAATTTAAATAATTAAATCAAACTAGAATGAATTGCTTCAATCAAGCCCCAAGCAAACACAGAATAAGAATAATGAAGGAAAATGCGAAGGTGAGCTCGATAAGAGAAGTACAACTCATTAATTTTATTATTCAAATTAAAGCAATCAATCAAAAAATCAATTACGGTTATTTAATCTCTTTACACAGCGGCGCCTAAGAGATGAAAAATGAGAGCTGAACATCAGGAGTTTGATCATATTACAGGGGGCAGAGGAAACGTGAGGAGGTAAAAGGCAGCCTCGTCTCACACAACACCCACATCCACATCTTAAAAGCTTTTAAAATTCAGAAAATGGTTAAAGAAAGTCTACTAGAGGAGATTTTACAGATTATCAGCCTTTCCTCTCAGCAGGAAAAGGGGTCATAATTTGGCAAAAAAGTCAACTTTGTACAAATATTTGGACTTTACGTGGTAGATGCAGAAATTTTTTTCATATTTTTGAATCCAGGCTTAATGCAGAGGTAAATACCATCAAGACCTACAGATAAACTAAACATCAGATACACAACAGTATTCCATGCACTATAGCATTAAGTACACTCTAGCATTAAGTACACTATAGCATTAGGTAGAGTAGCAAGATATACAGTCATAACAACTCAAGAATAGGAGCCAGTATGTTTCCATCCATTTTTACTCTCCATATCATCTGTAAATTATCAGTTTTTTTTTCAGTATCAGCGCAGTATCTGCTCTTTCTGGAATTTCTACATGTCCTCTTTGGCTGGCATATTGTTAAGGACTTCAGACTTTTTCACTGCATTCAAATGCTGATCCAAAATTACTAATGGTAATTAAAGTAATGGAAGCTCTAGATTCTAAAAAAAAAAAAATCCTAACCAACCCTTAATTCACCTGCTCTTCACCAACCAATACTGTTCTCCAGCATATTTGGTGACATTCCCTAACACACCCACTGATTTTGTACTCCTGCACTTCGTGGATACTCCCTAACACACTCACTGATATTGTACTCCTGCACTTCGTGGATACTCCCTGACACACTCACTGATATTGTACTCCTGCACTTCGTGGATACTCCCTAACACACTCACTGATATTGTACTCCTGCACTTCGTGGATACTCCCTTACACACTCACTGATATAGTACTCCTGCACTTCGTGGATACTCCCTTACACACTCACTGATATTGTACTCCAGCACTTCGTGGATACTCCCTGACACACTCACTGATATTGTACTCCTGCACTTCGTGGATACTCCCTTACACACTCACTGATATTGTACTCCTGCACTTCGTGGATACTCCCTAACACACTCACTGATATTGTACTCCTGCACTTCGTGGATACTCCCTTACACACTCACTGATATTGTACTCCTGCACTTCGTGGATACTCCCTGACACACTCACTGATATTGTACTCCTGCACTTCGTGGATACTCCCTAACACACTCACTGATATTGTACTCCTGCACTTCGTGGATACTCTCTTACACACTCACTGATATTGTACTCCTGCACTTCGTGGATACTCCCTAACACACTCACTGATATTGTACTCCTGCACTTCGTGGATACTCCCTTACACACTCACTGATATTGTACTCCTGCACTTCGTGGATACTCCCTAACACACTCACTGATATTGTACTCCTGCACTTCGTGGATACTCTCTTACACACTCACTGATATTGTACTCCTGCACTTCGTGGATACTCTCTTACACACTCACTGATATTGTACTCCTGCACTTCGTGGATACTCCCTAACACACTCACTGATATTGTACTCCTGCACTTCGTGGATACTCCCTAACACACTCACTGATATTGTACTCCTGCACTTCGTGGATACTCCCTTACACACTCACTGATATTGTACTCCTGCACTTCGTGGATACTCCCTAACACACTCACTGATATTGTACTCCTGCACTTCGTGGATACTCCCTTACACACTCACTGATATTGTACTCCTGCACTTCGTGGATACTCCCTAACACACTCACTGATATTGTACTCCTGCACTTCGTGGATACTCCCTAACACACTCACTGATGTGATACACCTGCGCCTTGCAGACACACCCTTAGGCACTTAGTGAGTGATGTACTCTGACATTTTGTGGATGCTGCCTTGTTCCTCATCAATGTCACACTCTTGGACTTTGTAGACACTCCCTAACTCACCTGCACTTTGTGGGTGCTCCAAAACAGATTCACCAAATTTATACTGACCTTTGTGAAAGCAACCTCGCACACCAGTGTTGTACTACTGCATTTGTATACACTCCCTAACACACTCACCAATGTTGTACTGCACTTAGCGCACCCTCCGTAACACACCAGTGTTGGACGACGGCACTTTACGGACGCCTCCTAACACACTCACCGATGTTGTACTCCTGTACTTTGCTGATGTACCCGTAGAGGGGGCAGTGTCCGAATATGACCAGCATTACTGGGGCCTCCTGCTGGGCCGGCGGCACCATGTGGGCAGAGTGCCCCACCACAGCGTACTGCTCCTTCGCCCGCGGACTCGCCAGAACCCATGACTGGTTCCGCACGTGGAACACCCACAGCTGGCTCGTCACGTTCCCCGTGGAGTCGATCTTGCCCCCGTACATGTAGATCTTGCCCTGCGAGGGGGTGGGGGTGGGGGGGTGGGGGTGGTTATCAGCTCTGCTGCTGAGGTAAGAGTAAGTCTACTAACCCTTAGAGTGCAAAATGCAGCTATTGCTGCTCAATGATGCAAGATATCAAAATCAAAGCTGTTGGCACAACATAATTAACTGTTTATGTTTCAAAAGTTTATTTCAGCACTCTAAGGGTTAAAAGCTTAAAAGCACAGAGGGTCCAGATCTTTGATTTCAAGGGTTTTGAAGGACGTTCTTAAAGGGTGACTATAGGATTCAGGTTTACAGAATGAAGGCCATGATTGAGATTTGCTGCTCGCTCACCTGAGCCAATGAGAAACTTACATGGGCGAGCAGCAGCCAATCCGAAACAATGAAACAATCAGCTCAGCTGGAACAAGCGCAGCCTGGAAACGCACCTCTTCGGGCCGCACCTCTCCTCTACCCCACTGCCCTCAGTGTAACTCTCCTCACGTCATGCGCCATGATGCCTGAAGCCGCTTTCACACCGGACGCAAAACAAATTTTTCGCACGACAGATTACATTCAAAGTCAATGCGTGAAAGCGGCTTGAGTCTCGTTTCGTTAACCGTGCTGCTGGTTTTCGGTAACTTGGCTGTTTTCTTTCGGTTGGCTACGATTCGTTCTCGTTCTGCAGTTTCACTTAGAGTTTGTTATGTCACTTCATCTATTAGCACTTAAACTCGTCTCCTTGGAGCTCAGCACTGCTGCATCAAACTTCTGCACTTTGTACGTCGCTCTGGAGAAGAGCGTCTGCCAAATACATGTAATGTAATGATATGGAACAGGAATTGTGCTGTTATTTCACAGACTGATGAAGCAGGAGCTGATTCTACGGTACCGCTGGCCTGCAGAGTTTAGGAGACGTTTAAAAAGACTAAAGCACATCACGTCTCACTTTAATTTTGCTCGTTCTGACCGATCTACTGAGGAATATTCCCATCACCCCTTTCCACAAAATGAGCACCATCAGAACAGAACGACAAGGACAAGATTCAGTATGATTCCATCAAACTAATTCGGTGTTGATTTTGTTTACAAATGTGCTTTTGTTTTATAATATGCTCAGGAGAGCGATACGAGACACGTAACCCCGCAGAGAATGATATTACACTCCGCACGCTTCTGCAGACCTCCCCCCACCCGTGGACTGAGCAGCACCTCTGCTGGAGAGGAGTTTTATTAATAAATAAAACAACAAATGGCACATTTTCTAAATGATAGAAATCCAACTGAGTGGAAAAACATGAATCACGTCACTGTAATGAATAAAAAATGGACCCTAAATTACATCTGGGGGGGATTTCACAGAGGCAAGCATTAACACACGTGCGCACGCACACACCCGTACCTCATGCAGAGCCAGGGAGTGCCCGTAGCGTCCTGTAACAGCGTTGGCGGACAGGTTGACCTGCAGCCACTCTTGAGAGGACACATTATACCTGCAGGGACAGATGGGGGGGGGGGGGGGGGGTGACAGAGAGATTTAAGGGCACCTCCTCGGCCCGGACATCCTTCATACACCTCACATCGTACATCAAACTCCCAACCTGGGGACCTTCATCCAGCCCCAGCTAATATGTGGCCAGTGACCCTGCAGGAGTGCGACTGCTCTTAAAAGTGTGCGTGTGTGTGCGCGTGTGTGCGCGCGTGTGTCTGCGGGGGGCGGTCAGTGCGACGGGGTCTGCAGTGGAACTGAAGCATTTCCATGATGCCAAATAATTAGCAGTAAAAAAGGTGACAGAATGATAGTTGATCCCCCCATCGTTGTCGTTATGCAGCGAAATGGCGACCACACGTGCACGTCAGGCTAACTGAAGACTCTAAATTTCTTGTTGATATGAGTGAGTGTGCGTGTGTGTGTGCGCGCGCGTGAGAAGTGTGTGTGTGCCCTGTGATGGCTCAGCGAGCCGTCCGCGGTGTGTCCCTGCCATCAGCTCACAGTCAGCTGGGGACGGACAGATGACCAGGAGATGAGGTGTCATAACACCAGACTCGTCTTTTTTGGGGTTAATCATCGATCGACAAGGGGCTCGTCCGAGCGCCAGACTCATTACGCCAAATGAATCCCTCCATCTGACGCGACATTTTAAAAAATCTGTTTCTATTCCCGTCGGATACTTTAAATTAATGGCTCATTTTGAGTGCGACAGCGGCAGAGGAAATGTAAAATGTAGAGCGCCATACGGTATTCCCACAGACGAGCCATCCTTCAGGGGAGAATGTGGGTCATTTTACTTCAGTTTGATTAACTTCCAGCACAATTATTCCCAAACAGGAGATTTTTCAAAACCTGTGTTTTTAACCTCCTACAATGAGACATTTACCCATAATGCCTCTGTTCATCTACTGTGCCCACGGTGCAGACAGTAAGGGTGTAACTGATGGAGAGGATATGGGGGCGTAACTGACGGAGAGGATTTGGGGGTGTAACTGACGGAGAGGATTTGGAGATGTAACTGACGGAGAGGATTTGGGGTGCAACTCTGATGGAGAGGATTTGGGGGTGTAACTGAGGGAGAGGATTTGGGGGTGTAACTGACGGAGAGGATTTGGGGGCGTAACTAACGGAGAGGATTTGGAGGTGCAACTGACCAAGAGGATTTGGAGGTGTAACTGTGGGAGAGGATTTGGAGTGTATAGAGAGGATTTGGGGTGTAAATCTGGCGGAGAGGTTTTGGGGTGTAACTGAGGCAGAAGATTTGGAGGTGTAACTGACGGAAAGGATTTGGGGGTGCAACTGACGGAGAGGATTTGGGGTGTTACTAACGGAGAGGATTTGGGGTGCAACTGACGGAGAGGATTTGGGGGTGCAACTGACGGAGAGGATTTGGGGGTGTAACTGACGGAGAGGATTTGGGGTGTAACTGACGGAGAGGTTTTGGGTTGTAACTGACGGACAGGATTTGGGGGTGTCACTGACGGAGAGGTTTTGGGGTGTAACTGACTGACAGGATTTGGGGTGTAACTGAAGGAGAGGTCTTGGGGTGTAACTGAGGCAGAGGATTTGGAGGCGTAACTGAGGCAGAGGATTTGGGGGTGTAACTGAGGTAGAGGATTTGGGGTGTAACTGAGGGAGAGGATTTGGGGTGTAACTGAGGGAGAGGATTTGTGGTGCAACTGAGGGAGAGGATTTGGGGTGTAACTGACGGAGAGGATTTGGGGTGTAACTGAGGGAGAGGATTTGGAGGCGTAACTGACGGAAAGGATTTGGGGTGTGACTGACGGAAAGGATTTGGGGCGTAACTGACGGAGAGGATTTGGGGCGTAACTGATGGAGAGGATTTGAGGGTGTAACTCTGACAGAGAGCATTTGGGGTGTAACTGACGGAGAGGATTTGGGGGTGTAAGTGAGGGAGAGGATTTGGGGGTTTAACTGAGGGAGAGGATTTGGGGGTGTAACTGACGGAGAGGATTTGGGGTGTAACAGACGGAGAGGATTTGGGATGTAACTGACGGAGAGGATTTGGGGGTGTAACTGACGGAGAGGATTTGGGGGTGTAACAGAGAGAGGATTTGGGGTGTAACTGACGGAGAGGATTTGGGGGTGTAACTGACAGAGAGGATTTGGGGGTGTAACTGACAAAGAGGATTTGGGGTTTAACTGACGGAGAGGATTTGGGGTGTAACTGAGGAAGAGGATTTGGGGTTTAACTGAGGGACAGGATTTGGGGTGTATAGAGAGGATTTGGGGGTGTCACTGACGGAGAGGATTTGGGGTGTAACTGACGGAGAGGATTTGGGGTTTAACTGACGGAGAGGATTTGGAGTGTATAGAGAGGATTTGGGGGTGTCACTGACGGAGAGGATTTGGGCTGTAACTGACGGAGAGGTTTTGGGGTGTAACTGAGGCAGAGGATTTGGAGGCGTAACTGACGGAAAGGATTTTGGGGTGTAACTGAGGGAGAGGATTTGGGGTGTAACTGAGGGAGAGGATTTGGGGTGTAACTGACGGAGAGGATTTGGGGTGTAACTGACGGAGATGATTTAGGGGTGCAACTAAGGGAGAGGATTTGGGGTGTAACTGACGGAGAGGATTTTGGGGTGTAACTGACGGAGAGGATTTGGGGTGTAACTGACGGAGAGGATTTGGGGGCGAAACTGAGAGAGAGGATTTGGGGGTTTAACTGACTATGAGGATTAGGGGGAGTAACTGACGGAGAGGATTTGGGGGTGTAACAGACGGAGAGGATTTGGGGTGTAACTGACGGAGAGGATTTGGGGTTTAACTGAGGGAGAGGATTTGGGGTTTAACTGACGGTCAGGATTTGGGGACGTGACTGAGAGACAGGATTTGGGGTGTATAGAGAGGATTTGGGGTGTAACTCTGACGGAGAGGATTTGGGGTGCAACTCTGACGGAGAGGATCTGGGGTGTAACTGAGAGAGAGAATTTGGGGTGTAACTCTGACGGAGAGGATCTGGGGTGTAACTCTGACGGAGAGGATCTGAGGTGTAACGGAGAGAGAGGATTTGGGGTGTAACTCTGACGGAGAGGATTTGGGGTGTAACTGAGAGAGAGGATTTGGGGTGTAACTCTGACGGAGAGGATCTGGGGCGTAACTGAGAGAGAGGATTTGGGGTGTAACTCTGACGGAGAGGATCTGGGGTGTAACTGAGAGAGAGGATTTGGGGTGTAACTCTGACAGAGAGGATCTGGGGTGTAACTGAGAGAGAGGATTTGGGGTGTAACTCTGACGGAGAGGATCTGGGGTGTAACTGAGAGAGAGGATTTGGGGTGTAACTCTGACAGAGAGGATCTGGGGTGTAACTGACAGAGAGGATTTGGGGTGTAACTCTGACGGAGAGGATCTGGGGTGTAACTGAGAGAGAGGATTTGGGGTGTAACTCTGACAGAGAGGATCTGGGGTGTAACTGAGAGAGAGGATTTGGGGCGTAACTCTGACGGAGAGGATCTGCCGGTGAAACACTCACGCTTGCACCATGTTGTACTCGGAGTAGTTGAACATGTAACCCCCGATGACCCACATGACGTCTCGGTCCACCACAGCCTTATGGGACGCCCGGGCGAGGCTCCGCAGAGAGTACTCCTCCCGTGACCAGAACGAGCGGTTCGCAGGGACGGGTATGGAGCAGTCCGGACCTGATCAAGAGGGTGACATCACAGGGGTATGATCACATGGTGTTAACAGGTTACCATGGCACTAGCTTATACACACTCAGATCAGCAAACTACTCATGCTCACTGCTTAACCAATCCCTCATGACACAAACGCTGACGATATACAGCAATATACTCAATACTTTTATTGTTCGATAAGCCGCTAACTGCAATACTTCCATGCCCGGGTCCAGTTCCAATATTGCAGTAGTTATATGTACTGGTAAAGGGTGAACACAGATTATGTTCTATTCTATGTACTGTATGTCCGCCCCAAGCACAGCAACAGTCACGGTGCCCGTCCGGCCACTTTCCTCCAAAGAGAGTCATAAGTGCTGATGGTTTAGACAGCGCTGCTGTGTTCTGTACACCGTTCACGCTCCGCCGACTGTGTGATGCGGCAGCGAGTACACATCTCCGCAAACACCGCCCGCGGAGCCCAGCTCATTCAAATTCAGTGCTCCCGCGGTGCTCACAAGCCGCTCGGTCGAATCCGCACAAAATACGCAGCCAGACGCATTGTGCTACGGCAAACAAGTAAAAACTCTGACACATATTTCATCCAGAGCTGAAGAAAACGTTGACCGAGGAAGGACAACAGAACTGCCTTCTGAGAATGCCAGCACACCTCCCCACAATCATCCCTCACGGACGCCAGCACTTTCATAAATATCTGGAGGTTATCAGGATAAAATGCGCATATGTCTATGGTTAAATTGATATTGTAAAAGCCAAGTCGCGGTGCGGAGTTGGCAGAAAAAAAATCGAAGACGACTTCGGAGAAAATAATTTTAGGGAGGCAGGGAGATTTGAATGGTTGTGATGATTTACGGTAGCTAGTAAAGGTTATTCACAGCAGGCAACGGATGAATATTAAATCGCAAGATCGTCTATAGACCCAAACAGCAGTGCGGGAGGAGGGCCGCTCATCTGCCCACTCACAATTCAACCCACACGCCGTGGGCGTCAGAGAGAGACGGGTTGGTGTGTGCGTGTCCGCGCAATTTCACACGGAAGGAATTAAGCCAAAGCGCGCGCGGTCTCGCGGCAGTGCCTCTTAAGTGGAGAGCATTACACACGCGCGGCCGTGCTCGCGCATATTCCAGCAGTCACGTCTGCAGGAGAAATCTTGACTTTAATGAAGTTGAAATGTTCAACTTTCTTGTTTAAACTCAGGAAAAAAAAAGCCGAGACCCGAGGGCAGCGCATTAAAAAGCACCTCGCGATCCCGCCAACTGCACGCAGATAAGCATGCGGGAGAGCAGTCGGCGACGTGCGTACCTCACGGGACACGGACTTCAGCACTTCAATCTAAAAACTTTCCGCAGTTAAATCGATTGGGCGGGGTGGGGGGTTCGTGGACAAAGACGGCTTTGAAGGAGGTGAGCCTGTGGCGGTTATAAAACGGAACAGCCCCGTTTAGCCGAATTAATTACTGAGCTTAATAAGTAACACTGCTGGTCTGAAAAGCAGACTGTTCACACTGGCAGAAAGCTCAATTTCAAAAATACCGCAATATACTGATATACTGACCAACACTGACGCACTAAACTGAACTGGCTACACTGTTGGTCACTAATTTTGGTCCACCAAATTAATACACTGGAATATGAGCCCAAAAATTATCATCCACTATTACTATCATTATTAAATACAGTATGTCAGCTACAGTAGATCAGATTGGCTCCCGAGTTCCAGAAGTGGCAGTAGAGTAGATCACAGTTCAAGAAACTATAGCAGAGATTAGCAGAGTCATAAAACTGGAGATTAGCTCCAGAGTCCTAGGAGCAGAATATCTCTGTAGATATTGAAGAATTAGTGGATTAGCTCTTCCAGGTGTAGTATGTTAGCTTGTGAGTCCAAAACGCTGTATAGCTCCAGAGATATAGAAGCTAGAGATTAACTCCAGAAGCTGCAATAGACTAGCTCCAGAGTTACAGGAGCAGCATTAAAGTACATCAGCTCTGGATATCTAGAAATTGTGGTAGATTGCCTCTTGAGTTATAGAAGCAGCATTGGAGAAAATCAGCTCTGAAGTTTCAGAATGTGTATTAGATTAGCTCGGAAGCAACATTGGAGAACATCAGCTCTGGAGTTCCAGAATGTGGATTAGATTAGCTCTAGAGTTATAGAAGCAACATTGAAATACATTAGCTCTGGATTTCTAGAATGTATGTTAGACCATCTCTCGAGTTATAGAAGCAGCATTGGAATACATCAGCTCGAGTGTTCTTGAGGTTGTAGTAGATTATCTCCAGAGTTATAGAAGCAGCGTTGGAGATCATCAGCTCTAGAGTTATAGAGTGTACATTAGATTATCTCTAGACTTCTGGAAGCAGCATTGGAGATCATCAGCTCTGGAGTTCCAGAATGTGTATTAGATTATCATGTGTATCATGGCGTTCTGAGGTTTATCACAAACAGCGGAGCCCTAACTCATCACTGTGTCTTATATTCCTAAGTAAATTGGCCATCTTTATATATCCGCCGGCTCAAGCATTGGTATGTCATGATTTATAAGGCTATTCTTGAGATAGTCCCATCTTATTTATCATCTCTTTTAATCTGGAATAGGACTTTCTACATTTCACTGTTCCTAAGGTCAGGACAGAAATGGGGAAGAAAGCTTTTAGATTTGCTACTCAATCTACATGGAACATTTTGCAGTCAGAACTCAAACTCCAAAGTCTGGTATCTCTGAAAGCATTTTAGGCCATGATCAATCCCATCATATCCAGGCTACAGGAGTGCAAATGTTTTAATCGAGTGTGAATGTTTTATTTTAACTAATCTTGTAAATGTAATTATTTGTATTTTTTATGTCTAAGTTTAATGTGACCATAAAACTGTTGTTTTTAACTTTATGAACTGCTATTCTTGGCCAGGTCTCTCTTGCAAAAGTCAAGTCTCTTGTCAAGTCACACACCCTCCCCAGTGACACCTCTTCAATTCGCCTGATTTTTATTCTGTTGCTGCGTTATGATGTCAATTGAAAGAATCCGAAATTTGAGCTTCCTAGCTCAAACGGTTTTTGAGTTATGGCCCTTCAAAGTTTGGGTGCCACGCCCACTTTTGGGGTCCGGGAATTGCACACTTAATTTGCAAGCATTTTTGGAGACCCATGTCTTTTGTTTCAAGTTAGCTACAGGCCTGTAAATTGCTATATCTCTGTATCCCACCCCTCTCTAACAGAATCTGCACTTAAATCTACCATAGGTTTACTACTTTTAGAGATATTAACCCCTTAACAGTGGATTTTTTAATGACACAATACATTTTTGGGGCATTTAGTGGGTCTATATCTTGGAAAGTTTTTGTTCTGATGGGATTTCATCTAATTTATCATCATACTTGGGTACACTACTGTGTATTTAGAGAATTTCAGGGCACTCAGAGCCTTGATGGGGGTACAGGAGGGTCCCAAATTGAAGAGGTGTCACTGGGGAGGTTTTGGGGATTTGTGTGAATTGACTTGGAATGACCCAAAAGAGATCTGGGATCTCAATTGGACAAACCTGGATAAATAAAGGTTATAATAATAATAATAATAATAATAATAATAATAATAATAATAATGAGCTCTAGAGTTTCAGAAGCAGCATTAGCGTACACCAGCACTAGATTTCTAGAATTTATATGAGATGAGTTCGACAGCAGTCGGGGTGCAGTGCAGATGATCAGGTTTCGGGGCGCTCACCTTGCCAGCCTGAGTAGCAGAGGCAGCTCTTGGTGCTGTTGGGGTCACAAATACCGCGTTCCGGGTACCCACAGTCCCTGGCGCAGTAGGGCACATCACAGGCATCCCCTTTCCACTGGGCCTCACACTCGCAGTACACCGACTCACCGGCGTTTCCAGGGCGACAGGACCCGTGTCCAGAACAGTTATTGGGGCAGGCGTTTATCCTGCAGACAGACAGAAAGACAACAAACCTGACAGTCTGGGCTTCATCCTCCGGGAAAGGGGACCAACAGCAATACCAGTCAATCTTTATCAGAACCAGCAGAAAACGGACCAGGCGAGCACACGGCGAATATTCTGAAAAGGCCTGAGTGTTTTTTGGACAATTGTAGCTGTCTGCACCTCGTAAAAACTCCTCTGTAGCCGGCAAAAGATCACTGCAGCTGCTGAAGGGGACAGTTAGCCGGTGGTACAGCAGGCGCAGAGCTGGGACACACCACACCGTCAAAGTGAAAAAACACTATAAAATGGCCACTCCATCTTAGGCCAGTTTTAAGATGGAATTCAGGGCAGGACTAACAGAGATTTACATGCAACTCCGGCACCCAAAGCCTTTTATTCACAGCAGAAACAGCAGGAAACACAGGTGGAAATGAGAAAACAGAAGATCACCCTGCTGCTCACGCCTGCTCTGGAACGATCCGGGATAATGAAGAGTGTTTATACAGCACATGTGCTTCAGTTAGAAAGGAATGAGTGATGCGCTGAGGCCTGGAAACATGCTAATAAATGGAGATCAGACGACTGCAACTGGAGCAAGCAGCTGCTGTACGATTGGCTGAGACACTTTGATGGGCAGTCTGTCATTGGCTGAGACACTGATACAGCCACACAGTGATTGGCCGAAACACTGACGCAGATGGTTAGTGATGATGCGTTTAGGGAGTAAGATGGTGGTGCAGCTCAGATGGACCCCAGACCCTCCAGAATCACTGCGGCACAGGAGAGCAGAGGTCATGAAACAGAACCAACTCTGAACCGTTCAATCCAGGTACCGCAGCCTGCACGCTAGTGTGTGCGCGCGTGTGTGTGTGTGTAGTAACTCTCGTGGAGCGGACAGTGTCTGTATAATGGAGATACAGAGGTGCTGCGTATGCGCGTGTGTTTCTGTACGCATAATGGGGGTGAGGAGAGGTGTGGCCAGTCTGTGTTCTGAACAACAGACGGAGGTCACCAACAGCACAGATACAGGTTAATAACGGGTTACTAACAGCACAGCCCTTCTGCTCCTATGTATTGAACACAATACAGCTGTGAGCCAAGGACAACACACTAAATATGCACTGATCACACAATACGGCCATGAGATAACACAATAGCACACAAACAACACAATGATAACACAATACAGCTGTGAGCAAATAACTGAACACTGATAACATGACAGCTGTGAGCTAACAACAGCACACCAACTACAAAGTGAGAACAACACAGCCTTGAGATAACACAACAGCACACCGATCACACAATACAGCAGTGAGATAACACAACAGCAGACTGATCACACAATACAGCAGTGAGATAACACAACAGCACACTGATCACACAATACAGCAGTGAGATAACACAACAGCACACTGATCACACAATACAGCAGTGAGATAACACAACAGCACACTGATCACACAATACAGCAGTGAGACAACACAACAGCACACTGATCACACAATACAGCAGTGAGATAACACAACAGCACACTGATCACACAATACAGCAGTGAGATAACACAACAGCACACTGATCACACAATACAGCAGTGAGATAACACAACAGCACACTGATCACACAATACAGCAGTGAGATAACACAACAGCACACTGATCACACAATACAGCAGTGAGATAACACAACAGCACACTGATCACACAATACAGCAGTGAGATAACACAACAGCACACTGATCACATAATACAGCAGTGAGATAACACAACAGCACACTGATCACACAATACAGCAGTGAGATAACACAACAGCACACTGATCACACAATACAGCAGTGAGATAACACAACAGCACACTGATCACACAATACAGCAGTGAGATAACACAACAGCACACTAAGCCCTTTCTGCAGATGTAGACGCTTGCGTCTTCGGAACTGCAAATTTAAGCACGCCGTTACTGTACTCGATCAATAGGTGGCACCCCCGGATCGGTTATTGAATATTCACAAGCAAGCAGACCTCAAGCGCAGTTTTGGATATGGGGAAGTTCAGTCCGCTCCCTGTTTTTTAAGAGTTGCATGAATTAAACTCCTCAGCTAAGCCTGGTGTGCAAACTGGTCAGTATCCTTGCCCATAGTATCAATCCAGCAGTTTTAAAAAAATGATCTTTTGCGACAGAAAAAATTGTTGTCCTATGTAGCAACCACTTTCGCTACAGCGAGCCAACGGTATTCCAATTAGTGGTTCAGAAAAGTCAGTTTTCTGAAACAAAAAATTCGACATGGTATCGTTTCTCTCACATTCTACTGTCAATTACAGTCATCACATGTAAAAAATGCGTAGTTCCAGACCGTGGATTTACGTGTGGATTCCTTCATTGACAAATTCAGCGCTTCCTTATATCCACCCAAAGTACTGGTGTTAATAGCCAATCACTCAATCATACACTCAGGGTCCTCTGCGTAATTGTAGAGTTACACTTCATGCCCTCGTGAAACTTCCCCGGTAACAATGTATTGATTGGCTCGTTTCTTATCCAATTCCCGAGTGTTTAAACATTTTAGAGTAAGTGAAACATATTGATTGGACAAACACACAGCATACAAATCTATGCGTATCAGCAGGCTCGGTTGTATCCTGTCTACGTTGGGCACATTACGCGGCTGAAATAGACGCGATTTACAGGAAAAAGACTAGCAAAACTGGCCTTGAAGTGTTCAGTTATTTTTAGAGGATTTAAATAAGATAAGGACATGGTCAATGGGAATTATTTCAAATGAAACAGGACTGGAGAGGTTCCTTCTACTGGATACATCGGTCTCTGGAGGAGAGATTCATGAAAAAGGTCAGGCTGCTACTTTTGATTTTTGTTTTGGAATGTATACCGTAGTCAACAAAGTCGAATGCTGAGGTTTTTTTCCAGTTTAAAATGTGAACTGCCCATGCATTTGGGTGGACCCCCTGGTACGTTCATTGCACCGTTCTGTTGAATCCAGGGAGGCATGTAATGTTTGATCTTCCCGGAAAGTGGAAGGTCTGTTCTGTTAAAATAAGGTATATTTCAGAATTCAGATATTACTGAGTTAGTCAGTTGTACTTGTTCCTTATAAGGGTTGAAATAAGGTTGTGAGTTCGGAAGAGGGAACTGGTTGCTTCCATTACAGGGTGAATGTTCTGACCGTTTAATCAGCAGTTTATTTAATGAGTGTTTGTGTTGGCTTGGGGGACTTAGAAGAAAAACGGACAAAACTCTTAACCTTATTATGGAGAAAAGGCATGTTTTGTGTTTGGAGAGGTTACTGGTGACCACTGATGTTCAACTGCACTGATATTGATAAATTCATACTAAACTCAACTAGAAAATCATTAGTTCATATTAAATTTCATGCCTCAAAACTTTGTGTTAAATACATGATTATTTTATGATTTGACAGTGCAATATTTTGTGGGATCTCAGACTTTGGGGAGCCACTTGGATAGCTGTATAATTTGGCTAATAGCATGTAGATAATCTAGAATGTAATGTTGAAGATAAATTGTACTTGAGGTCAAGGAGTTTATGATCCCAGAAATGTATAAATTTAAAAGCCCCAGTAGTTTTTCAATTCTCAGGATATTTTTTTTTTTGCAATTTCAATGGTGAGTTCTCATGAAGATTTTTTATATTTGCAGCACATTTACTCTACCAAAATCATGAATATAAACTGAAATACGATGCAATTCTAAATCTAAGTGTCTTTTCTGAGTTGAGCCACATTTTTCCTCTTAATAAAGCTTCAGTCTTATAAAGCATTAAATTGGGTTACCCATAAATAGCCAAATTTGGCTTCTACGCAACAGTGCACTAACTACACACTGATAACACAATACAGCAGTGAGATAACAGCACACTAGCTTCACTCTGATTACACAATACAGCAGTGAGATAACACATGTACATGCATAGAGAGAGTTACCTTGTACAAATATTTGGGCATTTGGCTTGATGATAAGATGACATTTACCATGCATATTGATAATCTATTGAAAAAACTTTGGCCAAAGCTTGGCTTTCTTTTCCGCTTAAAGAAATGCTTTTCATTTGGGGCCAGAGAGAAAATTGTGCAAAGCTCATTTTTATCAGTTTTAGATTATGGTGATGTAATTTTTCTGCACGCAGCATCATCCCTCCTGAAAAAACTCGATTCTGCATATCATGCTGCATTACGCTTTGTAACGAATGCTGGTTCTCACACTCATTATTGTACTTTATATGAACTACTTGGGTGGTCTTCTCTGTATGAGAGGAGAAAAACACATGTTGATATTTATTACGAAGTCATTGCAAGGTAAAATGCCCACTTATATCTCCAACCTTTTGTCTTAACATACAGGCAACTGCTGTACAAGATCTACTAATCATATTCTTTCACATGTCCCCAGGGTGCACCTGGTAAAACCGCTTTTTCCTTTTATGCACCCTGGGCCTGGAACGAGCTGCAGAAAAGCTCTAACCTAGGAGCATTACCTACTTTACATCTTTTCAAAAGACTTTTACAAACCGCCCAGAAGGAAACATGTTGCTTTTTTACTTAGTCTGAGATTTTGATGTGGAGTGTGTAACAGATATATTGGACTGGCCTGTACAACCCTCCTCCAGCTGTTTCCCCTGTGCTGCTTTGAGGTATTGTACGTGTCAAATTGTTTTTTTCTTTCTTGTTTTTTTTTGTCATTTTTAAATGTCTTGTATGTATACATGTGAAACTGCTCATGCTGCACCAGGACTCCCTGGAAGAAGAGATCTTGTATCTCAACGGGAACTTCCTGGCTAAGTAAAGGATAAATAAATAAATAAACACAACAGCACACTAAATGCACTCTGATAACACAATACAGCACTGAGATAACACAACAGCACACTAACTATACTCTGATAACACAATACAGCAGTGAGATAACACAACAGCACACTAACTATACTCTGATAACACAATACAGCAGTGAGATTACACAACAGCACACTAACTACACTCTGATAACACAATACAGCAGTGAGATAACACAACAGCACACTAACTATACTCTGATAACACAATACAGCAGTGAGATAACAGCGCACTAACTATACTCTGATGACACAATACAGCAGTGAGATAACACAACAGCACACTAACTATACTCTGATGACACAATACAGCAGTGAGATAACAGCGCACTAACTATACTCTGATAACACAATACAGCAGTGAGATAACAGCGCACTAACTATACTCTGATAACACAATACAGCAGTGAGATAACACAACAGCACACTAACTATACTCTGATGACACAATACAGCAGTGAGATAACAGCCCACTAACTATACTCTGATAACACAATACAGCAGTGAGATAACACAACAGCACACTAACTATACTCTGATAACACAATACAGCAGTGAGATAACAGCGCACTAACTATACTCTGATAACACAATACAGCAGTGAGATAACAGCGCACTAACTATACTCTGATGACACAATACAGCAGTGAGATAACACAACAGCACACTAACTATACTCTGATGACACAATACAGCAGTGAGATAACAGCGCACTAACTATACTCTGATAACACAATACAGCAGTGAGATAACAGCGCACTAACTATACTCTGATAACACAATACAGCAGTGAGATAACACAACAGCACACTAACTATACTCTGATGACACAATACAGCAGTGAGATAACAGCCCACTAACTATACTCTGATAACACAATACAGCAGTGAGATAACACAACAGCACACTAACTATACTCTGATAACACAATACAGCAGTGAGATAACAGCGCACTAACTATACTCTGATAACACAATACAGCAGTGAGATAACAGCACACTAACTATACTCTGATAACACAATACAGCAGTGAGATAACAGCGCACTAACTATACTCTGATGACACAATACAGGAGTGAGATAACAGCGCACTAACTATACTCTGATAACACAATACAGCAGTGAGATAACAACAGCACACTAACTATACTCTGATAACAATACAGCAGTGAGATAACAGCGCACTAACTATACTCTGATAACACAATACAGCAGTGAGATAACACAACAGCACACTAACTACACTCTGATAACACAATACAGCAGTGAGATAACACAACAGCACACTAACTATACTCTGATGACACAATACAGCAGTGAGATAACACAACAGCACACCAACTACACTCTGATAACACAATACAGCAGTGAGATAACACAACAGCACACTAACTATACTCTGATGACACAATACAGCAGTGAGATAACACAACAGCACACTAACTACACTCTGATAACAATACAGCAGTAAGATAACACAACAGCACACTAACTATACTCTGATGACACAATACAGCAGTGAGATAACACAACAGCACACCAACTACACTCTGATAACACAATACAGCAGTGAGATAACACAACAGCACACTAACTATACTCTGATGACACAATACAGCAGTGGGATAACAGCGCACTAACTATACTCTGATAACACAATACAGCAGTGAGATAACACAACAGCACACTAACTATACTCTGATAACACAATACAGCAGTGAGATAACACAACAGCACACCAACTACACTCTGATAAGAATACAGCAGTGAGATAACAACAGCGCACCAGACACACTGATGACAAATACAGCCAAAAATAAATAAATAAATAACAGAACACACTAACTATACACAGATAACACAATTCAGGCTCTTTACACGACAGCATCCCCTCCTTTTTTCCTCTTCTTCTTTCTATTGATGCTCCGCAAACATTCAGTCTTTCAGTCACTTGAGAATGACAAAGTTGCGCCAAAACGTCATGTGATTTCACGACAAGCATTTTTTTAAAAGCTTTTACTATAAATTTTAAAAGGCTTAAAACTTTAAAAAAAAATTTATTTCTTTTTTACAAACCTTTTTTCACTTTTTAAAATGTCTTTTAAAAGTGGGGTTTTATTGTCACAAGGTTTTATTATTAAATGTTTATCAAAATCTCTTGTTATACTGTTTCCCTCACAGAAAATTCAGAGCAGTCAGTCAGACAGACGCTTTCCGCGTTTCTCTGCGGAATCGGAACAGGGTGAATGACAGCGCCCGAATATTCCCTCTCTTAACTGGTGTTGGCAGGAACCCCAGCATGAGAACTTCCTGAGTACACAGGATATATCCTTACAGGCCAAACAGGGTGTCAAAGACAGACGCACAGGTAACAACCCTAATCCTGTGTGCAGTTTAATAGTCAGTCTGGCACAGCTCGCCACAAACATTCAGAGCCCTGGGATACAAAGCAGGGTTACCAAATTAGCTGAATAACTCCACTTATCAAGGAGGCTTACAGGAATTATTTAATCCAGCTAACTCCGTAATGCTGCTTTGTGAAACATGGCCCAGCTAACGCAGTGAGGCCAAATAATCAAATCAGGAAGGATTAAACCCCAAAAAGCTCTGCAATCCCCAAACATCCTAAAGGAATGACTGTGGCCTCATTTTTATGCTCTGAGCTGAACTTTACTCACAGAATTTTAACGAGCTGTTAATTTTTATTCATTAGGTGCATTTGCGCAGCGATACCTGTAGGAGATGTTGAATCCGGTGAGGTTATAAGCCGCATCACTGAAGAAGTGTAGCAGGGCGTAGCCAGATTTAGAGACGACCTCTGGTACCGTCTCATTGGTATATCGCTCCGGGACGATGAGCCCACTGTGAACAAACACAAAATAAAGCAATTAATTACACATCTATTACACAGCGATTCATAAAGAGTAACGCAGTATAACGGTCTTCATCATTCTACAGATGAGCTACAGTCTGAATGTGATATTTGCTGTCATTATCATGATTTCTGTGGGCATTTACTGACGCTGGTCTTCCTCTGACCGAGAGAACATGTAGGGTACAGTACAGGACGGTATCTGCTTAGAAGCGTTTATCGTAAACCAAAAGATGGAAGTTATTTTTTTTTGATGATGGTACTGGAAGTTGAAGCTGAAATGTTCCTGTTGTATCAGTGTCATGTGATCACCGGTGGGATGGGCAACTTGGGTAAATTGAATAAACTCGGTCAAAAAAACACTCCAGGGGACCGTTCTATTACGTGTTTGAAATGAGGAGTCAGGGTTAGGGGTCAAGGGTTAGAGGTTGGCACAGTAGAAATGTGACTGTATGTGACACAGATGGACAGACAGACAGAAGTTCCCCGGATGCCCTGAGATATAAATTCAGAGCGAGTTCTCGGACTAGCGCAGTGTCTCACACCACACGACCCAAATCCGTCCCACTGCACAACTTCCTGTTTCCCTCATGAACGACAGCCAGAGAGACGCTGAAAATGAATAGGGCCCAAAATGGCCGCCAGCCAACAGCACTCACACAGGCCGGGGCCGGTTTGACGGATGAATCACGACGGTGGCATTCGCCAACGCGAAATCAATCCGAGACGAAGGACACTGATAGACTGCCAACATTCGGGTTTAAACTTTACCTGAGAAAATGAGGTAATTAATCAAAACTTCTGATTGTTGTCAGGTGCACCGGCGCGCGCCATCAGCAGTAGTCCAAAATCTACCGCGCAGCAAAAAAAAAAAAAACTGTCAAAATGTGAAAAATGAGGGCAGTATGCAGAAAGGGGGCAGCATCACTGTTCCAGCAGGAGATGCCCTCCATGTGCACAACACTCTCCAGCCGATCCACGGACATCTGAGCCAGAATCTTCCGGAAGAGACCAAACAAGGCCCATTCTATGTTCGGGCCAAAGCTGGCACACATCTGTGAAGTGGGTAATGGCGCCGAGGCCAGATTCACGTCGGCGGCACCAGAGTTTGTAACGGTACCCATGTGACAGGGATGTGGAGGTCATTTGAGCTCGTTATCAAGTAAACGAGCCAAAATCTTTTTTAAAAAATCTGTCCAGAAACAATGCGCCCATCTCTTCTCCCATCACCATAATCCCAGACACACCCTGGGCTCAGTCTGCACACACACTGTAATCAGACTACGATTTACGAACACGCATGCCCACCAGGCAATTCATCATTCCCACAATCATGTGACATCAATCAGCTTTCGTTTTAAATATGATACGCTCCATTTCAACAAACCACACTGGAAACAACATAAATGAACAGATAGTCATGAAAACAAGCAGGAAGTCTCTCCTCAATTCATTTCTGGGAACCATAATCCCATCTCGCTGCAGACACAGGAAGGCCATTTTGACGCGCTTTAATTTACCCGCGCGAGATATCGCTTAACGAAGGCCATTATAACGAGGTGTCACTGAGGGAAGGAGGAAGTGAGTGAGTGTTCCTCCGACAGCACATGGAGATGAGATACCCCAAACTGCCGCATCACCAAGATTAGCCAGGGTCTCTGGCGGACTCGTTTCGATGAGCTAAACTCAGCCTGAAATAAGGGAGAGCAAAACCCATCTCCTCTTGCTGTGAACAGCCAAAACATGAGGGGTGTCGTCCTGCAGACAGCTTAACACCCTTATAGCAACATCAGCACATCTTTAACCTGAAATTCGATAGAGCACATACCTCTGCCACGCCGTGTGTCAGTATTATTGGTTCTGGATCCACAAAAATATTATCCATTTAACCAACAATTATAATCAATTCTACATGAGCGTAGATTCTATTCAATGCTGAAATTTCATGAAAATTTGTTCATTACATATGGGACAATCGCTCTATTCAGGTATATTTTAACTTCTTCTGGATATAGAATGCAGAATGTGTTCCGGATCACTTCCAAAATTTAAATCAACTCATCCTTGGACTACCTCCTAAATATAGAGCTTAATATGCAGTCAACCATGTGTACAATATATTCTGCAATCGACTCACTTCATGCTTCTGTAATGAAGACAAGGTCATTGGTTACCTCCCCATTGACTGAAAACGCTACAGACCCACACAAATATAAACAACACGTTTCAAATCCGGAGTTTCCAGCAGACCATATTTCTGTGCTCAGTTTGGTCGGTTTTTGTTCGTCATTTCAGCCCTGGTTTTGTGTCATTTTCATTTTTAAAGTGTTTTAAACACAAGTACATTTTATCTTTCCTTTGACCTCAATCATGACCTCAATGCACCACCAGACACTCTCCCATTGGTCCAGCCACACAGCGGGGGCGGGTCTGTGCCAGAGTTCACGATCCCAATGCTTCCAGGGTGACGTCATGGAGCTGCAGTTTGTTAGCCTGACTATGAGCTGCACAGCAAAATAAACACAGAAAAAAACTGATAATACATTTTTCGGTACAAATTAAACAGATCATTTCAAGAGAGAAAAAAAATAAAATGAAAAAACTGATAAACACCTAGTCCTGGATAGGAGCTTTTAAGTATACAAATCATATTCTGGAATATTTGCTGGTACAATGCAAGTGAATGTGGAGGTAAGTTTCAAACACCAGGTCCTGGTCATAGAGGTACGGACCCAGGGTGAGAGGATTGGATGATTTATCAAACACAGCCGGCACAAGCCCACCTTCCATCCCACCAGAACCTGATGCTGCTTTACTTCACCAGAGAGATGCAAACAACCACATGATGGCGGAGAGAGGGAGACAAGGGGCCTGGATTCTGGCCCAGAGCAGGAGGGGTCGTGCTGAATGCAAGCAGCACTGCAGGCCCGAATTCATCAGGGTGCGGGACGGAGTCCTCATGGAGGACACTTTGAGAACAGCACACAGATACAGAGCTCAATTCCCAATCAACTCACTACTCACACAGCGTCTGCCATCAGGAGGTTTGCATATTTCAATCACAGGTTAATGGAGATATTTTTAGAATTGTTAAAACAATATTTTTGTGAACCGGGCCATTCCATCGTAATGGACGCAACATTCGGAAGAGGAGTGACCACATTCATGCCGCAATTTTTCTTGAATTATTGGAGTCAATTTCAAATGTCTTATTAAATGGATGACACTAAATTATGAGAAGTCTGTAAGCAGAATTGTGTTTCTTGCTTCATCCATGATGGCATCTGTAACTGACTTAACACAAAATGACCCTCGTCCTGGACACAGACAGGATTATGCTCAAGTTCTCCGAATGTGCAGGACTGAACATCCTGGATCATTTGGGGTTGATTAGTCAAGAGTTGAGGGTGGAGCACAGAGGAAAGAAAGAATTTATTAATATGCAACAGCTTTTAGTAACTGAAAAACTAATAACGTATCTGAAGCAACATGAGATGTAACTGACACAACCTCTCAGAAATAAAAGTTAACAATAACAAATAATTTCAACATTAACAAAATAAACCTTGGCTAGTTGCTTATGAATAACTATATAAAATAAGGTCGACTTGAAAAAAGTGAGATTTCTTGAAGTAGAATCGAGGAGGATAGGTGCTGCATCCGGTCCCATCCAATACAGTGAAAGTAACTTCTTAAATTTCTCGTTGGCAATGGGCAACGATACCGTCCCAGAGCAGTCAAGGAGACCAAGTGAAAATCAAATAAAAATTTTGGTCCAGTAAAAATGGTAATTTTCAACAGCCTACTGCAGGAAAAATCAAATGAGTTATGCCAAATCTGATAGCAGATTCACATATTTCAGGTAATTTTACCTCCACACACCCATTGACATTAATTTAGGAACACTGGAAAGTGTATCCCTTCAAAAATACTGAGAAGTCATTGCTACAACCACAAGTCACATGATACCTCCTCCTATTTAAATTGGCAGTTACTCCATGAAAAACTGGAGTTGGAACTCCAGACTTGGAATTTGTCCATTTGAAAGGATCGCAATCACCCGTGATGTTGTTCAGAATTTTCTAAGACGGTGCAGTGCGGACCCTGGTCCACTTGGCATGGAATGACCCAACTACTCGCGAAGTACAACAGCACAGTCATCATACTATAAAGAAACAAATATCTGTGTGTGTGTGTGTGTGTGTGTGTGTGTATGCAAGTGCGTATGTGTGTCTCTGTGCGCGTGTGTGAGAGTCTGCCTGTCTCTTCTCTCGACAGCTGTTCATCCGATGACCTTCAAACTTGGCGAATGTATTACTGAGGACTCAAGGAAGTATAATCCTTATGATATTTTAACCATTACCAAACTGTTTTTTCTGGAAGCTGGGGGCGGGACTCTGATAAGCGATCTCGCTTCTCCCGCAACCCTTTCGGTCATGATACATTTTGTGTCGTGTTGAAATTGTCATGAAATGATTTACAATCATGCCGAAATAAAATTTAAAAAAAAAAAAAAAAAAAAAAAGCATGTTGTTCATGTTGAAGTTGTTTGGCAGAGCGGTACTCGAGAAATCGAGAAAACTACAGCCCCAGTACCATCCCAGCAGCACTTGAGCAGGCACAGCCATAGATGTTATTCAAATTAAGAAAATCCTTGTTCCGTCATGCAAAAGATTTGCCCACCACACCATCATGACCCACCGCTAAAAAACCCTTCAGGCAGATCTCGCCTATTAAAAAACACTTCCTGAAAACATCTCTGAAGGCTGTAAATAATCATCCCCATGAATTAAAGACCAGATGATTAAAGCGAGATGCGCAGAGTCGTTCTGCTGCAGTAGATTGTTCTGGCGTTATTTGATCCACATCCCCTGCACCACAGGGGAAGGACCTGGAGCCAGGTGTTCACAATCACTGCGCTCTCCAGCACCGCCTCTGCAGAAAAACTGCTGCGTGAGACCGATTCACTTTCGCTGAGACGTCCTTCTCTCGCCTTTTTAACCTGCGGGAAAAGACGCTGTCTTCCACCTCCTCACAGGAGTCGTGAGCCGCGCCGTTAGGCAGTCACACAAGGTTAACCCGGGTAATCTCCAGAGAAACGGACCTGAACACACACTCAACGCGCTGCGTATCAAACACTCCGGGAGATCGAGGGCTCGGCCCACACAGAGGAGCGGTGACGAATCCTTCGACAGTCGGCAGGAACACAAGGACAAGTCCCCACCAACTGAAGCACAACACCAGCCAACACCAGCCAACACCACCCAACACCAGCCAACACCAGCCAACACCACCCATCACCACCCATCACCACCCAACACCAGCCAACACCAGCAAACACCACCCATCACCAGCCAACACCACCCAACACCACTCCAGTCTGAAGCCTTCCGCACAGAGCAGACTCCTGCACTCTCCTCAAGAGGCGGCCGAACCTATCGGCCACGGTGATTGGCTGGAGCCCGAAAGGACTTGGGCGAAGCCAGGGTCCTTGAGCGGGACCCCTAACCGCCATTATTTCACGGGAGATGGGCCCCTTGGTAGCCTAACTGTTAACCCATAGAGCGCCACATTCAAATAGGGCCCTTCTCTGTAATATGAGTCTGGAAGGGCAAATTTTCTAATAAGCTCCATCAGATAACCAGTGCAAGTGTTTCTAACCCTAACCCTAACCCTAGTGCATGTGTTTCTAACTACTGTTATTAACCAGTGCAAGTGTTTCTAACTACTGTTATTATCTCCGCCAAGGAGATAATGCGATCGGGTCCGTTATTTTATTTATTTATTAGTCTGTTTGTTTGTCTGTCTGTGGACAAGATTTCTCGGAAACTACTGGATGGATCTTAATGAAATTTTTACCACAGATAGATCTTGGGCCTAGGACGACCCCATTAAATTTAGGTGGTGATCAGGATCCAGATCTGGATTCTGGATCCAGATCCAGATCAGAGCTATTAAGTGGAATTTCTCGGAAACAACATAACAGATCTTCATGAAATTTTTACCAGTTGCAGATGATGATCTGGGAACAACTTCGTTAAATTTTGGTGATGATCCGGATCCACACCTGGATTCTGGATTGAATGAAATTCCGGATCAAGAACAATAAGTGGCTTCTCTCAGAAAAGACTGGACAGATCTTCATGAATTTTTAACCAGAGGTAGATCATGGCACAAAGATCACCTTTTCTGATTTTGGTGATGATCCACATCAAAATCAAGAATCTGGATCTAGATCCGGATCCGGAATTCTGAGGCAGATATCTCGAGAACTACTTTGCGGATCTTGATGAAAATTTGTCCAGAGGTAAATCGTAGCACAAAGATCACTTTATCTGATTTTGGTGGTGATCCAGATTAGGACCAGGAATCTGGATCCGGATCTGGATCAGGAAATCAAAGTGAGATATCTCGAAAACTACATGGCGAGTCTTGATGAAATTTTGGCCAAAGGTAAATCGTGGCAGATGGAACTTAAATGACATTTTTGAAATTGCTACGCCCTCGAGAAAGAGATTTTGTTTTACTATCCACGTCATACCTTGGCGGAGATCTGAAATCTCGGATTGATCTTGTTAACCAGTGCATGTGTTTCTAACTACTGTTATTAACCAGTGCATGTGTTTCTAACTACTGTTATTCTAGTTAAGGATGGCAAATGCCAATGACAGAAAAACTGCATTTTGGGGCAAAATTTCCCAACTTAAGTCCTTTAGTTTTTCACCCTTTTTTGAGATACGGATCATTCTTGAAATTAACGTCATCTTTTTGTGATTTGGATGAGTGTTAAACTCAACAGCAGAAATGATCAATTGTTGAGGTTCTTACTCTTATTTTTCAACTTTTGCAGCAAAAGTCCCTGCAGACATAAAAGTTACCCTCTTTAAGGGGGTCAAAATATATGGTGGTGAATGAGGTCACGCACGTGACACATGGCAACAAAAGTTTTTTATAAAATTAACAAATCAAATGAAAAATATAAAAAAACCTGAGATTATAAATAAATACCATACCTTTCATGCTGGCGGGGCCTCCTCAGTCCCACAAATAGAATCTGTTTTATAGCCAAAATGTACCTCTCACACATGTAACATGGTGTAACGTGTGACATTTGACATTACATGTGTGACCAAAGTACAAATGACAGGACATAAACCCTATAACGCCCCCTGTATCATATATGATACACCAAATTTGAAGGACTATGCCCCCTCGGTAAGATGCAACACAACCACGACTGCTCACTGAATCAT
This sequence comes from Gymnothorax reevesii, assembly GCA_029721435.1. Taxonomy (NCBI): domain Eukaryota; kingdom Metazoa; phylum Chordata; class Actinopteri; order Anguilliformes; family Muraenidae; genus Gymnothorax; species Gymnothorax reevesii. The sequence continues at coordinate 2,349,636 of CM056574.1, read as the reverse complement.
ATCTGATACACAGTGCTGCCACCTAGAGGGAAGAAGTGAGATTACAGGAACCTCTCCCCTCGTCCCACACTTCAAGGTAGTAGCTCCCATGATAATGGGAATTCATGAATTTCCTAGGACTTTGGCAGTGAAGTTCGGCATTCCAAGGTAAATATCACATAAAAACGTATTCTTATACATGTTAAGGAATAGCTATAGATAGTAGAGAGCATATAAATTATTTGAAATTCCGAGTGTTGAGTTCTGGAGGGGTGCTGATTTTTGTCTGTATCAGATATGATACTCCTGGAATTAGAAGTTCTGTTCAGTAATGTATATTTTGCGGTCACAAAACCTAATGATGAACAGTGGATCTGAATACTACCCTTCAATACTTCAAAAATATTACTGGGTCATATTTTTCCTATAATAATGTCTGTGTCTGGGCATTATAGGGTTAATGAACTGTTACTTTATCTTGAGACTAATAAAGGTTTAGTTCACACTTCTGTCAAAAGGTAGTCGAGGTTATCGCTATTCAGAACAACAACAATGAGAACTAAAGCCTTCAACATGAAGATGAGTCACCCCATCACTTGGCCTTAATATTTTGCCAGATTTTCGCAACCAAGATGAGTACCCATGTACAGAGCAGGAAAGAATTTAGATGTAATATCGTGGAATATGTAATGTTCAGAAAGTAAAGTGAAAATGCTGTTAGTTGGATTAAATTAGCCCCTTTGCGCAGAAGCCAAGTATGGCTATTTATGCCTTACCCCATTTACTGCTTTATGATTCAAGATTTAAGCTTTATAGAGAGGGGTAATATGGCTCAACTGAGATAATACACACGCAGCATTTAGTATTCCATTGTATTTTGGTTTATTTTCATGATTTTGGTGGGGCAGTGTTTCCCAAACCTCTCAAAGTGGTACACTGTCAAATCAAAAAATAATCATATTTTTAACACAAATCAACTTTTGATGCATGAAATTCAATACGAATGAATGATTTTGCGGTTTAATTTCGCATGAGTTTATCAATATAGACACAGCTGGACATCAGTGGTCACCAGTACCCTCTCCAAAAACATACCTTTTCTCCGTGATAAAGTTCAGAGTTTCGTCCATTTTTATCCAAAGCCATATCAGCAAGGACACGTACTCATTAAAGGAGCTGCTTATTTTACAGTGAGAGCGTTCGCTCAGACGGAAAGCTTACTGTTTACAGTTCCAGTTTGAAGGTGACTAAAACTAACCTGTGAAATGATTGTTGTTCACCTCTGTCCACCATAATAATCCTGCCAAACCCAATATTCTGATCATGAACATTATTAGTACAAAGGATGTGTGTTAAACACCTCCATCCTTACTTACAAGGACCTACAGGAGCCACAGGTATGATTTTATTTCAACGAAAAGGAGTTAAGCACTGCAGAATTTGCATGGGGTCAGATACGTAACAAAGGCGTCACACACGCAACGCATGCAAATGAGGTTGTAGTATGCAAATGAGCAAGGTATTTTTATTAAAGTCTTCATTAATGCAAATAGGAATAACTATTGCTAAAGTTATTGAAGCCAAAGTGTCATAATCTTCCTTCAAATCACAGAACTTTTCGAACGTAAATTAAAATGTAGTGATTGACCCATTTTGTGTGTCACACAGATAACGCAGCCTCAGTCTGGTCCTGTACTTCCAATGTTTTAGGCAAATACCAAGTTAATGCACCACATTGATAGTATCTTATGGTTGTCCTGTATTGATCCCCATCTGCAACCCAATTAAAGTATAGTGCACTGAAAAATGTCAAGAACACCTTCCAAATGTCACACATGTAACACTAGAATCACCCAATAGTGTTCCTCGATGATGTAAGATATCAAAATCAGAAGCTGTTAAAAACCGATCATGTGGCAACTTGTTTAAAAGAGCTCCCACAGAGGAGGTTTAGGGTTAGGGGAGCTGCTTCCGCAGGGGAGCTCTTTTAAACAAGTAGCCATATGATAGATTTTCAACAGCTTCTGATTTTGATATCTTACATCATCGAGGAACACTATTGGGTGATTCTAGTGTTACATGTGTGACATTTGGAAGGTGTTCTTGACATTTTTCAGTGCACTATACTTTAATTGGGTTGCAGATGGGGATCAATACAGGATAACCATAAGATACTATCAATGTGGTGCATTAACTTGGTATTTGCCTAAAACATTGGAAGTACAGGACAGGAATTAAATATAATTTAATTTAGAATTTTTTGGAAAAATTTTTTCAGCACTCCAAGGGTTAATCTCTTTGGATAAAAGTGTTAGGTAATTGACAATATTATTTTCAGAAATATTTCACATTTGCTCTGATATCGACTTGAGCAGAATGTCAGAAGCTGGTGAGAGAGAAAAGATTAAATATTGCCTGTACGCTCCCACAGCTGCAAACTCAAATTACTTTAAATAAATGACAGGATCCGAAATGAACAGCGAAAGTGTGGTACTGTGACCCACTGAAGTAACAAGCACATTCTCAATCAGTGCAGACATGGGATCCGGGTATTGCACTAAAAACAGGCCCTGAAATCACATCTCACATCCCGCTTCGCAGAGAGAACCAAAACCTCCTCAGAACAGACAATCCCCGGAAGCAGAATTAATAAACTCCTGCCATTTTATGAAGAAAGTGCATTTCAGAGCCATGTATGTGGTGGGTATGTCAGGGGGGCTCTGACCGCAGCGCTCTGTGGAGAGCACATCCCCACAGCTTCCAGGCAGGCGAGATCACAGATCTGACATTTCCGTTCAGATGACCTTTCTAGATGCTTCCTTGAAGTGTCTACTTTAAACTCCGGTTCCTTCCACACACCCAGACAGTCGACAACAAACTGACCTTTTTCCTTCCAGTAGAAGAGCAGACAGCGCTTGCAGGACTATTACAAGCCTACTTTTGTTCCTGAGAACAAACGAACGACCCTTTCAGAGACGGATTACACTCATCACACCGAATCAAACACAAACCTTCGTTACTCAGGGGAGTATGAGGACAGTTTGAGCTCTTAGATTTGATTCCACACAGAGGTTTACTCAAACAGCAATAAATCACAACCTCAAATCTCGCCTCTAATCTCATGTCCCCGCTGGGCCCTTCGATTGGGCCCCATTTCATAACAAACACCACTTTATTCCCACTTCCGGCTCTTTTATGTCATTTCCCAACAACAGTTCAGTTCATCACTGATCAGCGTGAATCTGCCACATAAATTAACACTGGCTTTTTGTGCTCGTTTACTTCCTGCACACACTCAAAGCCAAGACCAAAAACAACCTCAGACACTAATATTTTTTTGGGTCGCCTTTAGCTTTGTACTCAGCATGTATTTTTTGTCTTGATAAGCTCAAGCTGAGCGGCAATATCTATTTCCATCCAGAGCTGCATCCATTTTTGGCTGAGATCTTGTCAACAGGAGAGTCAAGTCACTCGATAAGCCGTTCTACAGCACGTCATACGGACCAAGTTGGTCAAGGACAGGACTCCATGGTGGCCATTTCATGTCTGCAAAAGGATTCCTCCTCCTCACTAAACCACTCCCTCATCATATGAGCCCGATAAATCTTAGCATCTTCATCCTGAAATATGCCTTTGCCGTCACGGATTTAAAAGCCCGTTGATGCTAAATCAGCGTATTCAGGAGGTCTGCTGACCTCTTTTTATTGCTGAATAATGTTTTTTGAGATGAGACCTGTCCAACTGAAGCAGACTTAGACCATAACACTGCCTCCAGAGGCCAGTACAGTGGGCCCTATGCATGATGGGAGCATCACTTCATGGGCTTCCTCTCTTACCCTGACGCACCCATGACTCTGGACTCATTCGACCACATGACCCTTCTCCATTGCTCTGCAGTCCAATCTTTATTCTCCTTAGCTAACTGAAGTTGTTCTTCCCGATTAGCCTCACTGCTAGGTGACTCTCCGGCGGCGACACGTCCACGAAGTCCCAATCCTGCAAATTCTTCCGCAATTAAACACAGCCATGAGCTCTACTATCGATTTTTATCCCCCCTGCGTGTAATGCGGGGGGATATAGCGATAGCCATGTACATCCGTCCGTACGTATGTCCGTAATCATTTCGTTTCCAGAGCATAACTCAAAAACCGTTCAATATTTATTCACGAAATTTGATGTGTAGATCTGATACATCATGTAGATGTGCCTTTTGGTATTTAGGAATTTCTTGAGCAGTTGATCCATGAATGTTGGGGGCCGGGGGATACACCATTGCCAGATGGCTCTTGTTATAATGAGACTTCACCAAGCGTTGAAGTGATCTCCCATCACGATCATACATGATTCATTTCTGACCACATTTCTTCCCAGAAGTTGACAGTTCGCCACTGTCCTTCCAGGTTTGAAAAATGCGCTGGATCATTATTAATCAAGTGATCACCGCGATCACCTTAGTCATTTTCCTCGTTTTGATTCAGGCCAATAATTTACCCCCTTTAACAAAGGGATACGGCTTTTGACATCGTTGTTTAAGACATGAGGAGTAACGGACCGAATCAGTCAGGGTTAAAATAATTATTTCCAGCTGAAAAATATTGATCACTACACTAACGATTAAATCATGGGCTCTTAAGTATTTGTATTTAAATACAAACAGTGACTTTTTTTGGCCAGGCAGTGTAACGTAAACTTACTCTCGGTCTTAGGGGACGACCGCAGAAAAAGATAAAAGGTAAAATAAGGGGCGATTTGCAGTTAAAGGAGAAATACTGGTGCTCATTAAGGCTTTCTAACTTATAACTGGGCCAATCACTGCCTGCCCACCGCCTCTAATGAGGACCAATCTACACATCACACGCATCTGACAGACAGATCGATCAGCCAATTAGATCCATATACACTAGTAACCAATATCCTATCAAAACTATGCAACCTGATAATCATCCAATTACTCAGTTAAATTAAACAGCTGATTTCACAGCCGAGCGGCGACGGACTGATCATCTCTCATGGAATCAACAGGATCACTCACCCAGTTATCTCCCTGCTTCCTGATAATCAGCCAATCAAATCACAAATCCTTTCCACCCAGACTGATAAGCACCCAGACATCTTTGGCAGCCACCCAATCAAACTGCTGCAATGCGATAGCCTGCAGATTTGGCTCTATCAGACTGGCCAATAAGCTCATTCCAACCCAATCCTTCCTGCCCTAACATCGTTTCCTGCCCCGTAGCTCCACCCATCCGGGAGATCAGGAGTGCTCGTCATGATGCTAATGAGTCCCCTCAGTTCCTTCACTTGCGTCTCTTCGTCGTATAATCTGCTCCTCGCACTGAGGGTGTGAGAGAGAGCGATGTGAGGAAGTGCTACCAGGAGGGACAAGCCGAGAGCCGCTGAGTGAGAAATCTTTTGTTCCATTAACCTTTGGAGAGCGGAAATACATTTTTTTTAAATATAAATTTGCTATTGAAAACCTATCACATGGCTACTTGTTGAAAAGAGCTCCCCTGCACGAGCTCCCCTCGCCTCTCTACACCCCCAATCACATGTTACGCAGTCAGTGCCTGACTTACATTGGCTTAAACCCCCATCCCCGCCTGAGGGGAGGGACCAGCTGCAGCCACACCCATGTGGACCTCAGGCCGTCGCTGGGAGAGGAACACCTGACCGCGAGTCCCAGATGAACCCGGGTGCTCATGGGTTAATCATTTCTCAGATGTCACTCCTTTCAAAAATAAAAAACTTCCTAAAAGGACAATGTCTGGTCTCTTTGCTGTAGAGGACTTTTTAAAACTCCTGATTCCCCAGCTCACTCATCGGGCTGAGATCTCGTTAATGAGGGAGGAGTGCGATGGATCTGCGGGAGAGGCGGGTTGGGGAGAATGATGAGGATTGGAGTGATGAGTCCTCTGCACACACGGGCTCAGCCGGCGCACCTAACACACTCAATAATGCAGCACCGGCTTGACACACACCACACACACCTCAGCGCTCCTCAACACACGTCCCAACACACACAAAACACTACTGCAGCCGCATCTCACGGAGTCCTGTGTTCAATTCAGCAATGCATTACCTGTATGACTGTGTGAGAACAGCATTGCCAAAGCAACTAATGTGTTCACTAACACGGATCCTGCAGCACGTCTGCACCCGCTGCAAGAAACGTTTGTGATGGCAGAGAGAGAGAGAGGAGACCATGGCGACTAATTGACCGCAGCATCATCATTAGAGCCAAATTTCCTCCACATTGCTCGACAGTCATCACCTGATTGGCTGAGCAGAGCAGCCCGTAACCTCCGGCAGGTGCAGCATCTTTAACAGAACTCCTGCTGGGTAAAATCTAGGCTCACGCACAAAGCTGTGGCGACTTTAGCCTGCGGGAGTATAACGGTGGCGTACGAGTGTATAAGCATTTCAGTACAGAGAGACTTTGCACTCAATCTTCCCCGAGTACTGAAAAGTCTCATCGGCTCTCTGTAACGACCCCAGATTCTGGGCTTAGAGGAGCGTTTGAGATGGAAGAAGTGAAACAGAAAAACTCCTGCAGCTTTTACAGGCTTTTTAAACCCTAAACACAGCAGTGCAGGAGCCTCAACCAGCCCAACACAGCCAGGAAAACTACACTTCAGATAGAAGACGACCAGCTCGGTCATCAAGTCAAAACACGAAAAAGAAAAATCAGTCTGAGAAGTTTTATAAAAAGGCGGCGTGTTTTTGAGAACTTGGCAAGGCTTGCGCCCTATCGAACCAGTGTTCCGCAGAGGAAGTGATCGCGGTTCCTTATCTTATGCCGCAGAGCCCAGCCGAGATTTGGGTGGGTGGTATCCGTGGCAACGTTCGAGGCCCTGGATCAAGGCCAATGAGCTGTCAGTGACTGAGGCCGTCGATCAATCACGTTGCCAGCAGTGTTTAAACAAGGAAGCTATCAGCAGGCCGAGGGCACAGCTGCCACCAGCCAATCAGAGAGCAGAAATAGTCAGGAGTCAGGACTCAACACCTGGCTGCTTCATAAAGGGGCAGTTTGCACAAAACTATGATAAAGGCACAAATCTACTTTCCCAGAACAGAATTCAGCGACAGTGGAACTCTACAGCAGTGGCTTCGGCCACAAAAATTAAAGTAAGGACGGTATCCACTGACCAGAAATGGAAGCAAAAAATAGAACCACAAACGCGTTGTCAGCCAAAGTACGCAATGACACATTTATCAAACATTGTGCTAAATCGCAATTACACAACAAAACCCAGAAAACTTTTAAGAGACCAGGATAAACACGGTTACCACTGTTCCAGTATAAGCTGCGTTTTTCTGTCAGAAAGTGACCAAAGTAAGAGTGAACACCAGCGCGAGAAACACCAGGATTATTTGGAAAGAGCCGTTACTGGTGAATCACTGGTGCTTTGAGGCATTTCAGGTTCCGCTTCACCGTAATAAACAAAACAAACGTTCACAAAACACTGCAAAAAAACTCTCTATGGTGAACGAACACAGCTCCAGAGGGAGACTGCAATATACTGAACAGGACCGGAGACTCCATTTTACCTGCCTACCACTGCAGCCTAAGCACACAACTCAAAGAAACGACTGTGAATATCAAAAACAGACTGAGACAAAAGGACGATTCTGTGGCCATGAGTACAGCGTCCTCGACTGGAACTCCAATCGATATTCAGACTCTTAACACAGCAGCAGAGAGGCTTGTCCCTGAGCTGGGAGATCCAGGTTTCAGAGAACATTCATACAAGGGCTGAGTGTCCCGTTCTTAAACGCCGGACAACACGAGCTGTGTACTGACTCCACCGTTTCCAAATCGTTGGAAACCCTGGGATCTCCACTAGAATTTAAAATAGGCCCGAAGCTCCACAGGTTCGACGACAGCCGCTGCATTTTATAGACCCATATATGGGTGCGTAAGTTTCATGGAGTAAATAAAGAACGTAACTCAGCATGAATTCGTGGATCTGTCCTACCTCCAGAGAGGAGCTCGGGTGGATCTGTCCTACCTCCAGAGAGGAGCTCGGGTGGATCTGTCCTACCTCCAGAGAGGAGCTCGGGTGGGTCTGGGACGACACACTGCACAAACTAAGGTCACAAACTAGTCTAGCACCTATGCGAGGATGCAGACTAAACCCAGAGATCAAACAATTGCCATAGTTCAGGAATACTGCCTATTCAAGAACACATTACTGAGAACAAGGAACTGCTCCCACAGTATACAGAACTGAAGCCATTTACACACCAGTGAGAGCCACTCTAGAGGACAAAAGCCCGACACAACCAAACATCAACAGGTCATTAATGTGAGGTGTAGAGGAGTTTCTGGGATTAAATGGTCGATGACTTGTTGGTCATTAATGTGAGGTGTAGAAGAGTTTCTGGGATTAAATTGTCGATGAGTTGTCGGTCATTAATGTGAGGTGTAGAAGAGTTTCTGGGATTAAATGGTCGATGACTTGTTGGTCATTAATGAGAGGTGTAGAGGAGTTTCTGGGATTAAATGGTCGATGACTTGTTAGTCATTAATGTGAGGTGTAGAGTTTCTGGGATTAAATGGTCCATGAGTTGTTGGTCATTAATGTGAGGTGTAGAAGAGTTTCTGGGATTAAATGGTCGATTACTTGTTGGTCATTAAAGTGAGGTGTAGAGTTTCTGGGATTAAATGGTCGATGAGTTGTTGGTCATTAATGTGAGGTGTAGAGTTTCTGGGATTAAATGGTCCATGAGTTGTTGGTCATTAATGAGAGAAGTTTCTGGGATTAAATGGTCGATGAGTTCTTAGTAATTAATGAGAGGTGAAGAGCAGTTTCTGGGATTAAATGGTTGATGAGTTGTTGATCATTAATGAGAGGTGTAGAGTTTCTGGGATTAAATAGTCCATGAGTTGTTGGTCATTAATGAGAGGAGTTTCTGGGATTAAATGGTCGATTACTTGTTGGTCATTAATGTGAGGTGTAGAGTTTCTGGGATTAAATGGTCCATGACTTGTTGGTCATTAATGAGAGGAGTTTCTGGGATTAAATGGTCGATGACTTGTTGGTCATTAATGAGAGAAGTTTCTGGGATTAAATGGTCGATGAGTTGTTGATCATTAATGAGAGGAGTAGAGGAGTTTCTGGGATTAAAGAGTCGATGAGTTGTTGGTCATTAATGAGAGAAGTTTCTGGGATCAAATCGTTGATGAGTTGTTGATCATCAATGAGAGGAGTAGAGGAGTTTCTGGGATTAAATAGTCGATGAGTTGTTGGTCATTAATGAGAGGTGTAGAGTTTCTGGGATTAAATGGTCGATGAGTTGTTGGTCATTAATGTGAGGTGTAGAGTTTCTGGGATTAAATGGTCGATGACTTGTTGGTCATTAATGTGAGGTGTAGAAGAGTTTCTGGGATTAAATGGTCGATGACTTGTTGGTCATTAATGTGAGGTGTAAAGAAGTTTCTGGGATTAAATGGTCAATGACTAGTTGGTCATTAATGAGAGAAGTTTCTGGGATTAAATGGTCGATGAGTTATTAGTAATTAATGAGAGGAGTAGAGGAATTTCTGGGATTAAATGGTCGATGAGTTGTTGGTCATTAATGTGAGGTGTAGTGTTTCTGGGATTAAATGGTCCATGAGTTGTTGGTCATTAATGAGACGTTTCTGGGATTAAATGGTCGATGAGTTGTTAGTAATTTATGAGAAGCGTAGAGGAGTTTCTGGGATTAAATGGTCGATGACTTGTTGGTCATTAATGTGAGGTGTAGAAGAGTTTCTGGGATTAAATGGTCGATGACTTGTAGGTCATTAATGTGAGGTGTAAAAGAGTTTCTGGGATTAAATGGTCAATGACTTGTTGGTCATTAATGAGAGAAGTTTCTGGGATTAAATAGTCGATGAGTTATTAGTAATTAATGAGAGGAGTAGAGGAATTTCGGGGATTAAATGGTCGATGAGTTGCTGGTCATTAATGAGACGTGTAGAGGAGTTTCTGGGATTAAATGGTCGATGACTTGTAGGTCATTGAGATGTGTAGAGGAGTTTCTGGGATTAAATGGTCGATGAGTTGTTGGTCATTAATGTGAGGTGTAGTGTTTCCGGGATTAAATGGTCCATGAGTTGTTGGTCATTAATGAGAGACGTTTCTGGGATTAAATGGTCGATGAGTTGTTAGTCATTAATGAGAGGTGTAGAGGAGTTTCTGGGATTAAATGGTCCATGAGTTGTTGGTCATGAATGAAAATGGTCGATGACTTATTGGTCATTAATGAGAGAATTTTCTGGGATTAAATCATTGATGAGTTGTTGATCATCAATGAGAGGAGTAGAGGAGTTTCTGGGATTAAATAGTCGATGAGTTGTTGGTCATTAATGAGAGGTGTAGAGGAGTTTCTGGGATTAAATGGTCAATGACTTGTTGGTCATTAATGAGAGAAGTTTCTCGGATTAAATGGTCGATGAGTTGTTGATCATTAATGTGAGGTGTAGAGGAGTTTCTGGGATTAAATGGTCGATGAGTTGTTGGTCATTAATGTGAGGTATAGAAGAGTTTCTGGGATTAAATGGTCGATGAGTTGTTGGTCATTAATGTGAGGTGTAGAGGAGTTTCTGGGATTAAATGGTCGATGAGTTGTTGGTCATTAATGTGAGGTGTAGAGGAGTTTCTGGGATTAAATAGTCGATGAGTTGTTGGTCATTAATGTTAGGTATAGAAGAGTTTCTGGGATTAAATGGTCGATGACTTGTTGGTCATTAATGTGAGGTGTAGAGTTTCTGGGATTAAATGGTCGATGAGTTGTTGGTCATTAATGAGAGGTATAGAGGAGTTTCTGGGATTATATGGTCGATGACTTGTTAGTCATTAATGTGAGGTGTAGAGTTTCTGGGATTAAATGGTCCATGAGTTGTTGGTCATTAATGAGAGACGTTTCTGGGATTAAATGGTCGATGAGTTGTTAGTCATTAATGAGAGGTGTAGAAGAGTTTCTGGGATTAAATGGTCGATGAGTTGTTGGTCATTAATGAGAGGTGTAGAGGAGTTTCTGGGATTAAATGGTCGATGAGTTGTTGGTCATTAATGAGAGGTGTAAAGGAGTTTCTGGGATTAAATGGTCGATGAGTTGTTAGTCATTAATGTGAGGTGTAGAGTTTCTGGGATTAAATGGTCCATGAGTTGTTGGTCATTAATGAGAGGAGTTTCTGGGATTAAATGGTCCATGAGTTGTTGGTCATTAATGACAGGAGTTTCTGGGATTAAATGGTCGATGACTTGTTGGTCATTAATGAGAGAAGTTTCTGGGATTAAATGGTCGATGAGTTGTTGATCATTAATGATAGGAGTAGAGGAGTTTCTGGGATTAAATGGTCGATGAGTTGTTGGTCATTATTGAGAGGTGTAGAGGAGTTTCTGGGATTAAATGGTCGATTACTTGTTGGTCATTAATGTGAGGTGTAGAGTTTCTGGGATTAAATGGTCGATGAGTTGTTGGTCATTAATGTGAGGTGTAGAGTTTCTGGGATTAAATGGTCCATTAGTTGTTGGTCATTAATGAGAGGAGTTTCTGGGATTAAATGGTCGATGACTTGTTGGTCATTAATGTGAGGTGTAGAGTTTCTGGGATTAAATGGTCCATGAGTTGTTGGTCATTAATGAGAGGATTTTCTGGGATTAAATGGTCGATGACTTGTTGGTCATTAATGAGAGAAGTTTCTGGGATTAAATGGTCGATGAGTTGTTGGTCATTAATGAGAGGTGTAGAGGAGTTTCTGGGATTAAATGGTCGATGAGTTGTTGTTCATTAATGAGAGGTGTAGAGGAGTTTCTGGGATTAAATGGTCGATGACTTGTTGGTCATTAATGTGAGGTGTAGAGTTTCTGGGATTAAATGGTCGATGAGTTGTTGCATCTTGTAGAAACAATGGCATTGGAGAGAGGACCGTAATCAAGGATAAATTCAAACACAACAAGGACCTTCCACATTTAATCTTCCATTTATATTCTTAGAAATGACTTACTGCTGAATAAGGAGCATGAATGCAGCATTATAATTGCATAAACCCCTGATAAATAATAAAAACAATCGGTGGTTGATTGCATCCTCAGACTATAGGTCCCCAATGGCCATACAAACGACTGTTTCATCAAAATTATCAACACAGAAGATCCATAATTCTGCATAATGCTGACAGAAAATAATGCTGACAGAAATTGACCTCATGGAGCACAGATATCACTTTAAAATAAGACTGCAATTTCATTACCGACAATCCGTTTACAATTCATTCCACTGATTTATCTTCCAGAATCTTCTTTCCCCTTTATAAACAGGACCAAGCACTGAAAGCGCCAAATAAAGAATGAGTAAATTAAATCTTTTCCGCTAACCCAACAGAAAGCAGATATTGATGTTTTTTGTACCAGACATCAATAGATCATCACGTATGACTGGATGATTCATGAATTGATTTATGGAGAGCATGTCCGATTGGTCAATCAACTGGTTAACTGAAGATGAACTTTGACCCGGGTCGTTAGCGTATTGACCGCTGATGTTCAGTACTCATGGGAAGTTTATTTTCCCTCTTTACACTGCTGTACGTGTATGTGTGTGTTTGAGAATGTGTCTCGGTACAAGCAGGGGTGTGTGTGTTTGCTTGTATCTCAGTGTGTGTATGTAGCAATCGAGCTGAACACTATGAGCCGAAAGATAGCCGGTTATTCAGGCTGCAGGGTTCGATGGCACCCGGGGGAGGTCATCAGCTAGTTGACACATTCCTGTCCCACGCCAAAGTAAACACCCCGTCCTCCGCAGGCCGAAAGATCCAAGCGCCTATAACCAGGCAGGGGCTGGGTCCCCCAGGGCCTGCACAACAGCACGATTCACCCAGCTCAACTTGCAGTTTTTGCTTCCTCTTATTGAACAGACTACAACTCCCAGCATGCTAAGAATACTGCCTGTTCCCCCAGTATGGCCTGTATACCCTTCCTCGAGGAAAGCAAATAAAATGACAGGATATTTTCGCCCTTTCCGAAATTAGCCCCTAGCCCCTCCCCCCGCACATCTCCCTTCATTTGCACGTTCTCGCGAAGGGCGAATCAAATTAAGTGCCAACCGAAAGCAATTAACCCAACTGGAAGTGGGTTATAAAACCCTTCAGCTTCGAGTCAGCACCGATGCGGACTTGTCGAGGTTGTACACTACAAAATACTGCTCGTCATGGAGGACAGCGCTTACAAATGTGAGTTCCAAGTAACTGTTTGTACACCTGTGTGTTTTGCTCTTCTAATGAGGCTTTTGAATTGAAAAGGCTAGCCGCCATGCACAAGTAAAAAATGTAGTCCTCGTTTTCTTGTGTACAACATATGTGATGTATTTTCATGTACAACATACTTATAATTTGAAACAAATAAAATGTAATGGTCTCACGTAGTGTAATTGTTAAGTTGCTACTATTTGGCGCCGGTGGCCCAGGTTCAAGTCTCAACAAAGTAATTAGCCTTTGAGTGTTCTAAATGAACGTCAGTTCCTTTACCGCCCACAGTAGGAACGTTTGTCTGAAAGCAGGTTGCCTTATTTGTACCCTTCCCATTACGACGGGAACTCGACTCAGCTGCGAAGATTACTGTGTGTGTGTGTGTGTGTGTGTGTGTGTGTGCGTGCGTGTGCGTGCGCGTGTAAGTCACATGTAACATTAAAGTAAAACATGGAGGGAGTTAACAGAAGTAGTCGAGGTTTTACCCGTTTTTTGAGGGTACAGTGGCTGCCACCATCAGGGAATCAAGCCCCCAGCCTCGAGACTGAGCACAGCTCCTTACCCACAATGCCTCAGTGCCACCCTGCATGAGGGCTGAAAAGACAGCAGTATACTGACAGCATCCACCCAGATGAGCCAATAAGAGAGCAGTATACTGACAGCATCCACCCAGATGAGCCAATAAGACAGCAGTATACTGACAGCATCCATCCTGATGAGCCAATAAGAGAGCAGTATACTGACAGCATCCATCCTGATGAGCCAATAAGAGAGCAGTATACTGACAGCATCCATCCTGATGAGCCAATAAGAGAGCAGTATACTGACAGCATCCAGCCAGATGAGCCAATAAGAGAAAAGTAAACTGACAGCATCCATCCTGATGAACCAATAAGACAGCAGTATACTGACAGCATCCATCCTGATGAGCCAATAAGAGAGCAGTATACTGACAGCATCTACCCAGATGAGCCAATAAGAGAAAAGTAAACTGACAGCATCCATCCTGATGAACCAATAAGACAGCAGTATACTGACAGCATCCATCCTGATGAACCAATAAGACAGCAGTATACTGACAGCATCCATCCTGATGAGCCAATAAGAGAGCAGTATACTGACAGCATCCAGCCTGATGAGAGCCAATAAGAGAGCAGTATACTGACAGCATCCACCTGATCAGATGAGGGAATCCGAGCGGTCAGGAACTGAACTCTTTTACCCACAAACTGATGCAGCAGGTTCACTCAGTGTTCCTGCCCCAGACTGCAGAAGCAGGAAAGGAGTGAAACTCCGCGCTTTAAAGCTACAGTTGATAAGTTTTTTTGAAAAGTAGCTTTTTGTCATTTTTGGCAAAACTGTCACTGTGTACAGACAGTATTACATATAACTAGTACTCTGTAATTTAAAAAAGGCTAATTTAAACCCACCTAATGCTCCTACTGCAATTTAAAAGAATCGTTCGGACCGACTAGAAAGAACCAATAAGAGCCAGGATGGTGTCTGACAGCCGTGAAACAGTGCACATGCACACGCTGCAGACAGCCCCTCCCCCTTCCTCCTCAGCTCACGCCAGGGCTCAGTCAAGTTCAAATCTCCGAGAGTGGGTTCAGGAGCTTAGAGCCATCAGCCATCATGCCGATACCTCAGTTACCAGAAACAGCACACATGGCTAAGACTAGTAAAAAAGGAAGCCAGAAGAAAAAAAAGTGCAAAAGAAAGAATTTAACAAACCCAGGATAAAACCAGAGTGAACATCAGAGTGGATTTTTAGAAGTGGAAGGAACTCCGTGATCTGGAAGGATTAGAAACTGACGTGGAGTTTGCAACTTTTCTCCTTGACAGGTAAACCCCTGCTTTATTTGTTGGTTCATTTTTGCTTTGCAAATAAGCGAGTTGGCGTCGCTGACATGATCACCAAACTAACCCCAGCCATAACCAGCATCAGTTCATTTTCGCTCTGCAAATAAGCGAGTGAACGTCGCTTACAAGCACAGTCGCTGTTCGAATAGCCAGAGTCTTGTAATTGTTACAGTACTCCGCTGTGCATGTGATGTTACTGTGATGTTGCAGTCGAACTAACGTTAGCCTGTTTCAGATGCTAGGGCTAACGTCACTGGCGTTGTTTTATTAGAAAGCAGCAGAAAATCTCTTTATGAAGTGACCTGGCAGTCTTATCAGTTGTGTTGTTGTCCTTATAAATATGTGCAACTTTTCTGTGCTCTCACAGCTAAATGCTGACATACATGAGTTACTGGCCATTCAGCTGGATTCACAACAGTTTCTGTACTCAAAAAACGGGTAATTTCCTGAAATAAGTGTGTGCTGGGTTTTTAATGAATACATACTGCTGTAGATTACTGTTTATGTCGACATGATTTATTTCTGCTCCTTTGTTGGCAGGCGTGTCGTTGGACCTGAAAAATCCGGGGCTAATGTTCCTCCTTTTTATGAAAATAATTAATCCTGGCTAATTCTAGATGGGTTTACGTTATTAACAAGTTTTTCAATTCACGAATAATCAAGTGGCAATCGAAGAGACGGCTTCTGTCCCCCATGCAATCTAAAAGCGACAAAATAATGGGCTGCATTCGGGACAAAAAAATAATTTAATTATAATTATGTCTATGCACCTGCACTCGGCGACGGCATTTCAGACTAGTAAGTGGTTTCGTCCGTTTACATTTTCCAATCAGACAGCTGTCTATTTTTTTTTTTTTTAACTTCGAATTGAGCGACCGTGCTGCAAAAACAGGTGTATGTACTTGTCGCCGAAATTACGTTCATTCGCTGAAGAATTATGAAATGCCATCGCCGAGTGATGGTGCATAGACCTAATTATAATCTAATAATTTTTCGGTCCTGAATATAGCCCAATATTTTGTCGCTTTTAGATCGCATGGGGGAGAGAAGCCATGTCTTCAACTGCCGCTTGATTATTCTTGAATTGGAAAACGTGTGAATGAAGGAAAACCATCTAGAATCTGCCAGGACTAATTATCACCCCTCGCCGCGCGATTAGCGCGAAGCGGAGGACATAGCATTGGGCTCCGTCTGTACAGACACATAAAATTGAGGCGGCGGGGGATATTGCCATGTTGGTGGCGAACACTTGTTTTCTATAAAAGGAGGGATATTAGCCCCGGAATTTTCAGGTCTAACGACGCGCCGTGTGTTGGCCAGCAACAGTAACGTCTCGCCTCGGCAACTTGGCCGCTTTCATAATGTGAATGTGCAAAATCTCTCCGCAGTTGCATGGATAACAGCTCGCGTGCCTTCGCGTGCACGGTAGCTTTCTACGGGAGGGTCTGAGGAGTGCAGTGGAGAGGGAGGGGGAGGGATCTGAAAGTTGCTTTTTTCAATTTTTTGCGCAAAGTCCTCTCTCTCCTCAAAGTTACGGACTGGAGCTTCAACTGTGTGACCCCGATGTTCCACTTGAGGCCCACACAATAAACACAGGGACAGTGTCACACACAAACAGAGCTCACAATCACCCCCAAGTCAGTCCCACTCGGAGCAGGAGGGGCCACATCTCACTGCTACGGTCAGATCAGGCTGCACCGCAAACATCAAGGAACCAATCACGGCCATGAATCCTGCTGTTGCCATGGTTACAGCGCAGTGGAAAGACCGTGTGGGTAAAGTAAAGGCTACGCACAGCAGCTCCCGCTTCTCTCGCTGTTCCACCGCGCGTTTGAAACCCGCTGTGCAGACAGTCATAGTGCATGCTACACTGCATTTCCCTGCCAATCGCAGAACTCAGAAATACGGACAGCACCGCAGAAGAAAGAGGAATAAAAGTAAAATCTGACTAGAATGGCACAAAATGTCATGGAAGCTAACAGCAGACAGTGCTCGCAATTTGAATAAACTTGATTTGTTCATAGCTATGTTCAACAGCAGCAACACAGAAACAGCATAAGATAGGATGACAAATGCATCACTGAGCCCCTGTGAAGAAATTTGTCCTCTTCATTTCACCCATCCGACTTTCTTAGGAGCAGTGAGCAGCAACAAAACAGCAGCCAGCGGCCAACTCCAGGTCTGGGGAGCGTCTTAGTCAGGGACACTGGTAGGAGTGTTCCCATAGAGCATGTCTTTCTAAAGCCAGAGCCTTGGTCAGGGACACTGGTAGGAGCGTTCCTACAGAGCATGTCTTTCTAAAGCCTGAGCCTTGGTCAGGGACACTGGTAGGAGTGTTCCTACAGAGCATGTCTTTCTAAAGTCAGAGCCTCGGTCAGGGACACTGGTAGGAGTGTTCCCATAGAGCATGTCTTTCTAAAGCCCGAGCCTTGGTCAGGGACACTGGTAGGAGTGTTCCCATAGAGCGTGTCTTTCTAAAGCCCGAGCCTTGGTCAGGGACACTGGTAGGAGTGTTCCCATAGAGCATGTCTTTCTAAAGCCCGAGCCTTGGTCAGGGACACTGGTCGGAGTGTTCCCATAGAGCATGTCTTTCTAAAGCCAGAGCCTCGGTCAGGGACACTGGTAGGAGTGTTCCTATAGAGCATGTCTTTCTAAAGCCAGAGCCTTGGTCAGGGACACTGGTAGGAGTGTTCCTATAGAGCATGTCTTTCCAAACCCAGAGCCTCGGTCAGGGACACTGGTAGGAGTGTTCCTATAGAGCATGTCTCTCTAAAGCCAGAGCCTTGGTCAGAGACACTGGTAGGAGTGTTCCTATAGAGTATGTCTTTCTAAAGCCAGAGCCTCGGTCAGGGACACTGGTAGGAGTGTTCCTATAGAGCATGTCTTTCCAAACCCAGAGCCTTGGTCAGGGACACTGGTAGGAGAGTTCCTACAGAGCATGTCTTTCTAAAGCCTGAGCCTTGGTCAGGGACACTGGTAGGAGTGTTCCTACAGAGCATGTCTTTCTAAAGTCAGAGCCTCGGTCAGGGACACTGGTAGGAGTGTTCCCATAGAGCATGTCTTTCTAAAGCCCGAGCCTTGGTCAGGGACACTGGTAGGAGTGTTCCCATAGAGCGTGTCTTTCTAAAGCCCGAGCCTTGGTCAGGGACACTGGTAGGAGTGTTCCCATAGAGCATGTTTTTCTAAAGCCCGAGCCTTGGTCAGGGACACTGGTCGGAGTGTTCCCATAGAGCATGTCTTTCTAAAGCCAGAGCCTCGGTCAGGGACACTGGTAGGAGTGATCCCATAGAGCATGTCTTTGTCAAGCCTGTCTCGGTCAGGGACACTGGTAGGAGTGTTCCTATAGAGCATGTCTTTGTCAAGCCTGTCTCGGTCAGGGACACTGGTAGGAGTGTTCCGATAGAGCATGTCTTTCTAAAGCCAGAGCCTTGGTCAGGGACACTGGTAGGAGCGTTCCTACAGAGCATGTCTTTCTAAAGCCAGAGCCTCGGTCAGGGACACTGGTAGGAGTGTTCCCATAGAGCATGTCTTTCTAAAGCCAGAGCCTCGGTCAGGGACACTGGTAGGAGTGTTCCCATAGAGCATGTCTTTCTAAAGCCCGAGCCTTGGTCAGGGACACTGGTAGGAGTGTTCCCATAGAGCATGTCTTTCTAAAGCCAGAGCCTCGGTCAGGGACACTGGTAGGAGTGATCCCATAGAGCATGTCTTTGTCAAGCCTGTCTCGGTCAGGGACACTGGTAGGAGTGTTCCTATAGAGCATGTCTTTGTCAAGCCTGTCTCAGTCAAGGACACTGGTAGAATTGTTCCTATAGTATAGAGCATGTCTTTCTACAGCCAGAGCCTTGGTCAGGGACACTGGTAGGAGTGTTCCAATAGAGCATGTCTTTCTAAAGCCAGAACCTTGGTCATGGACACTGGTAGGAGTGTTCCTATAAAGCATGTCTTTCTAAAGCCAAAGCCTTGGTCAGGGACACTGGTAGAATTGTTCCTATAGAGCAGGGGTTCCCAAACTTTTCCAAATCAGGGGCCACTTGAAAATCTAAAAAATGTCCGCGGCCCACCTTTGTCCTATAAACAGTACATAGACGAAATCATGCATTCTCAGAACACTTAACAGCAACAATAATTGTTGTTGTTGTTAAGAAAATAAAATAAATAAAATAAATAAAAAACAACAATAATTATTTGTTTTTATTAATTATTATTATAAAGATTCAGGATTGAAATGAAAGCAGGGGGATAAAGGAAGCTCAAACTTTTAATCTGTGGTGTACACACGCGACAGAATTAATTATCGAACACAGTCCGTGCTCCTCCGATTATGACCCCCGGTCATGATGACCAGAAAGCTACGTTCCGGTCATAAACTATATAAAGTTCCTAAAATATTGTGAGGTCAATAACAATCAATAAGTTATTACTTCTAAATATTTTTTTAAATTGTGCAATAAATATTTTACAATAAAAATTATTTTAAAAATCATATTTGCAAAAATGAATTATTTTTAATGACCTCTCACGGCCCACCTGCAGCACCACCACGGCCCACCAGGGGGCCGTGGCCCACACTTTGGGAATCACTACTATAGAGCATGTCTTTCTACAGCCAGTGCCTTGGTCAGGGACACTGGTAGGAGTGTTCCTACAGAACATGTCTTTCTAAAGCCAGAGCCTGGGTCAGGGACATTGGTAGGAGTGTTCCAATGGAGCATGTCTTTCTAAAGCCAGAACCTTGGTCATGGACACTGGTAGGAGTGTTCCTATAAAGCATGTCTTTCTAAAGCCTGAGCCTTGGTCAGGGACACTGGTAGGAGTGTTCCTATAGAGCATGTCTTTCTTAAGCCAGAGCTTTAGTCAGGGACACTGGCAGGATTGTTCCTATAGAGCATGTCTTTCTAAAGCCAGAGCCTTAGTCAGGGACACTGGTAGGAGTGTTCCTATAGAGTATGTCTTTCTAAAGCCAGAGCCTCGGTCAGGGACACTGGTAGGAGTGTTCCTATAGAGTATGTCTTTCTAAAGCCAGAGCCTTGGTCAGGGACACTGGTAGGAGTGTTCCTTTTGAGCATGTCTTTCTAAAGCCAGAGCCTTGGTCAGGGACACTGGTAGGAGTGTTCCTATAGAGTATGTCTTTCTAAAGCCAGAGCCTCGGTCAGGGACACTGGTAGGAGTGTTCCTATAGAGCATGTCTTTCCAAACCCAGAGCCTCGGTCAGGGACACTGGTAGGAGTGTTCCTATAGAGCATGTCTCTCTAAAGCCAGAGCCTTGGTCAGGGACACTGGTAGGAGTGTTCCTATAGAGCATGTCTTTCCAAACCCAGAGCCTCGGTCAGGGACACTGGTAGGAGTGTTCCTATAGAGCATGTCTCTCTAAAGCCAGAGCCTTGGTCAGAGACACTGGTAGGAGTGTTCCTATAGAGCATGTCTTTCTTAAGCCAGAGCTTTAGTCAGGGACACTGGCAGGATTGTTCCTATAGAGCATGTCTTTCTTAAGCCAGAGCTTTAGTCAGGGACACTGGCAGGATTGTTCCTATAGAGCATGTCTTTCTAAAGCCAGAGCCTTGGTCAGGGACACTGGTAGGAGTGTTCCTATAGAGTATGTCTTTCTAAAGCCAGAGCCTTGGTCAGGGACACTGGTAGGAGTGTTTCTATAGAGTATGTCTTTCAAAAGGCAGAGCCTTGGTCAGGGACACTGGTAGGAGTGTTCCTATAGAGCATGTCTTTCTAAAGCCAGAGCCTTGGTCAGGGACACTGGTAGGAGTGTTCCTATAGAGTATGTCTTTCTAAAGCCAGAGCCTCGGTCAGGGACACTGGTAGGAGTGTTCCTATAGAGCATGTCTTTCCAAACCCAGAGCCTCGGTCAGAGACACTGGTAGGAGTGTTCCTATAGAGCATGTCTTTCTAAAGCCAGAGCCTTGGTCAGGGACACTGGTAGGAGTGTTCCTATAGAGCATGTCTCTCTAAAGCCAAAGCCTCGGTCAGGGACACTGGTAGGAGTGTTCCTGTACAGTGTGTCTTTCAGGGTGAGGAAGGCCAGAGTACTCAGAGGAAACTTACATTAACATGGGGAGAGCATGCAAACTCTGCACAGAAAGGTCCTGATTGGTCCAAACCTCCTTAATGACTGGCTAATCACTGTACCACTAAGCTGCCTAAATAATTTTGTCCCCCAGTTTAGAAAAAACAGTTCTGTGCTCTACCATTAGCCATGCAAATGGACAAGCTTTAGTACTGTCAGCTGTCCGTCATTTGGGTCCAGAGAAGCAGGTCAGCCGTGTGCAAATCCCCCCCATCACAGGTAAAACATCTATCATCTTCAGACAGATATTCAACAACAACATAACATCAGCGCACATTAGAGTCCTGCACCAACGGTAACGATCCCTGTTCCTGGAAATCTATGGTCCTTCACTCCCACATTAACAAAGCACATCTCATTTAACCTCGAATCGGCATCGAGCTGTTAATTAGCAAAGCCAATTGTGCCAAATTAAGGTCAAAATTAAAACTTAAAGGATTCTTCTGTGCCCCAGCATTGTTTCATAAAGACATGACCTTCCTCACTTGGCACAAATGTAAATAAATAGACTGGCGAGTCCACAGTTCACTGCTTAACGCACTAAACTGTTCAGCTCAACCTTCGAAGTTAAAATGTCCTTGCTGCTTTTTGTGAGCACAAAAACACGAATACACACTTCACAAAAACACGAATACACACTTCACAAAAACACGAATACACACTTCACAAAAACACGAACAGCATTAACATGCTTTACTTCTGCACCAGATGGTAGCACACCTCCAGTCAGAATCCATATCACAGGATACCGACCATAAACGCTCAGTGTAATCACTGTATGTCCAATCAGCTCTGTTCAGCGCAGGGCAACACAGGAAGTGAGCGATAAGAGAGGGTGTGCGGAGTAACTGACAGGAAGTCCACACAAGCACCCTGGAAATAATCCTGCCTTCAGTCCCAGCACCTACAAACACGAGATGTAATGTCCTCCGCAGTGCTGAGGGACCGTGAGAGGCAGTGACAGCGCTGCAGTCATTCCCCACAGCCGTACGGAGGACACTGACGACCGAGGACCTTGGCGTCCGTTAGAGCAGAGAACAAGACACAAGAACGCCATTCATCCCTCCGTTTAGCTCGTCAGAGGCCAGTGTCTGACGGTGCGTAACGGACGGCCTGATTAGATTATCGCACAGAGTCCTCCCGACACTTTGTTTACACCGCGCAAATAACCGCAAGGCACATGCCTCTGACCGCAGGCCGAAGTCTCTCACGCCGGGACATGGGCAGACGCCGGCGGCGGGAACAAAGGCAGGACAGAGGTAACCACGTTACGCCCCTGAACCGGACTTGCGAGGAGAAGAGGAAACTATCTGCGGCTGCACTGAGGAGGGGAGCCACTGCAGAGCAGCGCAATCTGTGCAGCGATAAATGCACTGCAAACACACGGTCGCGCATAACAGCGTCAACACAGTAAAGAAACTTCCATGGCTCTCAAACAACAAGAGGCTGTGCGAAAAGAACCCGTGTATAGCCAAGCAAAAAAAAATATTTCCGCTCTTCAGCAACAGAATTCTGGTCCTGAGCGTCGACCCTTCTACCCTACACCCCTGATACAGAAGCGACCCTGTGACCCGGCGCTGGAGGACTGCAGCCCCAAGTCTCACCTGAACGCTGCCAGCAGGGGGGAGTAGATGGAGTCCCCGTCGTACACATACAGGTGATCCCAGCTGCACTCGGTGGCAAAGTGGTTAAACCGCAGCCGCAGGACAGTGTTGGGCCTGTAAGAGCATTGGGGGAGAGAATATACGATCCATAACCCAAAGCTCAGAGTTCTCACACGACTATAGGCCAAAGACCGTTTACCTGAACACTTAACAGTATCGAGCACCAAACGAAGCCTGGTTGAGTTTCAGTCTCACTGACCAGAGATCAGTATTAATGCTCATTACGGGTTATATCCTGCTTCAGCCGGGCTGTCAGCACTGATCATGCTCATCAGCGAAGGAAGGACAACACTGCACTCAGTACTCACTCTCCTTCGATTAGCCAGGTGCACTTTGTCTTGTATTTGTAGTTTCCAGGGCCGTCGGTCAGGGATCCGGAGGGGCCTGTCAGTCTGAGAGAGGAGAAATAAAGGAAAACCCTTCAGCCTCCACAACCGTGTCCATCGCATACAAAACACATAAAACACACTAAACACACAATAAATATCATACAATTTTGTATGATATACAAAACATACAATAAATCACCACCAATAACTGTGCCAATTATATATATATATATATATATATATATATATATATATATATAAAGGGTGGCCTTTTATTGTGGACAGTCTAAGGTACACCTGTGCACTAATCATGGTGTCTGGTGAGCATCTTGATGTGGCTCACCTGTGAGGTGGGATGGATTGTCTCAGCAAAGCAAAAGTGCTCACTATCACACATTTAGACAGATTTGTGAACAATGTTTGAGAGAAATGGTAATATTGTGTATCTGGAATGAATTTTAGATCTTTGAGTCCATCCCATGACAAATGGGAGCAAAAACAAAAGTGTTGCGTTTATATTTTTGTTGAGTGTATAATAAGCCTACTACATTGTTACCAGTGAAAGAACTCTGTGCAAACAAACTTGGTATACAGCACCTACTTTTTACCGAATATTTAGGGTGGATCACTTCGGGAACTAAATTAATTTTCAAGTTAAACTTCCAATTTGTGATGAAAAAATGTGGCCAAATTCTGCTTTTTACGGCTTCAATTCCTCCTGGGTCTCATATTTTCAAAGCAATTAAGCGAAGTTTGGTGTCAAATTGTTCCTTGCGATGGCAGCAACAATAACAGGTATAAATTTTAGAACTAGCACTGTGATAATTGGGAGTTTTTCATCGATTTATCCCCATATGTTGGTTTTAGGGGGGGGTGCCCATCTAAATTTGGCCACAATTTTTCTATGAATGATTCAGTTTATGTACAGGGGAGGGTTTGATGAAAAGTTGTCCCTTGGGGAAATGGAGACTTTTACATGCATTTAGACTTGTAGGATAACTCTCCAAAATGATAACTGCATTATACATTTTTCTAAAATTCTTGTGAACATCAATATATACTTTTCAGTTGACAACGTGCTTTCTGATAATGTTTCTTAAATAAATGCTGCAACAACTGATAGTCTGTTCAGGTATCTTTATTTGGGCTTGTAAATATTCAGAAAAGTATCATGGTACTTCGCGTGACCACAGTTTTGGCCTGAGCGCCCAACTTTTCCAGGTTGGGAGGCCATGGGCTCCTCGTCTTTAACAGTGGAGACAGAACTTCAAGGGCCCAAATAACGGAGAAAAATTATTCTATCAAAAATCTGAGAAAAACACCTGAAGATGTGGTCTAGTAGTATGTTATTGCAAATTTACACAAAAATTCATCAGGCCAAAAAAAAAGATTTAAAAAATGTTCTGGATGACAGAAGACAGACGACGGACAGACGCCACACCAGGACAATAGCTTATCGGACCATAGGGACAGTGAATTAAAAACACAAGCGCACAGACACACACTTCTGTGTTGTGAAGCAAACACAGGAGGGGTAGAAGGTGCAAGACTTCACAGCGAGATGCGCAGCACAAAAGGCCAGGCAATTTCACGGCCGTGTAAAACTCTCAGCAGCTCGTAAAACAAGACAAAGCCGCCCCCCTCCCCCTCACTCAAGGCCCTGAACCTGGAAAGCAGAAGAGTTCAGCCGATGTAGAACCGCCATCGACAGAAACACACTTAACCTGCCACACCGCCAACTGATTTATTCTGAAAGGCTTCGGAGTTCAAGGTCAACCTGTTGCCGAGGGGACAGCTGTGTACTTGAAAAGCGCCGCAGTACCAGGAAGTGCAGAATATAGAAACAACCTCACGCCAGCCAGGGACCGACCCAGACAAGCACAAACAAACCCAATTAGCAATTTTGCTCAGCGAATGATAAAAAAGTACCCAGAGCTTAGTGAAGGAAGTCAATAAATATTCTGCTGCATGGAATTACTGATAATGTGAAGCACGGCTTTGCAGCAATGATTTGTGTTCATTATGAGTTATAAACCAAACATCTGAATAAGTCATTCTTAATTAAAAAGCAGGTGAACCAAACTGTGTGTCTATGACAAATATATTTACGTACATACAAACATACTAAAAAATCTATAGATTTGACATGACAAAATATACTTATATAGATGAAAAACACATTGTGGAGTTTGTCAGCCAGTATGTGGCGATGTTCCCTCAGGTGGAATAATCCCTGATGCCCCAGTGCAGTGATGGGGACACTGCACTGAAGGAGACGCCGTCTTTCAGATGAGACTTTAATCCGAGGTCCTGACTCTCTGTGGTCATTAAAGATTAGCATCATCCAGGGCCCATGGGGGTCATATGGGGTCTGCAGTCCAGGGTCTGAAAGGCTCATTTTGGCCCAAAGTGGTTTTCCGACGCCCACATGTCCCCCCCAATGATACTATTATCCTAAAACTTAGTTGGTGGTAAAGTTCCCAAATATGAGGGAGAACCACATTTCAAACAGTAAAATTCACTAAACTAAATTTGAGGGACCCCCAAAAAGTGAAAAATCACTTCTTAAAAATGTTTGGATTTTGGGGGCCCAACTCTCAACCCTCTGATCTCTCATGGTGATTCTGGCTGCAGAATCCTGATATATGGGCCAGAATGCACCAGCACATCAAATTTCAGCTTCCTTTCTCTGTTACTTCAGAAGTTATGGTCCCTCCAAATGCTTAAAAAAAAAACAAAATGACCAATTCACATAAGTCAAAAAGGGGCGTGGCAACCAAATTTCAAGAAATATTCACACGAAAACCATTAGAGTTATTGACATGAAACTTGGGATTCTTTTTTCTGTTACCATAAAGTATTTTGGAAAAAGTTTGACAAAATCTGAGAGGTGTCATGTGCTTGGGTGGCCAAGTTGACACGGAATGACCCAAGTGTCTGTTTGTCTGCAGAGATGCAGAGTCTGTCTCCAAGGCAACGGGCAGCACTGTTACATAACTGTGAGTACCATGATTTTCCCGTTCAGTCACAATTCACAAGACCATTTTCCGAAACAAATTCCAGCAGAGAAACCATCTGGGCCAGACCTCGTGGCCACCCTGTCCAGACAGGCACTAGATACTGATTAACAGATAAAAGATGCATGACGAGGCCTCACTGCAGTGCAGGCGTGGACTACACTTCCCCGAAACACCCACTCCTGTGCTCACCCTAGACTTCTAACAAACACTACCAAAGACTCTTAAATGTTGGACTTATTTTTCACATGCCTCATATCTTACAAATATTCTGGCGCTGCAATTGCATTTTTAAGACCAACGGATCAGGAGAAAATGAACTTTTTTTATTATTAACGTTAGCGGCGTAGAAAAAATTCCTGGAGAAGCAAAGGAAAATGAAACACAAATGAACATGCAGATATAAGGGAGAGGCTTGTATATCCAACATCTACTGCCAGCCGAACGCTCAAAATACGTCCGCGACCGCGCCCACTAAGGAGACAGGAAGTGTGGCCAAATTCTTATAATGGGAGTCTATGGGGGATGAGGAGTCTTCCTTCCTTAAGGGTCTTTGAAACTAACCACAATTGGACCTAAGCTCCACTTACTTCTCCAGTGATACCCACCCCCAGTTTTCCACCCTACTCTTCATAATCGCAACACTTCCGAAGAACAGGCTCATGGTCATCGGCCAGAATCAGACTCTTCTGCAAACTCCCATCTGGCCCTTGGGAGAAAGACCGACAAACTGCCCCCCTCAGGCCTCTGTATCAAAGTCCTTGTAATGGGCTTAATGCACAGCTCCGCTACTTCCGGAACTTAAACCAGCTGCTTTATTTCCTGTCTTTCATTACTGGATAAACTGATTAATCCAGGTGTGCCTGACCCTGTTGTTGTGGGGTCAGGTAAACCTGAAGTAATCATTTCGTCCAATAATGAAGGAGAAGAGATAAAGGAGCTGGTTTAAGTTTAGGAAGTGTTTGAGCTGGTCTGCTTTCATAATGAAAAGCACTCAAAAATAAACGTCATATTTCCCCCCCAAAAAAAATGTTTTCGACCGCAGGTCCCACAGGAGCCCAACTTCTCAGTATCTCCCGAGATTCTGAGCCCAATTAAAGAATCAAGTTACTCAGAAGTTAGCGACGTGGCGCACTCTTGCGTAAAACCCGGGAACAAATCCAAGGTTTCGTGTATTTTGAGCGCAGCGAGAGGCACAGCGGTGGTCATGGCAGGTGGCCGATCGAGACCGCAAGCGCCCGTTCAGAGAAGACGGAGCTCTTGACAGTGCATCTCGGGCAGCGGAGACAGCGGCTGGCGGCCTGTGTCGCTCCGCTGTACGCATTACTTACTGATCAGCGCACCAAACAGCGTGCGTGTCTTTTATTAAAGTCAATCATTAACTCACTGGCGAAAACAGCCCGGATGATTGTGCATGCAGTGTCTTGCGCCGCGGTGAGCGCATGCTCATTTGTATTCATGTCGCAGATACAACCGCGCAGATAAAACATGCAAAATCACCGGCTGGCCAAGAACCGCAAAAGCATTTCGGGTACCGTATCTCAAGTGCTTTTTACATATTTTACAGCCCAGTCGCAGTTTTAAAACACACAGCAGACTCTTGTTCGCTGGGCTTTGTTTGGTGATCTGCAGAAATACTGCAATGCTCTGGTTAATGTGCGTTTTTTCTGGAGCTGAGACGGAGCAGAGGGCAGCCTTTTTCTACACCAGCAGCCGACAGGCTCTGAGCATCACATCAGGGAGCTCGTTAACCCGATAATTACCACAGCATTAACACAGCAGGTCACAGGGCAGTGATCGGACAGACAGGAAAGCCCTTACTGACTCCTGGCACCAAATAACTGCGCGTTTTTACCCTGTTAAATTTTCTTTTAATCAAATGACACTGTTCTTTACTCATTCGCGTAGAATTGCCAGGGCGACGGTGCCATCAGCAGCTCGGAGCACGTTTCGCTGGAACTGGAACACTAATCACACCATCGTGACCTCACTGCCGGGTTTAGCCCTGCAACGTCTTTACACCTCAAGCATCTGACTCACCCCTCGCGCCACGCTATTTTAAGCGGCTGCGTCAGTTCCAAACCCCAACCGTCAAGCCCGACAGGTAAACAAATGACAGGCAGGGAAATTTAAACAAAAGGATGTGTAGCCTAACCTTGACACATCATCCAAAGGCCTTTAATCCCTCACTAAAAAAGATGACTATAGGCAGCCTGACAAAGCAAACTATTATTTTACCTCATGCACAGACACAAAATAAAACTAGGCTAATGCCGTCAAAGGCGACGGCTGGGGGTATATCCCCAAACACCCCCAATCCTCCAATTCCCCAATCCTTGAATAGACCTTGAATAGACTTTCATTTGAACTTAATTTCAGGTCATTCGGTCAAATGGTTCTGAAGATATGGCCAAAATGGTAATTTTCCATCACAAAGCGCCACCTGGTGGCAAAATATTGAACCATACAGGTGGGATGTCACTATGTGACAGGTTGTGACGTCATGACCTTGCAGTTGCACAGTTACATGTCAAGTGGAGAAATAGTTCCAAAGATATAGCAAAAACGGTGAATTTTATGCGACAAAGCTCCACCTTGTGTCAAAATTTTGAACCAAACAGGTATAATGCCATCATGGGACACATCCTCAGGTCATGACCTTTCATTTGCACTTGATTTGAGGTCAATCCGACAAATATTTCTAGAGATATGATTAAAACATACATAAAACAAAACAGAGTTTTCCAGTTTTTGGCCCCTGGCGGCCAATCTAGAAATCGCAAATTGTCCAAAATCGAATCAGTTCTTCCTCTTAATGATACTTACTTATATGCAAAATTTGAAATTTGTAATTGAAATATTACTGAAGTTATCGCGTTAACACGTAGTGCGGCGGTGGCGGCGGCCGGACCAAAAACATAATATCCACGGAACGCCATTCGGCGTTCGGGGGTATAAATAGGATTACCACGCAGAAATTACTAGAAAGAATTGAAGATGCCGTGCCTACTTCATTAACTCAGAGTCGGCCAGTGACGGTGAAAAATCAGGAACATTTTCACGAGCGGAGAGGCGATTTAAAACGATGCGAATAATTAGAAAAACACAAATATAATCAAAACAAAACTATTGTGCGCAGAGAGAAAAAAAAAGTTCAACAACAATTTTACAAATAGGCAGTTGCTACGGGTGCGGCAGTTTTTCAGTGCATTTCAATGTGGAGAGATAAGGCAGACCCCAATTTCAAGCCCTGCCCTGAGCTAACCCTGACCCCGACCTCCATCTTACCCTTCCCCTAACCCGATTCCCGAATCCTCATTCTAATCCCTTGAAATCGACTGTCGTACCGTTAAAAACTGCCACTGCGTACAAATAAATGTTTACTAAACAAAACAATTAATTTCCATTTGGCAAGTTTAAAGTAGTATCCAAATGACTGGATTTCCGCATCATCAGACGTTCGGGAAATAGCAGAGCCGTAAACACCGGCGGACGAGGGATGAAGATGAGCTTCCTTGCTCTGCACAAGACTCTGTGCTTTCCATAAATGTCAAAACACACATGGGGAATTTCAATGGAGAAAGGCTTTCATGGGCTCAAAATGTTGACACAGTGATGAGCTTCTCATCCATAAAGTGAGCAGACTTCCAGAACGATCCTCACTTTTTCCAAAGAGAAAGTAGGCCATATTTGAAGAGCATTTTTATTCCAGGAATGCAGCCCCGTGCCAGACTGATTTAGAAATAGATTTTACAGTTTTACACTAACAGACCTTTCAACCGGCGCCGTCTCATTTCAATTTATTTCACAGCATTATAAATTCAACATAAAATAATAAAATGCCCAAATACAAAGGAGGATTGCAAGCCTGCCAATAGAATATTTGCAGTTTAACAAGCGAAAAATTGAAGAAAGTAAGACTGTATTTCTGGTAGTTGAACTTAGAACACAAAGAGCTCTGAGTGCACAAGGGTTCTTCGGTTTGGAACCCAGCTAGACTTACGATGCAGGCAAGTGTCTCGTGTGGAAATCAAAGGCGCGATGACATTGACAGCCCTCTCATTCATCCTCCACAGTCTTTATCATCAGAACCAGATTTTTTTTTCCCCCCCAGGCTTCAACAACAATTTGCACTATTTCTGATGATTATCCAATAAAATAAATAAATAAAGCAATCAATCAAAACACAGGGCATCGTCTGGGTGAACATCCCAGCCAACCTTTGGACCCTGAAAGGAGCTCTGAGTAAACTGGAACAGCCTCACAAAGATCTCTCAAGTATGGACACCAACTGCAGAACCAGACAATGCTTAGTGTAGGTGTTAGCATAAACTCAACGCCCAAATGCAGCGCTCAGTGTGTCACTTGGCATAAACTAAACACCCAGACGCAGTGCTTACCTAAAGGTCTAGTTCCAGTGCTCAGTGTGTGTTTGTAAGCAAAAACTAAGCGACTAGAGCCCAAGGCAAGTCTGTGAGCATAAACTGGACACCCAGATGCAATGTTTAGTGTGTGTGTGGGAGCATAAACGAAATGCCCAAATACAGCACTAGCGCTAAATGTGTGTTAGCATAAACAAAGGCCCTGATGCAGTGCTCAGTGTTTGTTAACATAAACTTTACACCCTTGCTCAGTGCTGTGGAGTGTCCATGTTAGCATATCCAAGCCACCCACATGCAGCACTTAAATGCATTTTAGCGTAGCCTAGCCACCCAGAGGGAGCTCTCAGAGTGGGGCGCTACAGCAGGGCAGACTGGCACAAACAAGATGTGCTTTAGGACCCAGATGGCGCTCTCCAGGGAGCCGCCTGGCAGACAAATGAGCACAGCAGCAACAGCCTCTTTTTCCTCCAACCACGTCCTCGCTAACGGGCTAACGCAGTCAATTTATTCGACACAGCTGCGCTGAGAAGAAATAAAGTTTTTGGGCTCACAGCCGGGATCAGAGCGTGGGGCCGGGTTCGACTCCCAGAGGAAACATTGCGCAGCACATAATGCAGCCCTGTCCTGCCGCCGTGTCTCCGGAGGGAAACGCAGCAGGTGACGAGAGCTCTTTACCCACGTCAGGAGAGTGTCTTCTAGTACCTTAAAACAAACCCTCTAAGGAACCGCAGTTTTGGATCCAAGGTGTCCATCCAGGCTGTTCATACAATAATGGGATGAGCCAGGGCCCCCTTCCCAAAGATCTTATCGCAAATAAAAAAGCCAGTGTAAAGCAACAGTGTAACAGCAAACAAAGAGCAGTCACTCAATAAAAAGAGCTAAACTCTCCATAAAAATTAAAGAGCCCTGACCACAGAAACACAGGATGAAATCCCCTGGGCTGTTTCCAGCGCTCCTGGGATAGAGAATGCGTTACACTTCCCTGGCACTGGTGGACATTCTGAAACAGACGATGTTCACATGATACCTTCATGCTCACATACAACGACAGCAAAATGGCTTTGGAAAACAGACAGATCATGATGAAGATGCAGAGCCTTTACGGTCTCATACAATCTTTGTACATTTTCAATATTTTAAATGACAGATTTATTACAGAGATAAATCAAATCGTTTGGGTGTGAAACAAGTTCCAGCTCATTCTGAGGTTTATAATGGCTGGGACTACTTCTAAAAGAGCAGAAGCATTTAACCTTGAGCTGTGGTTATATTTATTTATGACTGGCAGTTTACAACATCATCTTGTCTCCGATGGGCTGGACTGCCAGTCTGTGGATTGCTATAGTCGTTAAAGTAATAAAATAATAAAAATGAAGGATAATAAAAGCATTCTTGTGTAGGAGGAGTATGAGGACTGTACTGCACCGTCAGCAAAGAATGGAGTTTGTGTGCCGGTGACCTTAGGTCACTGTGAACCATTCAGCCCGAGAGGTCGAGCTGAGGTCAGAGATCAAAGGTCAAACACGAACAAACTCAAATAGACGCACCTTGATCACACAAGCTTTCCCAAACGAGCACAGACCAAACCCACCAATATGATCTTTCCTCACACAAGCATTCACACCTCTATCACACACTTCTCTTACATACACTTCACTCTGACACACACACACACACACACACACACACACACACACACACACACACACACTGCAGAAATACCTCAGCAAACACACCTCTCTCTTAAACCAAACTAGCAAACAGAAACACACACACACACACACACACACATACAAACAGGCTGACACAGCAGCAGGACATTAATCTCCATGCTTGATGGGTCTTGCCTGTTGACAGTAAAAACATCCCATAAAACCTGTTAATGTTAAACCAGCCCTTACAGTCTCTCAGGAACACTGCGCTAACTGCTAACCGTGATGCTAACGGTGGACCCAGGGACAGGCCTTAGGCGCTCTCCCCTCTCCCCTCAGAACTCAGCGGACGGGAGATGATCACTGTTGTGCTGCGACTCAGTTACCTGGGCTCTGGAGGACAGCCCGGACCGCACCAAAGCGCTGACTCAGCGTACACGCCAACGCAGCTGCAGTGTGGAGTCACTGCTTCCACACTCAGGGGTAAACACGGCGTTTACACACCCGCGCAGAACACAGAGCACAGCAACCGCGCAGACAAAACAACACCTCGCCAAGACACCACACACAGAGGTGTTTACTGTTACAAGATTAAGGGCTTATCTTCTGCAGGCAGTAAACGGAGTTCAGCTTGTGCGCGAGACCATGCAAAATAGCTTAGCGGCCGAGGAGCTGACTAGGGCCTGGAGGGCTGCCAGTTCAAACCAGAGCTGCTCTCGGGCCCTCGTGCAAGGCCCTTAATACCACATACTGGGAGCGCCATGTGGAAGTATGTGCTGATGATGATTATTATTATTATTATTTTTATACTCACAGGCATATGCAGTGATGATTATATTATTCACAGGTGCATCTTCTGATTATTATATTCACAGGTGTATGAGCAGAGTATTATTATATTCACAGGCGTATGAGCAGAGTATTATTATATTCACGGGCGTATGAGCAGAGTATCATTATATTCACAGGTGTATGAGCAGAGTATTGTTATATTCACTGGCGTATGAGCAGAGTATCATTATATTCACAGGCGTATGAGCAGAGTATTGTTATATTCACTGGCGTATGAGCAGAGTATCATTATATTCACAGGTGTATGAGCAGAGTATTATTATATTCACAGGCGTATGAGCTGAGTATTATTACATTCACAGGCGTATGAGCAGAGTATTATTATATTCACAGGCGTATGAGCAGAGTATTATTGTATTCTCAGGAGTGTATGAGCAGAGTATTATTATATTCACAGGCGTATGAGCAGAGTATTATTATTATCACAGGTGTATGAGTAGAGTATCAATATATTCACAGGCGTATGAGCAGAGTATCATTATATTCACAGGCGTATGAGCAGAGTATTATTATACTCACAGGCGTATGAGAAGAGTATTGTTATATTCACTGGCGTATGAGCAGAGTATTATTATATTCACTGGCGTATGAGCAGAGTATTATTGTATTCACAGGCGTATGAGCAGAGTATCATTATATTCACAGGAGTATGAGCAGAGTATCATTATATTCACGGGCGTATGAGCAGAGTATTATTATATTCACTGGCGTATGAGCAGAGTATTATTATATTCACAGGCGTATGAGCAGAGTATTATTATATTCACAG
Organism: Gymnothorax reevesii; assembly: GCA_029721435.1. Lineage (NCBI taxonomy): Eukaryota > Metazoa > Chordata > Actinopteri > Anguilliformes > Muraenidae > Gymnothorax > Gymnothorax reevesii. Next base: position 2,315,819 of record CM056574.1, on the reverse strand, counting down.
GTGTATGAGCAGAGTATTATTATATTCACAGGCGTATGAGCAGAGTATTGTTATATTCACTGGCGTATGAGCAGAGAATTGTTATATTCACTGGCGTATGAGCAGAGTATTGTTATATTCACTGGCGTATGAGCAGAGTATTATTATATTCACAGGCGTATGAGCAGAGGATCATTATATTCACAGGCGTATGAGCAGAGTATTATTATATTCACAGGCGTATGAGCAGAGTATTATTGTATTCTCAGGAGTGTATAAGCATAGTACGATTGTTTTCTCGGGCGTATGAGCTGATTAATACAGCATTCACAGGTGCATCGTCTGATTATTATTGCATTCACAGGTGCGTGGGCTGAATCTCTAATGTAGCGTGTGCATTCGGGGCCTCCTGTGTTGCCATGGTTTCCAGCTGGCCGTCCGCACTGCCTCTCAGTAAAGCCCACTCCCCTGCCTGTCTCGGGACCTCCTTGGACTCTCCTGGGAGTGACCAAGACCCAGACAGGACCATCCGCAGTGGGGTTTGCAGGTTCTCCGCGCGTTTAAGTGGGTTTCCTCTGTAACCTAAGCTCTGCAGATAAAATGAGCCTCCCAGGCTAATGCTAGCACATTTACACAGATGTATATTAATGTGCTCAGACCGCATCAAATAAATTTGAATTCTAACAGCAGAGTCTAAGCAGCACAGCCTGCAGTCATGGCGACAGCCTCATCTCAGGAACACTAAAGCTTCAGCAACACAAGACGAGCAGCACCGGCCAACGCCACTTTACCGCACACATATGGAGTTACAGAACTCTGCTTTACCGCACACATTGGGAGTTACAGAACTCTGCTTTACAGCACACATATGGAGTTACAGAACTCTGCTTTACCGCACACATTGGGAGTTACAGAACTCTGCTTTACAGCACACATATGGAGTTACAGAACTCTGCTTTACAGCACACATGTGGAGTTACAGAACTCTGCTCTACAGCACACATATGGAGTTACAGAACTCTGCTTTACCGCACACATTGGGAGTTACAGAACTCTGCTTTACAGCACACATATGGAGTTACAGAACTCTGCTTTACAGCACACATGTGGAGTTACAGAACTCTGCTCTACAGCACACATATGGAGTTACAGAACTCTGCTTTACCGCACACATATGGAGTTACAGAACTCTGCTTTACAGCACACATGTGGAGTTACAGAACTCTGCTTTACAACACACATATGGAGTTACAGAACTCTGCTTTACCGCACACATATGGAGTTACAGAACTCTGCTTCACCGCACACATATGTAGTTACAGAACTCTGCTTCACCGCACACATATGGAGTTACAGAACTCTGCTTTACAGCACACAAGTGGAGTTACAGAACTCTGCTTTACAGCACACATATGGAGTTACAGAACTCTGCTTCACCGCACACATATGTAGTTACAGAACTCTGCTTCACCGCACACATATGGAGTTACAGAACTCTGCTTTACAGCACACATATGGAGTTGCAGAACTCTGCTTTACAGCACACATGTGGAGTTACAGAACTCTGCTTTACAGCACACATGTGGAGTTACAGAACTCTGCTTCACCGCACACATGTGGAATTACAGAACTCTGCTTTACAGCACACGTGGAGTTACAGAACTCTGCTTTACAGCACACATGTGGAGTTACAGAACTCTGCTTTACCGCACACATGTGGAGTTACAGAACTCTGCTTTACCGCACACATATGGAGTTACAGAACTCTGCTTTACAGCACACATATGGAGTTACAGAACTCTGCTTTACAGCACACATATGGAGTTACAGAACTCTGCTTTACAGCACACATATGGAGTTACAGAACTCTGCTTTACCGCACACATATGGAGTTACAGAACTCTGCTTTACCGCACACATATGGAGTTACAGAACTCTGCTTCACCGCACACATATGGAGTTACAGAACTCTGCTTCACCGCACACATATGGAGTTACAGAACTCTGCTTCACCGCACACATATGGAGTTACAGAACTCTGCTTTACCGCACACATATGGAGTTACAGACCTCTGCTTCACCGCACACATATGGAGTTACAGTACTCTGCTTTACAGCACACATGTGGAGTTACAGAACTCTGCTTTACCGCACACATGTGGAGTTACAGAACTCTGCTTTACCGCACACATATGGAGTTACAGAACTCTGCTTTACAGCACACATATGGAGTTACAGAACTCTGCTTTACAGCACACATATGGAGTTACAGAACTCTGCTTCACCGCACACATATGGAGTTACAGAACTCTGCTTTACAGCACACATATGGAGTAACAGAACTCTGCTTTACCGCACACATATGGAGTTGCAGAACTCTGCTTTACCACACACATATGGAGTTACAGAGCTCTGCTTTACCGCACACATCTGGAGTTGCAGAACTCTGCTTTACAGCACACATATGGAGTTACAGAACTCTGCTTTACCGCACACATCTGGAGTTACAGAATTCTGCTTTACCGCACACATTTGGAGTTACAGAACTCTGCTTTACCGCACACATTTGGAGTTGCAGAACTCTGCTTTACAGCACACATATGGAGTTACAGAACTCTGCTTTACCGCACACATCTGGAGTTACAAAACTCTGCTTTACCGCACACATTTGGAGTTACAGAACTCTGCTTTAACGCACACATCTGGAGTTGCAGAACTCTGCTTTACCACACACATATGTAGTTACAGAGCTCTGCTTCACCGCACACATATGGAGTTACAGAGCTCTGCTTTACCGCACACATCTGGAGTTACAGAACTCTGCTTTACCGCACACATCTGGAGTTGCAGAACTCTGCTTTACCACACACATATGTAGTTACAGAGCTCTGCTTCACCGCACACATATGGAGTTACAGAACTCTGCTTTACCGCTCACATATGGAGTTACAGAACTCTGCTTCACCGCACACATATGGAGTTACAGAGCTCTGCTTTACCGCACACATCTGGAGTTGCAGAACTCTGCTTTACCACACACATATGTAGTTACAGAGCTCTGCTTCACCGCACACATATGTAGTTACAGAGCTCTGCTTCACCGCACACATATGTAGTTACAGAGCTCTGCTTCACCGCACACATCTGGAGTTGCAGAACTCTGCTTTACCACACACATATGTAGTTACAGAGCTCTGCTTCACCGCACACATATGGAGTTACAGAACTCTGCTTTACCGCTCACATATGGAGTTACAGAACTCTGCTTCACCGCACACATATGGAGTTACAGAGCTCTGCTTTACCGCACACATCTGGAGTTGCAGAACTCTGCTTTACCACACACATATGTAGTTACAGAGCTCTGCTTCACCGCACACATATGTAGTTACAGAGCTCTGCTTCACCGCACACATATGGAGTTACAGAACTCTGCTTTACCGCTCACATATGGAGTTACAGAACTCTGCTTCACCGCACACATATGGAGTTACAGAGCTCTGCTTTACCGCACACATCTGGAGTTGCAGAACTCTGCTTTAGCTCACACATATGGAGTTACAGAACTCTGCTTCACCGCACACATATGGAGTTACAGAACTCTGCTTTACCGCACACATATGGAGTTACAGAACTCTGCTTTACCACTCACATATGGAGTTACAGAACTCTGCTTCACCGCACACATATGGAGTTACAGAACTCTGCTTTATCGCACACATATGGAGTTACAGAACTCTGCTTTATCGCACACATCTGGAGTTACAGAACTCTGCTTTACCACACACATTTGGAGTTACAGAACTCTGCTTTACCGCACACATTTGGAGTTACAGAACTCTGCTTTACCTCACACATTTGGAGTGACAGAACTCCGAGCCTTCAAGTAAATGACCTTTAAATCGTTTCAGTTTTGCAGAATACATATTTTCAGCTTTCCACACCATTTATTGCATAAATTCTGAAGTAAATGGTTTCACAATCATTACTCTGAAACAAGACATTGCCTTTATCCCAATAAACCACAGAGGCCACTACCTAAAGCAAGCGACTCTCTCCTGGGGCGCCGCTCCGTTTTAGGGTAACGCGATGAGCACACAGTGTCCGGAGTACTGCCTGAGCATGGATCATCCCAACCGCACAAACTGGGACTGATTTTAACCCTTAGAGCGCATCGCCCAACTACTGCTACTCAATGATGCAAGATATCAAAATTCAAGCTGTTGAAAACCTATCATGTTGAGACTTGTTAAAAAGAGCTCCTACAGGGAGCTCTTAAATACAAGTCCCAACATGATAGGTTTTCAACAGCAGAAGAGAATTTAATTTATATTTTCCAAATGTATTTCAGTGCTCTAAGGGTTAAAGCGCACATATCTCAGGGGTGAAGATGCCCTTTGATCGTCTGCGTGACGAATTACAAGAACAATCAGGAGCAAAGTATGCGTCTCTCCCGCAGCCGAAGAAATGTCATCAAAATTTTAATGCACACTCACCGCCGGAAATTAGCTTCGACCCCGTTTAACCTCACCGTTCCAATGAAAAGGCTGCAGAAAATTTTTCACAAATAAATCATTAATCTCCCGGGCTGTGCCAACTGCGATGGTCTCCTTCATAAGCACGTCTGAGGTCCCTAATGACAATGGGAAGAAGCTGTAACAACTAAATGCCGGTATTGGAAAGATTGATTTAACTCGACAGCCATATTGCAGCAGGTAAATTTCCAGCATTCCAGGGGCAAGCACACTGCAGACCACAGCCTCTCCAGCCCAGTCTGAATGACGTAAGCGAGGAGACGAGCCGATGTACAGGAGAGAAGACCCACTTCTTCCTCTTCATTTCAACACTTTGAGATCTGAAGAGATCGGATTTGATTTAGCCTGCTAGTTCAGCGAAATGCAATGCATTCTCCAATCGTCTGTCCTCAACATGAACTACCAGTCGTGTTTTATCAATCCCTGCAGCTCAAACATACGCTGCTTAAAGTAACCGCTTTTCAGTATGAACTGCCATCATACTGGGATGGAAATGAGAACAATTTCAATAATAATTTCCCTTAAGGGGGCCGCCAAGCTGTCACGGAATTACAGTCCCATTACATTTTGGGTTGTAACTCTACAACTAAATAATATAAAATCAAGTATGAGATGTTATATTGAAGGTATTAACTTGTTCTTTAATAATTTTAAGTGAGAATATATTTTTTGAGAAATTTTAATGGAAGAAACGAGCAAAAACTACTCCGTCACGGAATTACACAAAATTGACGTGGTTTTTTTAATGTTTTGTTTAACTATCCAGAAAGTGATGTTCCTATCATAGTTAAGTTATGAAACTTCAATATGTTCATATTTAAGGTGCTTTTTGTTAATACTGTAAGTTATAGAAACAAATATTGACTTTAACCCTGCTTTATGGGCAAGAAATTTCAAAAAAAGTCAATATCACAGAATTACAAGGGGCAAATTGTCACGGAATGACAACAATAGTATGAATTAGTTTCAATGTATTTATTTCAATATATTATACATATATACATAATTATTTACATTTTTACAGTTTAGCAATATATTACAATGAGTTTTCCGCTTATAATGACCAATCATAATACAAAACCTCTCACCTGTCATGCCAATCACTCCTAGTTTACGAATCAATAAAAGTTAGTCGATGTGTTAATGGGGCCATATTTGATTCAGAGCTGCATGCTGCGCGAAGGCTGCTGCACAACTCAATGAGATCATGTGACCATAACAGACTGCGAGACTCTTGCTGTAACAGGACTGATATCTGATAATGCTGATGAGGGCCGACATCTCCTCTACTCTGCACTCCGACAGATACACACACACACTACACGCACGCATACATCCTTGTACTTATATCTTTGTGAGGACATTACACTGACTTTCAATCATTCTTCCTGAGTCTCTACAGCCTTTCCCTAATCTTAACAATAAGCAATGTATGCCTAACCCAAACCCTTACCCTAACCTTAACCTATCCCTAATTCTAACCTTACCCCAAACCCTTACTCAAACCTTAACCTATCCCTAATTATAACCTTAACCCAAACCCTTACCCGAACCTTAACCTATCCCTAATTCTAACCTTAACCCAAACTCTTATCCTATCCTTAACCTATCCCTAATTCTGACCTTAACCCAAACCCTTACCCTAACCTATCCCTAATTCTAACCTTAACTAATAAGGCACAATTTGCCTTTGTAGTTGTGAGAACCGACCAAAATGTCCTCACTTCCCAAAAAAAGACTTCATTTTTTTTGTTAAAAACTCATGCCGGTCCTCAGTACATAGCAGGTACAAGAACACAAACACAGAAGACTGGGTTGTTCATACTTCACTGCACAGTTGTTTTATGTATGTTTTTTCATGTTTTTGACCATTAATGTGCTTTGGCCAGGTATTTCCCCTTTAGTCTCTCAGTAAAAAGGGCTACTAAAATAAAAGTTAATTGAAAAGGGGCAGATTTTATTTGGGTGCACAGATTTCCTGCAGCAGCAGAGAAGCTGGAGAATGTCCACAGTAGGCCACCGTAGCTCAAAGTAAGCTCATAAACTGGCGGAAAGACTGACTGCGAGACCAGCTCTCACGCCAAAACACACTCAGTGCCCCACTTCAGATCAGTCACCGGATAACATCACTCGCTGATTTACATACATATTTGCATATAATCTATATAATCTGCTCGTTATCTCAGCCCTGATGAGACAGAAGCTGATTGATGTTGTTTACAAACCAGAGCAAATGGAGAGAGAGAGAGAGGCACTGATAAACGAGTGGGGAAAGAGAGAGAATTACATCCTCTCCCTCTCTCTCTCTCTCTCTCTCTCGGACAGGGTAGCTGACAAAAGGTCACTGCTCGGTCACTCCACTCATTCTCAGTCAGTCATTAGTAAATTAAAATTAAAGGCAGGATGAGCAGTGGGTGTATGAGTCTGTGAGGTGCTCAGTGTCTCCCCCCTCTGTACGCCACATCTCACTGCAATCATGCATCTGAACATGCATCCCTCCAGGCGCACTCACACATCAATGTTACTCAGGACTATACACAGTGTGAGAACTTGTCTGTACTTCAGTGTGCAGATGTCTGTATGGAAATTTCATACAGCCAAACCCTGGGTCAAACCTCACTGCCCCACTCTGGACCCAGTCAGGGTTAGAGATAAAGCATAATAATCCCGTCCTCCTGTCTGCACATAAACCTTGAGCAAAGTAACACCTGGGGAAGGAAGTGAGGTTATACTCCGACAGGCAGCAGGTGAAAGCAGGTAATCTCTTTTAGGGTGGAACCTAAAATCGCCCTCCAATCACCTAGAGAACTTCCACACCTTAAACATACCTCGCCAAAGCAGCAAATTAAAAGAGGGAATGGAGCTTTGAAAGAGAATCGCCACAGCGTGCTCTCTGTATCTGCGAAGGTCAAGGCAGACAAGAACTGCACAGGAGAGAAACTCAGTACTGCCATCACACAGCCCGACAGCACATGATGCTGGAACAGTACCGCCATCACTCAGCCCTACAGCACAGGATGCTGGAAAAGGACTGCCATCATACAGCCCTAAAGCACATGATGCTGGAACAGGACTGCCATCACACAGCCCTACAGCACATGATGCTGGAACAGTACTGCCATCACTCAGCCCTACAGCACAGGATGCTGGAACAGGACTGCCATCATACAGCCCTACAGCACATGATGCTGGAACAGTACCGCCATCACTCAGCCCTACAGCACAGGATGCTGGAAAAGGACTGCCATCATACAGCCCTAAAGCACATGATGCTGGAACAGGACTGCCATCACACAGCCCTGCAGCACATGATGCTGGAACAGTACTGCCATCATACAGCCTTACAGCACATGATGCTGGAACAGGACTGCCATCATACAGCCCTACAGCACATGATGCTGGAATAGTATTGCCATCATACAGCCCTACAGCACATGATGCTGGAACAGTATTGCCATCACTCAGCCCTACAGCACATGATGCTGGAACAGTACTGCCATCATACAGCCGTACAGCACATAATGCTGGAACAGTACAGCCATCATACAGCCCTACAGCACATGATGCTGGAACAGGACTGCCATCATACAGCCCTACAGCACATGATGCTGGAATAGTATTGCCATCATACAGCCCTACAGCACATGATGCTGGAACAGTATTGCCATCATACAGCCCTACAGCACATGATGCTGGAACAGTATTGCCATCACTCAGCCCTACAGCACATGATGCTGGAGCAGTACAGCCATCATATAGCCCTACAGCACATGATGCAGGAACAGGACTGCCATCACTCAGCCCTACAGCACATGATGCTGGAACAGTACTGCCATCATACAGCCCTACAGCACATGATGCTGAAACAGCACAGCCATCATACAGCCCTACAGCACATGATGCTGGAACAGTACAGCCATCATACAGCCCCGCAGCACATGATGCTGGAACAGTACAGCCATCACACAGCCCGACGGCACATGATGCTGGAACAGTACAGCCATCATACAGCCCTACAGCACATGATGCTGGAACAGTACAGCCATCACTCAGCCCTACAGCACATGATGCTGGAATAGTACTGCCATCATACAGCCCTACGGCACATGATGCTGGAACAGTACAGCCATCATACAGCCCTACAGCACATGATGCTGGAACAGTACAGCCATCATACAGCCCTACAGCACATGATGCTGGAACAGTACAGCCATCATACAGCCCTACAGCACATGATGCTGGAACAGTACTGCCATCATACAGCCCTACGGCACATGATGCTGGAACAGTACAGCCATCATACAGCCCTACAGCACATGATGCTGGAACAGTACAGCCATCACACAGCCCTACGGCACATGATGCTGAAACAGTACAGCCATCATACAGTCCTACAGCACATGATGCTGGAACAGTACTGCCATCACTCAGCCCTACAGCACATGATGCTGGAACAGGACAGCCAATACACAGCTCTACAGCACATGATGCTGGAACAGTACTGCCATCATACAGCCCTACGGCACATGATGCTAGAACAGTACAGCCATCATCCAGCCCTACAGCACATGATGCTGGAACAGTACTGCCATCACTCAGCTCTACAGCACATGATGCTGGAACAGTACTGCCATCATACAGCCCTACTGCACATGATGCTGGAACAGTACTGCCATCACACAGCCCTACGGCACATGATGCTAGAACAGTACAGCCATCATACAGCCCTACAGCACATGATGCTGGAACAGTACAGCCATCACACAGCCCTACAGCACATGATGCTGGAACAGTACAGCCATCACACAGCCCTACGGCACATGATGCTGAAACAGTGCTGCCATCATACAGCCCTACAGCACATGATGCTGGAACAGTACTGCCATCACACAGCCCTACGGCACATGATGCTGGAACAGTACTGCCATCACTCAGCCCTACAGCACATGATGCTGGAACAGTACTGCCATCATACAGCCCTACAGCACATGATGCTGGAACAGTACTGCCATCATACAGCCCTACAGCACATGATGCTGGAACAGTACAGCCATCACACAGCCCTACAGCACATGATGCTGGAACAGTACTGCCATCATACAGCCCAACAGCACATGATGCTGGAACAGTACAGCCATCATACAGCCCTACAGCACATGATGCTGGAACAGTACAGCCATCACTCAGCCCTACAGCACATGATGCTGGAACAGTACAGCCATCACACAGCCCTACGGCACATGATGCTGGAACAGTACTGCCATCATACAGCCCTACAGCACATGATGCTGGAACAGTACTGCCATCACACAGCCCTACGGCACATGATGCTGGAACAGTACTGCCATCACTCAGCCCTACAGCACATGATGCTGGAACAGTACTGCCATCATACAGCCCTACAGCACATGATGCTGGAACAGTACTGCCATCATACAGCCCTACAGCACATGATGCTGGAACAGTACTGCCATCACACAGCCCTACGGCACATGATGCTGGAACAGTACTGCCATCACTCAGCCCGACAGCACATGATGCTGGAACAGTACTGCCATCATACAGCCCTACAGCACATGATGCTGGAACAGTACTGCCATCACTCAGCCCTACAGCACATGATGCTGGAACAGTACTGCCATCACTCAGCCCTACAGCACATGATGCTGGAACAGTACTGCCATCATACAGCCCTACAGCACATGATGCTGGAACAGTACTGCCATCACTCAGCCCTACAGCACATGATGCTGGAACAGTACTGCCATCATACAGCCCTACGGCACATGATGCTGGAACAGTACAGCCATCACACAGCCCGACGGCACATGATGCTGGAACAGTACAGCCATCATACAGCCCTACAGCACATGATGCTGGAACAGTGCTGCCATCATACAGCCCTACAGCACATGATGCTGGAACAGTACAGCCATCATACAGCCCTACGGCACATGATGCTGGAACAGTACAGCCATCACACAGCCCTACGGCACATGATGCTGGAACAGTACAGCCATCATACAGCCCTACAGCACATGATGCTGGAACAGGACTGCCATCACTCAGCCCTACAGCACATGATGCTGGAACAGTACAGCCAGCCATCATACAGCCCTACGGCACATGATGCTGGAACAGTACAGCCATCATACAGCCCTACAGTACATGATGCTGGAACAGTACTGTCATCACTCAGCCCTACAGCACATGATGCTGGAACAGTACTGCCATCATACAGCCCTACAGCACATGATGCTGGAACAGTACTGCCATCACTCAGCCCTACAGCACATGATGCTGGAACAGTACTGCCATCATACAGCCCTACGGCACATGATGCTGGAACAGTACAGCCATCACACAGCCCGACGGCACATGATGCTGGAACAGTACAGCCATCATACAGCCCTACAGCACATGATGCTGGAACAGTACTGCCATCATACAGCCCTACAGCACATGATGCTGGAACAGTACAGCCATCATACAGCCCTACGGCACATGATGCTGGAACAGTTCAGCCATCACACAGCCCTACGGCACATGATGCTGGAACAGTACAGCCATCATACAGCCCTACAGCACATGATGCTGGAACAGGACTGCCATCACTCAGCCCTACAGCACATGATGCTGGAACAGTACAGCCAGCCATCATACAGCCCTACGGCACATGATGCTGGAACAGTACAGCCATCATACAGCCCTACAGCACATGATGCTGGAACAGTACTGTCATCACTCAGCCCTACAGCACATGATGCTGGAACAGTACAGCCAGCCATCATACAGCCCTACGGCACATGATGCTGGAACAGTACTGCCATCATACAGCCCTACGGCACATGATGCTGGAACAGTACTGCCATCATACAGCTCTACAGCACATGATGCTGGAACAGTACTGCCATCATACAGCTCTACAGCACATGATGCTGGAACAGTACTGCCATCATACAGCCCTACAGCACATGATGCTGGAACAGTACAGCCATCATACAGCCCTACAGCACATGATGCTGGAACAGGACTGCCATCATACAGCCCTACAGCACATGATGCTGGAATAGTATTGCCATCATACAGCCCTACAGCACATGATGCTGGAACAGTATTGCCATCATACAGCCCTACAGCACATGATGCTGGAACAGTATTGCCATCATACAGCCCTACAGCACATGATGCTGGAACAGTATTGCCATCACTCAGCCCTACAGCACATGATGCTGGAGCAGTACAGCCATCATATAGCCCTACAGCACATGATGCAGGAACAGGACTGCCATCACTCAGCCCTACAGCACATGATGCTGGAACAGTACTGCCATCATACAGCCCTACAGCACATGATGCTGAAACAGCACAGCCATCATACAGCCCTACAGCACATGATGCTGGAACAGTACAGCCATCATACAGCCCCGCAGCACATGATGCTGGAACAGTACAGCCATCACACAGCCCGACGGCACATGATGCTGGAACAGTACAGCCATCATACAGCCCTACAGCACATGATGCTGGAACAGTACTGCCATCACTCAGCCCTACAGCACATGATGCTGGAATAGGACTGCCATCATACAGCCCTACGGCACATGATGCTGGAACAGTACAGCCATCATACAGCCCTACAGCACATGATGCTGGAACAGTACAGCCATCATACAGCCCTACAGCACATGATGCTGAAACAGTACAGCCATCATACAGCCCTACAGCACATGATGCTGGAACAGTGCAGCCATCATACAGCCCTACGGCACATGATGCTGGAACAGTACAGCCATCATACAGCCCTACAGCACATGATGCTGGAACAGTACAGCCATCATACAGCCCTACAGCACATGATGCAGGAACAGTACAGCCATCATACAGCCCTACAGCACATGATGCTGGAACAGTACAGCCATCATACAGCCCTACAGCACATGATGCTGGAACAGTACAGCCATCATACAGCCCTACAGCACATGATGCAGGAACAGTACAGCCATCATACAGCCCTACAGCACATGATGCTGGAACAGTACAGCCATCACAGAGCCCTACAGCACATGATGCTGGAACAGGACTGCCATCATACAGCCCTACAGCACATGATGCTGGAACAGTACTGCCATCATACAGCCCTACAGCACATGATGCTGGAACAGTACAGCCATCATACAGCCCTACAGCACAAGATGCTGGAACAGTACGGCCATCACTCAGCCCTACAGCACATGATGCTGGAACAGTACTGCCATCACACAGCCCAACAGCACATGATGCTGGAACAGGACTGCCATCACTCAGCCCTATAGCACATGATGCTGGAATAGTACAGCCATCATACAGCCCTACAGCACATGATGCTGGAACAGGACTGCCATCACTCAGCCCTACAGTACATGATGCTGGAACAGTACCGCCATCACTCAGCCCTACAGCACATGATGATGGAACAGTACAGCCATCATACAGCCCTTCAGCACATGATGCTGGAACAGGACTACCATCACTCAGCCCTATAGCACATGATTCTGGAATAGTACTGCCATCACACAGCCCGACAGCACATGATGCTGGAACAGTATTGCCATCATACAGCCCTATAGCACATGATGCTGGAACAGTACTGCCATCACACAGCCCTACAGCACATGATGCTGGAACAGGACTGCCATCACACAGCCCTACGGCACATGATGCTGGAACAGGACTGCCATCACACAGCCCTACGGCACATGATGCTGGAACAGGACTGCCATCATACAGCTCTACAGCACGTGATGCTGGAACAGGACTGCCATCACACAGCCCTACGGCACATGATGCTGGAACAGGACTGCCATCATACAGCCCTACAGCACATGATGCTGGAACAGTACAGCCATCATACAGCCCTACAGCACATGTTGCTGGAACAGTACAGCCATCACACAGCCCTACAGCACATGATGCTGGAATAGGACTGCCATCACTCAGCCCTACAGCACATGATGCTGGAACAGTATTGCCATCACTCAGCCCTACAGCACATGATGCTGGAACAGTACAGCCATCATACAGCCCTACAGCACATGATGCTGGAATAGGACTGCCATCACTCAGCCCTACAGCACATGATGCTGGAACAGTATTGCCATCACTCAGCCCTACAGCACATGATGCTGGAACAGTATTGCCATCATACAGCCCTACAGCACATGATGCTGGAACAGTACTGCCATCACACAGCCCTACAGCACATGATGCTGGAACAGTACTGCCATCATACAGCCCTACAGCACATGATGCTGGAACAGTACAGCCATCATACAGCCCTACAGCACATGATGCTGGAACAGTACAGCCATCGTACAGCCCTACAGCACATGATGCTGGAACAGTACAGCCATCATACAGCCCTACAGCACATGATGCTGGAAAAGTACTGCCATCATACAGCCCTACAGCACATGATGCTAGAACAGTACTGCCATCATACAGCCCTACAGCACATGATGCTGGAACAGTACAGCCATCGTACAGCCCTACAGCACATGATGCTGGAACAGTACAGCCATCATACAGCCCTACAGCACATGATGCTGGAACAGTACAGCCATCGTACAGCCCTACAGCACATGATGCTGGAACAGTACTGCCATCATACAGCCCTACAGCACATGATGCTGGAACAGTACTGCCATCATACAGCCCTACATGACATGATGCTGGAACAGTACAGCCATCGTACAGCCCTACAGCACAAGATGCTGGAACAGTACAGCCATCATACAGCCCTACAACACATGATGCTGAAACAGTACAGCCATCATACAGCCCTACAGCACATGATGCTGGAACAGTACAGCCATCGTACAGCCCTACAGCACATGATGCTGGAACAGTACTGCCATCATACAGCCCTACAGCACATGATGCTGAAACAGTACTGCCATCACTCAGCCCTACAGCACATGATGCTGGAACAGTACTGCAATCATACAGCCCTACAGCACATGATGCTGGAACAGTACAGCCATCACTCAGCCCTACAGCACATGATGCTGGAACAGAACTGCCATCATACAGCCCTACAGCACATGATGCTGGAACAGGACTGCCACCAAACAGCCCTACAGCACATGATGCCGGAACAGTACTGCCATCACTCAGCCCTACAGCACATGATGCTGGAACAGTACAGCCATCATACAGCCCTACAGCACATGATGCTGGAACAGTACAGCCATCATACAGCCCTACAACACATGATGCTGGAACAGTACAGCCATCACACAGCCCTACAGCACATGATGCTGGAACAGTACTGCCATCATACAGCCCTACAACACATGATGCTGGAACAGTACAGCCATCACACAGCCCTACAGCACATGATGCTGGAACAGTACTGCCATCATACAGCCCTACAACACATGATGCTGGAACAGTACAGCCATCATACAGCCCTACAGCACATGATGCTGGAACAGGACTGCCATCACTCAGCCCTACAGCACATGATGCTGGAACAGTACAGCCATCATACAGCCCGACAGCACATGATGCTGGAACAGTACTGCCATCACTCAGCCCTACAGCACATGATGCTGGAACAGTACTGCCATCATACAGCCCTACAGCACATGATGCTGGAACAGTACAGCAATCATACAGCCCTACAGCACATGATGCTGGAACAGTACTGCCATCACTCAGCCCAAAAGAACATGATGCTGGAACAGTACTGCCATCATACAGCCCTACAGCACATGATGCTGGAACAGTACAGCCATCATACAGCCCTACAGCACATGATGCTGGAAAAGTACTGCCATCACTCAGGCCTACAGCACATGATGCTGGAACAGAACTGCCATCACATAGCCCTACAGCACATGATGCTGGAACAGTACAGCCATCAAACAGCCCGACAGCACATGATGTTGGAACAGTACTGCCATCATACAGCCCTACAGCACATGATGCTGGAACAGTACCGCCATCACTCAGCCCTACAGCACATGATGATGGAACAGTACAGCCATCATACAGCCCTTCAGCACATGATGCTGGAACAGGACTACCATCACTCAGCCCTATAGCACATGATTCTGGAATAGTACTGCCATCATACAGCCCTACAGCACATGATGCTGGAAAAGTACAGCCATCATACAGCCCTAAAACACATGATGCTGGAACAGTACAGCCATCACACAGCCCTACAGCACATGATGCTGGAACAGTACTGCCATCATACAGCCCTACAACACATGATGCTGGAACAGTACAGCCATCACACAGCCCTACAGCACATGATGCTGGAACAGTACTGCCATCATACAGCCCTACAACACATGATGCTGGAACAGTACAGCCATCATACAGCCCTACAGCACATGATGCTGGAACAGGACTGCCATCACTCAGCCCTACAGCACATGATGCTGGAACAGTACAGCCATCATACAGCCCGACAGCACATGATGCTGGAACAGTACTGCCATCACTCAGCCCAACAGCACATGATGCTGGAACAGTACTGCCATCAATCAGCCCTACAGCACATGATGCTGGAACAGTACAGCCATCATACAGCCCTACAACACATGATGCTGGAACAGTACTGCCATCACTCAGCCCAAAAGCACATGATGCTGGAACAGTACTGCCATCATACAGCCCTACAGCACATGATGCTGGAACAGTACAGCCATCATACAGCCCTACAGCACATGATGCTGGAACAGTACTGCCATCATACAGCCGTACAGCACATGATGCTGGAACAGTACTGCCATCACTCAGCCCTACAGCACATGATGCTGGAACAGTACTGCCATCATTCAGCCCTACAGCACATGATGCTGGAACAGAACTGCCATCACATAGCCCTACAGCACATGATGCTGGAACAGTACAGCCATCAAACAGCCCTACAGCACATGATACTGGAACAGTACGGCCATCACTCAGCCCTACAGCACATGATGCTGGAACAGTACTGCCATCATACAGCCCTACAGCACATGATGCTGGAACAGTACTGCCATCATACAGCCCTACAGCACATGATGCTGGAACAGTACGGCCATCATACAGCCCGACAGCACATGATGCTGGAACAGTACTGCCATCATACAGCCCTACAGCACATGATGCTGGAACAGTACTGCCATCATACAGCCCTACAGCACATGATGCTGGAACAGTACTGCCAACATACAGCCCTACAGCACATGATGCTGGAACAGTACAGCCATCATACAGCCCTACAGCACATGATGCTGGAACAGTACTGCCATCATACAGCCCTACAGCACATGATGCTGGAACAGTACTGCCATCATACAGCCCTACAGCACATGATGCTGGAACAGTACTGCCATCACACAGCCCTACAGCACATGATGCTGGAACAGTACAGCCATCACACAGCCCTACAGCACATGATGCTGGAACAGTACAGCCATCATACAGCCCTACAGCACATGACGCAGGAACAGTACAGCCATCATACAGCCCTACAACACATGATGCTGGAACAGAACTGCCATCATACAGCCCTACAGCACATGATGCTGGAACAGTACTGCCATCACACAGCCCTACAGCACATGATGCTGGAACAGTACTGCCATCATACAGCCCTACAGCACATGATGCAGGAACAGGACTGCCATCACTCAGCCCTACAGCACATGATACTGGAACAGTACGGCCATCACTCAGCCCTACAGCACATGATGTTGGAACAGTACTGCCATCATACAGCCCTACAGCACATGATGCTGAAACAGTACTGCCATAACTCAGCCCTACAGCACATGATGCTGGAACAGTACTGCCATCATACAGCCCTACAGCACATGATGCTGGAACAGTACAGCCATCACTCAGCCCTACAGCACATGATGCTGGAACAGGACTGCCACCAAACAGCCCTACAGCACATGATGCCGGAACAGTACTGCCATCACTCAGCCCTACAGCACATGATGCTGGAACAGTACAGCCATCATACAGCCCTACAGCACATGATGCTGGAACAGTACAGCCATCATACAGCCCTACAGCACATGATGCTAGAACAGTACTGCCATCATACAGCCCTACAACACATGATGCTGGAACAGTACTGCCATCACTCAGCCCTACTGCACATGATGCTGGAACAGAACTGCCATCATACAGCCCTACAGCACATGATGCTGGAACAGGACTGCCATCACTCAGCCCTACAGCACATGATGCTGGAACAGGACTGCCACCAAACAGCCCTACAGCACATGATGCCGGAACAGTACT
The DNA here is from genome assembly GCA_029721435.1 of Gymnothorax reevesii. Taxonomy (NCBI): domain Eukaryota; kingdom Metazoa; phylum Chordata; class Actinopteri; order Anguilliformes; family Muraenidae; genus Gymnothorax; species Gymnothorax reevesii. Next base: position 2,298,012 of record CM056574.1, on the reverse strand, counting down.
GCCATCACTCAGCCCTACAGCACATGATGCTGGAACAGTACAGCCATCATACAGCCCTACAGCACATGATGCTGGAACAGTACAGCCATCATACAGCCCTACAGCACATGATGCTAGAACAGTACTGCCATCATACAGCCCTACAACACATGATGCTGGAACAGTACAGCCATCACAGAGCCCTACAGCACATGATGCTGGAACAGTACAGCCATCACTCAGCCCTACAGCACATGATGCTGGAACAGTACTGCCATCACTCAGCCCTACAGCACATGATGCTTGAACAGTACAGCCATCATACAGCCCGACAGCACATGATGCTGGAACAGTACTGCCATGACTCAGCCCAAAAGCACATGATGCTGGAACAGGACTGCCATCATACAGCCCTACAGCACATGATGCTGGAACAGTACAGCCATCATACAGCCCTACAGCACATGATGCTGGAACAGTACTGCCATCACTCAGCCCTACAGCACATGATGCTGGAACAGTACTGCCATCATACAGCCGTACAGCACATGATGCTGGAACAGTACTGCCATCACTCAGCCCTACAGCACATGATGCTGGAACAGTACTGCCATCATACAGCCCTACAGCACATGATGCTGGAACAGTACTGCCATCACTCAGCCCTACAGCACATGATGCTGGAACAGTACTGCCATCATACAGCCCTACAGCACATGATGCTGGAACAGAACTGCCATCACACAGCCCTACAGCACATGATGCTGGAACAGTACAGCCATCAAACAGCCCTACAGCACATGATACTGGAACAGTACTGCCATCACTCAGCCCTACAGCACATGATGCTGGAACAGTACTGCCATCATACAGCCCTACAGCACATGATGCTGGAACAGTACTGCCATCATACAGCCCTACAGCACATGATGCTGGAACAGTACGGCCATCATACAGCCCTACAGCACATGATGCTGGAACAGTACTGCCATCATACAGCCCTACAGCACATGATGCTGGAACAGTAATGCCATCATACAGCCCTACAGCACATGATGCTGGAACAGTACTGCCATGATACAGCCCTACAGTACATGATGCTGGAACAGTACAGCCATCATACAGCCCTACAGCACATGATGCTGGAACAGTACTGCCATCATACAGCCCTACAGCACATGATGCTGGAACAGTACTGCCATCATACAGCCCTACAGCACATGATGCTGGAACAGTACTGCCATCATACAGCCCTTCAGCACATGATGCTGGAACAGTACTGCCATCACACAGCCCTACAGCACATGATGCTGGAACAGTACAGCCATCACACAGCCCTACAGCACATGACGCTGGAACAGTACAGCCATCATACAGCCCTACAACACATGATGCTGGAACAGGACTGCCATCATACAGCCCTACAGCACATGATGCTGGAACAGTACTGCCATCACACAGCCCTACAGCACATGATGCTGGAACAGTACTGCCATCATACAGCCCTACAGCACATGATGCAGGAACAGGACTGCCATCACTCAGCCCTACAGCACATGATGCTGGAACAGTACAGCCATCATACAGCCCGACAGCACATGATGCTGGAACAGTACAGCCATCATACAGCCCTACAGCACATGATACTGGAACAGTACGGCCATCACTCAGCCCTACAGCACATGATGCTGGAACAGTACTGCCATCATACAGCCCTACAGCACATGATGCTAGAACAGTACTGCCATCATACAGCCCTTTAGCACATGATGCTGGAACAGTACTGCCATCACTCAGCTCTACAGCACATGATGCTGGAACAGTACTGCCATCATACAGCCCTACAGCACAGGATGCTGGAACAGTACAGCCATCACACAGCCCTACAGCACATGATGCTGGAACTGAACTGCCATCATACAGCCCTACAGCACATGATGCTGGAACAGTACTGCCATCATACAGCCCTACAGCACATGATGCTGGAACAGTACTGCCATCACTCAGCCCTACAGCACATGATGCTGGAACAGTACTGCCATCATACAGCCCTACAGCACATGATGCTGGAACAGTACTGCCATCATACAGCCCTACAACACATGATGCTGGAACAGTACAGCCATCACACAGCCCTACAGCACATGATGCTGCAACAGTACAGCCATCACTCAGCCCTACAGCACATGATGCTGGAACAGTACTGCCATCATACAGCCCGACAACACATGATGCTGGAACAGTACAGCCATCATACAGCCCTACAGCACATGATGCTGGAACAGTACTGCCATCATACAGCCCTACAGCACATGATGCTGGAACAGTACAGCCATCATACAGCCCTACAGCACATGATGCTGGAACAGTACTGCCATCACTCATCCCTACAGCACATGATGCTGGAACAGTACTGCCATCATACAGCCGTACAGCACATGATGCTGGAACAGAACTGCCATCACACAGCCCTACAGCACATGATGCTGGAACAGTACAGCCATCATACAGCCCTACAGCACATGATGCTGGAACAGTACTGCCATCACTCAGCCCTACAGCACATGATGCTGGAACAGTACTGCCATCATACAGCCCTACAGCACATGATGCTGGAACAGAACTGCCATCACACAGCCCTACAGCACATGATGCTGGAACAGTACAGCCATCAAACAGCCCTACAGCACATGATACTGGAACAGTACTGCCATCACTCAGCCCTACAGCACATGATGCTGGAACAGTACTGCCATCATACAGCCCTACAGCACATGATGCTGGAACAGTACTGCCATCATACAGCCCTACAGCACATGATGCTGGAACAGTACGGCCATCATACAGCCCTACAGCACATGATGCTGGAACAGTACTGCCATCATACAGCCCTACAGCACATGATGCTGGAACAGTAATGCCATCATACAGCCCTACAGCACATGATGCTGGAACAGTACTGCCATCATACAGCCCTACAGTACATGATGCTGGAACAGTACAGCCATCATACAGCCCTACAGCACATGATGCTGGAACAGTACTGCCATCATACAGCCCTACAGCACATGATGCTGGAACAGTACTGCCATCATACAGCCCTACAGCACATGATGCTGGAACAGTACTGCCATCATACAGCCCTTCAGCACATGATGCTGGAACAGTACTGCCATCACACAGCCCTACAGCACATGATGCTGGAACAGTACAGCCATCACACAGCCCTACAGCACATGACGCTGGAACAGTACAGCCATCATACAGCCCTACAACACATGATGCTGGAACAGGACTGCCATCATACAGCCCTACAGCACATGATGCTGGAACAGTACTGCCATCACACAGCCCTACAGCACATGATGCTGGAACAGTACTGCCATCATACAGCCCTACAGCACATGATGCAGGAACAGGACTGCCATCACTCAGCCCTACAGCACATGATGCTGGAACAGTACAGCCATCATACAGCCCTACAGCACATGATGCTGGAACAGTACAGCCATCATACAGCCCTACAGCACATGATACTGGAACAGTACGGCCATCACTCAGCCCTACAGCACATGATGCTGGAACAGTACTGCCATCATACAGCCCTACAGCACATGATGCTAGAACAGTACTGCCATCATACAGCCCTTTAGCACATGATGCTGGAACAGTACTGCCATCACTCAGCTCTACAGCACATGATGCTGGAACAGTACTGCCATCATACAGCCCTACAGCACAGGATGCTGGAACAGTACAGCCATCACACAGCCCTACAGCACATGATGCTGGAACTGAACTGCCATCATACAGCCCTACAGCACATGATGCTGGAACAGTACTGCCATCATACAGCCCTACAGCACATGATGCTGGAACAGTACTGCCATCACTCAGCCCTACAGCACATGATGCTGGAACAGTACTGCCATCATACAGCCCTACAGCACATGATGCTGGAACAGTACTGCCATCATACAGCCCTACAACACATGATGCTGGAACAGTACAGCCATCACACAGCCCTACAGCACATGATGCTGCAACAGTACAGCCATCACTCAGCCCTACAGCACATGATGCTGGAACAGTACTGCCATCATACAGCCCGACAACACATGATGCTGGAACAGTACAGCCATCATACAGCCCTACAGCACATGATGCTGGAACAGTACTGCCATCATACAGCCCTACAGCACATGATGCTGGAACAGTACAGCCATCATACAGCCCTACAGCACATGATGCTGGAACAGTACTGCCATCACTCAGCCCTACAGCACATGATGCTGGAACAGTACTGCCATCATACAGCCGTACAGCACATGATGCTGGAACAGTACAGCCATCCCTCAGCCCTACAGCACATGATGCTGGAACAGTACAGCCATCTCTCAGCCCTACAGCACATGATGCTGGAACAGTACAGCCATCACACAGCCCTACAGCACATGATGCTGGAACAGTACTGCCATCACTCAGCCCTACAGCACATGATGCTGGAACAGTACAGCCATCACACAGCCCTACAGCACATGATGCTGGAACAGTACTGCCATCATACAGCCCTACAGCACATGATGCTGGAACAGTACAGCCATCATACAGCCCTACAGCACATGATGCTGGAACAGGACTGCCATCATACAGCCCTACAGCACATGATGCTGGAACAGTACAGCCATCATACAGCCCTACAGCACATGATGCTGGAACAGTACTGCCATCATACAGCCCTACAGCACATGATGCTGGAACAGTACTGCCATCATACAGCCCTACAGCACATGATGCTGGAACAGGACTGCCATCATACAGCCCTACAGCACATGATGCTGGAAAAGTACAGCCATCATACAGCCCTAAAACACATGATGCTGGAACAGTACAGCCATCACACAGCCCTACAGCACATGATGCTGGAACAGTACTGCCATCATACAGCCCTACAACACATGATGCTGGAACAGTACAGCCATCACACAGCCCTACAGCACATGATGCTGGAACAGTACTGCCATCATACAGCCCTACAACACATGATGCTGGAACAGTACAGCCATCATACAGCCCTACAGCACATGATGCTGGAACAGGACTGCCATCACTCAGCCCTACAGCACATGATGCTGGAACAGTACAGCCATCATACAGCCCGACAGCACATGATGCTGGAACAGTACTGCCATCACTCAGCCCAACAGCACATGATGCTGGAACAGTACTGCCATCAATCAGCCCTACAGCACATGATGCTGGAACAGTACAGCCATCATACAGCCCTACAACACATGATGCTGGAACAGTACTGCCATCACTCAGCCCAAAAGCACATGATGCTGGAACAGTACTGCCATCATACAGCCCTACAGCACATGATGCTGGAACAGTACAGCCATCATACAGCCCTACAGCACATGATGCTGGAACAGTACTGCCATCATACAGCCGTACAGCACATGATGCTGGAACAGTACTGCCATCACTCAGCCCTACAGCACATGATGCTGGAACAGTACTGCCATCATTCAGCCCTACAGCACATGATGCTGGAACAGAACTGCCATCACATAGCCCTACAGCACATGATGCTGGAACAGTACAGCCATCAAACAGCCCTACAGCACATGATACTGGAACAGTACGGCCATCACTCAGCCCTACAGCACATGATGCTGGAACAGTACTGCCATCATACAGCCCTACAGCACATGATGCTGGAACAGTACTGCCATCATACAGCCCTACAGCACATGATGCTGGAACAGTACGGCCATCATACAGCCCGACAGCACATGATGCTGGAACAGTACTGCCATCATACAGCCCTACAGCACATGATGCTGGAACAGTACTGCCATCATACAGCCCTACAGCACATGATGCTGGAACAGTACTGCCAACATACAGCCCTACAGCACATGATGCTGGAACAGTACAGCCATCATACAGCCCTACAGCACATGATGCTGGAACAGTACTGCCATCATACAGCCCTACAGCACATGATGCTGGAACAGTACTGCCATCATACAGCCCTACAGCACATGATGCTGGAACAGTACTGCCATCACACAGCCCTACAGCACATGATGCTGGAACAGTACAGCCATCACACAGCCCTACAGCACATGATGCTGGAACAGTACAGCCATCATACAGCCCTACAGCACATGACGCAGGAACAGTACAGCCATCATACAGCCCTACAACACATGATGCTGGAACAGAACTGCCATCATACAGCCCTACAGCACATGATGCTGGAACAGTACTGCCATCACACAGCCCTACAGCACATGATGCTGGAACAGTACTGCCATCATACAGCCCTACAGCACATGATGCAGGAACAGGACTGCCATCACTCAGCCCTACAGCACATGATACTGGAACAGTACGGCCATCACTCAGCCCTACAGCACATGATGTTGGAACAGTACTGCCATCATACAGCCCTACAGCACATGATGCTGAAACAGTACTGCCATCACTCAGCCCTACAGCACATGATGCTGGAACAGTACTGCCATCATACAGCCCTACAGCACATGATGCTGGAACAGTACAGCCATCACTCAGCCCTACAGCACATGATGCTGGAACAGGACTGCCACCAAACAGCCCTACAGCACATGATGCCGGAACAGTACTGTCATCACTCAGCCCTACAGCACATGATGCTGGAACAGTACAGCCATCATACAGCCCTACAGCACATGATGCTGGAACAGTACAGCCATCATACAGCCCTACAGCACATGATGCTAGAACAGTACTGCCATCATACAGCCCTACAACACATGATGCTGGAACAGTACTGCCATCACTCAGCCCTACTGCACATGATGCTGGAACAGAACTGCCATCATACAGCCCTACAGCACATGATGCTGGAACAGGACTGCCATCACTCAGCCCTACAGCACATGATGCTGGAACAGGACTGCCACCAAACAGCCCTACAGCACATGATGCCGGAACAGTACTGCCATCACTCAGCCCTACAGCACATGATGCTGGAACAGTACAGCCATCATACAGCCCTACAGCACATGATGCTGGAACAGTACAGCCATCATACAGCCCTACAGCACATGATGCTAGAACAGTACTGCCATCATACAGCCCTACAACACATGATGCTGGAACAGTACAGCCATCACAGAGCCCTACAGCACATGATGCTGGAACAGTACAGCCATCACTCAGCCCTACAGCACATGATGCTGGAACAGTACTGCCATCACTCAGCCCTACAGCACATGATGCTTGAACAGTACAGCCATCATACAGCCCGACAGCACATGATGCTGGAACAGTACTGCCATGACTCAGCCCAAAAGCACATGATGCTGGAACAGGACTGCCATCATACAGCCCTACAGCACATGATGCTGGAACAGTACAGCCATCATACAGCCCTACAGCACATGATGCTGGAACAGTACTGCCATCACTCAGCCCTACAGCACATGATGCTGGAACAGTACTGCCATCATACAGCCGTACAGCACATGATGCTGGAACAGTACTGCCATCACTCAGCCCTACAGCACATGATGCTGGAACAGTACTGCCATCATACAGCCCTACAGCACATGATGCTGGAACAGTACTGCCATCACTCAGCCCTACAGCACATGATGCTGGAACAGTACTGCCATCATACAGCCCTACAGCACATGATGCTGGAACAGAACTGCCATCACACAGCCCTACAGCACATGATGCTGGAACAGTACAGCCATCAAACAGCCCTACAGCACATGATACTGGAACAGTACTGCCATCACTCAGCCCTACAGCACATGATGCTGGAACAGTACTGCCATCATACAGCCCTACAGCACATGATGCTGGAACAGTACTGCCATCATACAGCCCTACAGCACATGATGCTGGAACAGTACGGCCATCATACAGCCCTACAGCACATGATGCTGGAACAGTACTGCCATCATACAGCCCTACAGCACATGATGCTGGAACAGTAATGCCATCATACAGCCCTACAGCACATGATGCTGGAACAGTACTGCCATCATACAGCCCTACAGTACATGATGCTGGAACAGTACAGGCATCATACAGCCCTACAGCACATGATGCTGGAACAGTACTGCCATCATACAGCCCTACAGCACATGATGCTGGAACAGTACTGCCATCATACAGCCCTACAGCACATGATGCTGGAACAGTACTGCCATCATACAGCCCTTCAGCACATGATGCTGGAACAGTACTGCCATCACACAGCCCTACAGCACATGATGCTGGAACAGTACAGCCATCACACAGCCCTACAGCACATGACGCTGGAACAGTACAGCCATCATACAGCCCTACAACACATGATGCTGGAACAGGACTGCCATCATACAGCCCTACAGCACATGATGCTGGAACAGTACTGCCATCACACAGCCCTACAGCACATGATGCTGGAACAGTACTGCCATCATACAGCCCTACAGCACATGATGCAGGAACAGGACTGCCATCACTCAGCCCTACAGCACATGATGCTGGAACAGTACAGCCATCATACAGCCCGACAGCACATGATGCTGGAACAGTACAGCCATCATACAGCCCTACAGCACATGATACTGGAACAGTACGGCCATCACTCAGCCCTACAGCACATGATGCTGGAACAGTACTGCCATCATACAGCCCTACAGCACATGATGCTAGAACAGTACTGCCATCATACAGCCCTTTAGCACATGATGCTGGAACAGTACTGCCATCACTCAGCTCTACAGCACATGATGCTGGAACAGTACTGCCATCATACAGCCCTACAGCACAGGATGCTGGAACAGTACAGCCATCACACAGCCCTACAGCACATGATGCTGGAACTGAACTGCCATCATACAGCCCTACAGCACATGATGCTGGAACAGTACTGCCATCATACAGCCCTACAGCACATGATGCTGGAACAGTACTGCCATCACTCAGCCCTACAGCACATGATGCTGGAACAGTACTGCCATCATACAGCCCTACAGCACATGATGCTGGAACAGTACTGCCATCATACAGCCCTACAACACATGATGCTGGAACAGTACAGCCATCACACAGCCCTACAGCACATGATGCTGCAACAGTACAGCCATCACTCAGCCCTACAGCACATGATGCTGGAACAGTACTGCCATCATACAGCCCGACAACACATGATGCTGGAACAGTACAGCCATCATACAGCCCTACAGCACATGATGCTGGAACAGTACTGCCATCATACAGCCCTACAGCACATGATGCTGGAACAGTACAGCCATCATACAGCCCTACAGCACATGATGCTGGAACAGTACTGCCATCACTCAGCCCTACAGCACATGATGCTGGAACAGTACTGCCATCATACAGCCGTACAGCACATGATGCTGGAACAGAACTGCCATCACACAGCCCTACAGCACATGATGCTGGAACAGTACAGCCATCATACAGCCCTACAGCACATGATGCTGGAACAGTACTGCCATCACTCAGCCCTACAGCACATGATGCTGGAACAGTACTGCCATCATACAGCCCTACAGCACATGATGCTGGAACAGAACTGCCATCACACAGCCCTACAGCACATGATGCTGGAACAGTACAGCCATCAAACAGCCCTACAGCACATGATACTGGAACAGTACTGCCATCACTCAGCCCTACAGCACATGATGCTGGAACAGTACTGCCATCATACAGCCCTACAGCACATGATGCTGGAACAGTACTGCCATCATACAGCCCTACAGCACATGATGCTGGAACAGTACGGCCATCATACAGCCCTACAGCACATGATGCTGGAACAGTACTGCCATCATACAGCCCTACAGCACATGATGCTGGAACAGTAATGCCATCATACAGCCCTACAGCACATGATGCTGGAACAGTACTGCCATCATACAGCCCTACAGTACATGATGCTGGAACAGTACAGCCATCATACAGCCCTACAGCACATGATGCTGGAACAGTACTGCCATCATACAGCCCTACAGCACATGATGCTGGAACAGTACTGCCATCATACAGCCCTACAGCACATGATGCTGGAACAGTACTGCCATCATACAGCCCTTCAGCACATGATGCTGGAACAGTACTGCCATCACACAGCCCTACAGCACATGATGCTGGAACAGTACAGCCATCACACAGCCCTACAGCACATGACGCTGGAACAGTACAGCCATCATACAGCCCTACAACACATGATGCTGGAACAGGACTGCCATCATACAGCCCTACAGCACATGATGCTGGAACAGTACTGCCATCACACAGCCCTACAGCACATGATGCTGGAACAGTACTGCCATCATACAGCCCTACAGCACATGATGCAGGAACAGGACTGCCATCACTCAGCCCTACAGCACATGATGCTGGAACAGTACAGCCATCATACAGCCCTACAGCACATGATGCTGGAACAGTACAGCCATCATACAGCCCTACAGCACATGATACTGGAACAGTACGGCCATCACTCAGCCCTACAGCACATGATGCTGGAACAGTACTGCCATCATACAGCCCTACAGCACATGATGCTAGAACAGTACTGCCATCATACAGCCCTTTAGCACATGATGCTGGAACAGTACTGCCATCACTCAGCTCTACAGCACATGATGCTGGAACAGTACTGCCATCATACAGCCCTACAGCACAGGATGCTGGAACAGTACAGCCATCACACAGCCCTACAGCACATGATGCTGGAACTGAACTGCCATCATACAGCCCTACAGCACATGATGCTGGAACAGTACTGCCATCATACAGCCCTACAGCACATGATGCTGGAACAGTACTGCCATCACTCAGCCCTACAGCACATGATGCTGGAACAGTACTGCCATCATACAGCCCTACAGCACATGATGCTGGAACAGTACTGCCATCATACAGCCCTACAACACATGATGCTGGAACAGTACAGCCATCACACAGCCCTACAGCACATGATGCTGCAACAGTACAGCCATCACTCAGCCCTACAGCACATGATGCTGGAACAGTACTGCCATCATACAGCCCGACAACACATGATGCTGGAACAGTACAGCCATCATACAGCCCTACAGCACATGATGCTGGAACAGTACTGCCATCATACAGCCCTACAGCACATGATGCTGGAACAGTACAGCCATCATACAGCCCTACAGCACATGATGCTGGAACAGTACTGCCATCACTCAGCCCTACAGCACATGATGCTGGAACAGTACTGCCATCATACAGCCGTACAGCACATGATGCTGGAACAGTACAGCCATCCCTCAGCCCTACAGCACATGATGCTGGAACAGTACAGCCATCTCTCAGCCCTACAGCACATGATGCTGGAACAGTACAGCCATCACACAGCCCTACAGCACATGATGCTGGAACAGTACTGCCATCACTCAGCCCTACAGCACATGATGCTGGAACAGTACAGCCATCACACAGCCCTACAGCACATGATGCTGGAACAGTACTGCCATCATACAGCCCTACAGCACATGATGCTGGAACAGTACAGCCATCATACAGCCCTACAGCACATGATGCTGGAACAGGACTGCCATCATACAGCCCTACAGCACATGATGCTGGAACAGTACAGCCATCATACAGCCCTACAGCACATGATGCTGGAACAGTACTGCCATCATACAGCCCTACAGCACATGATGCTGGAACAGTACTGCCATCATACAGCCCTACAGCACATGATGCTGGAACAGGACTGCCATCATACAGCCCTACAGCACATGATGCTGGAACAGTACAGCCATCATACAGCCCTAAAGCACATGATGCTGGAACAGTACTGCCATCATAGAGCCCTACAGCACATGATGCTGGAACAGTACTGCCATCATTCAGCCCTACAGCACATGATGCTGGAACAGTACAGCCATCATACAGCCCTACAGCACATGATGCTGGAACAGTACGGCCATCATACAGCCCTACAGCACATGATGCAGGAACAGTACTGCCATCATACAGCCCTACAGCACATGATGCTGGAACAGTACTGCCATCAAACAGCCCTACAGCACATGATGCTGGAACAGTACTGCCATCATACAGCCCTACAGCACATGATGCTGGAACCGTACTGCCATCATACAGCCCTACAGCACATGATGCTGGAACAGTACAGCCATCATACAGCCCTACAGCACATGATGCTGGAACAGTACAGCCATCAAACAGCCCAACAGCACATGATACTGGAACAGTACGGCCATCACTCATCCCTACAGCACATGATGCTGGAACAGTACTGCCATCATACAGCCCTACAGCACATGATACTAGAACAGTACTGCCATCATACAGCCCTACAGCACATGATGCTGGAACAGTACAGCCATCACTCAGCCCTACAGCACATGATGCTGGAACAGGACTGCCATCATACAGCCCTACAGCACATGATGCTGGAACAGTACTGCCATCATACAGCCCTACAGCACATGATGCTGGAACAGTACTGCCATCATACAGCCCTACAGCACATGATGCTGGACAAGGACTGCCATCATACAGCCCTGCAGCACATGATGCTAGAACAGTACAGCCATCATACAGCCCTACAGCACATGATGCTAGAACAGTACAGCCATCATACAGCCCTACAGCACATGATGCTGGAACAGTACTGCCATCATACAGCCCTACAGCACATGATGCTGGAACAGTACTGCCATCATATAGCCCTACAGCACATGATGCTGGACAAGGACTGCCATCATACAGCCCTACAGCACATGATGCTGGAACAGTACTGCCATCACTCAGCTCTACAGCACATGATGCTGGAACAGTACGGCCATCATACAGCCCTACAGCACATGATGCTGGAACAGTACTGCCATCACACAGCCCTACAGCACATGATGCTGGAACAGTACAGCCATCACACAGCCCTACAGCACATGATGCTGGAACTGAACTGCCATCATACAGCCCTACAGCACATGATGTTGGAACAGCACAGCCATCATACAGCCCTACAGCACATGATGCTGGAACAGTACAGCCATCACTCAGCCCTACAGCACATGATGCTGGAACAGTACTGCCATCATACAGCCCTACAGCACATGATGCTGGAACAGAACTGCCATCATACAGCCCTACAGCACATGATGCTGGAACAGTACAGTCATCATACAGCCCTACAGCACATGATGCTGGAACAGAACTGCCATCATACAGCCCTACAGCACATGATGCTGGAACAGTACAGCCATCATACAGCCCTACAGCACATGATGCTGGAACAGGACTGCCATCATACAGCCCTACAGCACATGATGCTGGAACAGTACAGTCATCATACAGCCCTACAGCACATTCCACACACACTCTCTGGTTGATAAGGTCTGGTGATGAAGAATCTTGTGAACAGAATCTGAGGTGGGATTTCAACCCCGGCCCCACAGGCTCCGTACACCTGATTGGACAAGCTCTTCACAATTCAGCTGAAGGCCTAATCACCTTTATTTACAATATTATTTTTATTTTTAAGGGTTTCCATGGAAACCAGCTATGGTGCTTTTATTTTACTCCACCAGTACACTAACCAAGCTACACAGATACACACACACACACACACACACACACAAACACACACACATAAACGCACAGATACACACACAGGCAGGTTTTTCTGTCCCCCTGGGGACTAAAGAATTATTTTTGCTCCAAAATCCTGTTAGCATCGCCCTAAACCTAGCCCTAACCCTAAGCCCAGAATTAAGTTTTGTACCCATGGGGACCCAGAAAAGGTCCCCACAACACATGGTTTCTGAGAATTTACAATCTCTGTGAGGTATTTTGGTCCCCAGCATGATATATAAACAAAAATACACATGCATGCGCACACACACACACACACACACACACACCTATGCAGACACACTACAGATGCAGACACACATAAGCAGACAAACGCAAGCGCGCGCGCACACACACACACACACGCACGCATGCACGTACACACAGACGCGCGCACACAGTAACAGTGTAGTACTCATGAAGCCACAACACTACAGTCGTCCCCAAAAGCCCAAAATCCCTCCTAATACAGGCGGTACGCTCATACAGTCAAGCGTCTGATTCGACCACCTGTCGATCTGATCTCCCTCCGTCACAGAGGCGAGTTTGACAGTCGCGTGTTTACATTCCCCAAAATCCACCCCCCCCCTACTGCGCAGAGGGCCTGAGGCTCGCTCTGATTCAGCTCACCTGTGCTGGATGCAGATTGTTTCTCCGAACACAGCAGTGCAGGAACAGCCTTCTGCATTATTCATGGCTCCAGATGGCTCCTCTCGTACCCCATTAAACCCACTCCAGCCGGTCCACAACAGACAAGGAGGCTGGGAGGTGGTTTGGCCAGAGGCCTGCTCATTAAGAGCTGCACACACACCCACAGCAGAGCCAGGTGCCATTTCATTCGCACCAACCCCACCTTCTGCCCAAACCTGATCACAGTCCACACCGCGCCACATCGCACCGCATCGCACCGCACCACACTGCACCGCACCACACACCACACCACACCACACCACACACCGCACCACACCACACCACACTGCACCGCACCACACCACACACCGCACCACACTGCACCGCACCACACCCCGCACCGCACCACACACCGCACCACACACCGCACCACACCCCACCACACCACACACCGCACCACACCACACTGCACCGCACCACACCACACACCGCACCACACACCGCACCACACACCGCACCGCACCGCACCACACCGCACCACACCGCACCACACCACACACCGCACCACACACCGCACCACACCCCGCACCGCACCACACCACGCCACACCGGACCACACCGCATCGCACCACACCACAGCACACCAGAATAGGACTTTGCGCTTCAGTCCATGTTCCCGGTTTGACTCCGTAAAGTTATTTAGCTCATGCTGTAATCATGCTTCATGAGAAAGGATGCAGCATTTAATGTGGTACTGAGTAATGCACATGATTGGTTCATGTGGTTCTGTGTAATGCCTGTGATTGGTTGATTTGGTGCTGTGCTAAGAATGCGATGAGCAGGGGTCGAAGTTTGGTTTGGCCCTGGGCCATGAATGTGATTGGCTGATTGATTCACCCGTGGCCCGGTTGTGTATTCTGTGCTTCCTGTCTTCTCTGCTTGTGCAGTAATGCAGCAGCACGTAAACTGAGCCTCTCGCGTTTGTGATTCTTTGACAACATTAACCTAAACTGGCGCTGAAAGACAGATAAGACAATGCAGCTGTGATTGCAAAATGCGTATAATAGATGGGTTACAGCAAGGAAATATCCAAAAGAAGCTAAAAATGTATCGCCAATGAAAAGTATGCAGCTGCTCATATTATCGTTCTGGTTTACAGCAAACAGCCGTCTGCGAGCCTGAGCAGTGACAGCGGCCGGTTCCTCATCAGTAGGCCAGAACAGATTTTATAAGGAAGCAATCAGGAACTGGGTCTGGCCGAGTGTCCGACACAGGCTTCAACGGAGGAACAATTCCCGACCGTCCATCTATTCAGTCATTCCTTTAATTTATCTGTAAAGCCTTGTGCGCACGAAGACTTCTTCGAAGCTGCAGCAGCATTGCGGTTCGCCGCCCGTCTTCAAAGCGCAGCACGGCCGTTTCACCGGTTGCTGTGGAAACCACCCGCAACCTGACTCATCATGATGGGGTAAAATAACTCCCGAACGGTAGCAGACGGTTTAAAAATGCCTAATAATTTAAAGCTGCGAGAGAAACCGCAATTCACGCGTCCACGGTCCAGGAACTCGGGAAAATGAAACATTCCCGCGACAGCGGAGAGTTTCTCCGACGAGCTGAAGTGTCAGCGCGCCAAGTCTGAACAATGGCCGTTTGTAAAGCTCGTCAGCATCGTGTCACTCGCGCTGTGGACCTGCATACTAATGTTGGGCAGACAGGGAGAATACTCGGTAAAATGTACCAGATCGGACAATCAAGTCCATACGATCGCGCAAGTACAGTACTCTGACATTTATACAGCCCACAACTAATTTAATTTCCCCTACGTGTAACCTATAGTCAAACTGAAGCCCAGCAGTGATCACCTCTACAGCCTGTCAAACTGAAGGGCTTCCCAGGGTGAAAGGGAAATTTCTCACTTTTTGTGTTTTTCCCCTTTAAGGTTCACAAAGTCGTGTACTTCAAGAAAATTTAAACAGTTTGTCATTAATTTCAACAATTTTGCGAAAAAAAAAACTTTTTTTTTAAATCTGGTGACTTTCAACACTTCAGGCTGATAACTTTTTTTTTTTAATTCTTCAACCAAATTGCCTCAAATTTTGACTGTAGACGCGTTGGTTATTTCTGATGGGGGCAAAGGTATCAATTCCATGGGAGTGTGTGTGTCATCCAACTGACCCATCCGAGGATTTTTTTTTTAAAAAGCACTAGAAAGAAAATGAAAACACAACATATAAAAATCCTCATGTGACTGCATAGATATGACATCTATCAAACAGAAAAAAGAATGGAGTGATTTGGTTGGGTGGTTAGGGAGTAAGGTTTGCTACAAGATGGGCTGTGATTTTGCTCATTAACGTCAATTCCATGGTAACGATGTGAATAAAGGCCGATTGAATGTTACATTTTTGTGTTGTAATGTGAATAGAGGCCACTAGATGGCAGTATTTACCTTTTTTTTTGTTAAGCCCAGACTGGAGTTATGTTTAGACATGTCCTGGGCATGTCTGGGGAAAGTCCCAGAAAATAAAAAAAAAGAGGTCTCAATGTGGGTGGCGTCTGCAAAAGAGTATATAAGGAAAAGAATTGAGACAGTAAAGTAGTAGGAGAAATTGCAAGGAGAAGGATACATGTGACCAGACCTGTCATTTCTGTTCAAGACCGGTGAAGTTTCTTTTGTGGATTTTTTTGCCTGTCTTTGAGCATTTTCCTCACCCAGGACATCACCAAGCCACCCCACCAAAACAAGGGACTGTAAATATTTCTGTTTTTTTTTTAATAAATTCAATCTTGGTCAGTAGCATAGTTAGTTGTTTAGTTGTCTTTGTTCATTAAATGTGTTTAAGTTTTTAAAACTGTGTCTGTCATCCCTTGCTGTTGCTGTTGCTGTTGTGTTGTAAATTGTAATAACAAATTGGGGCCATAACAGTGTTGAACTAATAAACTGAAGTGATATTACCCCCCTATCTGTGCTGGAACAGAGCAAATCAAATTCACCTGGGAACTCCGGCCCCTGGAAGAAATGCCCCTCAAAACTGTACAAATAACATCCCCCCCCATCCATTACGTCTCGAACACAGTTTCACACAGACATTTCCACAGGAATCACAAATCACAGATTGTTACTCAAAAGAAGAAACAGATATGTGGATATTTCAGCAGACGCAAGAAAGGCTAAATCAAGTCCTACAGACAGAATATTTTCATCGACGAGAGGTCGACGGCCGCAGGACGGAGACCGTGATTTTTCTGCGTTGGGATCACTTTCCTGCCGATAGGCGGATTAACTAGGGCAGCTGATTCGCCTCCGGTCATCACCTGGCTCAGGGGTGAGAGCTTCGTCCTGCGCCTGCGGAGCGTTAACGCTGGGGAGGCCATTTTAAATAGATTAGCAGAATCAATCGGTCGATATCATTGCAGATATTGTTCGCGGGTTGCAGGCTCGCCGCACAGATGATGCGAGACCTGGGTGCTGAAGTGATGCGCGGCACTCGCTCCATCGCAGTCAACAGGGTCACGAACCAGCTACTGCTGTGAGACCTCCATTACCGCAGACATGCGACTCAGACTCTGCCACACAACAGTTCTCTTCTCGCTTTCATTAAATCTGCGCGCATGTTTGTGAGCTCGAAATACTCGTCGCATTGTTTCCCACAGGAAGGTCTGGTTCATCCATATTAAAAATCCCGCCAGAGGTAACGCATTACAGTGGAGCTGGCCAAGGCCTGCCAACAGACTAGCTGTTTAAAAACTGTACAGTAACATTCTAAACTAAAAACACAGATTTTACGTTTGAAAACTTCTAATGTTCATTTTTGTAACACTTAAAAATACTACAGATGTTTGGTAGTCCTCTTTATCAGGCCCATCAGCTTGATTTAAGCCGCTGCCAAACCCACCCTTTGTCCCAATACTCCCCCCCGCCCCCCCCGTGTGTATCCAGCATCGGTGCTTTTCATCGTATTCAGAGGTTAATTTTAATGCTGCACGTAAATTATCACCGGAACTAAATTATCGTGGGTAACCAGGACGGCAGGGTGACCCATTTCTCAGATTTTATTCTCCATGGGAGTTCATAAGCACCCCAAAGTACCCCCGAGGCACCCCTCCAGTCAGTCCACATCAGGCCACACTTTACTTAAGACCATTACCCATAAATCCTGCCTTACCATGACGTTTTACACGTTCACAGAGCTGTAACGTTTGATTAATTTCCTGGGCGTTTCGTGATTTGATGCGCCTGTGAGCTGTAGGTGCCGTTTTACGGTTATTTTACGGTTTCCCTCATTGAGGCCTGTGGTGCAGTGGTCCTCAGTAACTCTGAAATCAGATCACATGACTGATCACAAACACTAAATCAGTGTGATTACCTGAATACTCCATCACTGAAGGAACAATCACCACCAGGAAACCCAAACTCAGGGGAGATCAGGAGGACAGAGTTCAAACACTGAAAATAGAAAAACATTCCAAAAGCAGCGGCTCTTCAGAGGTTAAACAGTCGGAGCGCTTTCTGCCGACAGAATCACGAATGCAGGCAGGTGCAGACTGAGTGGGGTGGGCGTGTGGGATTAATATTACACACGATATGATGACACAAACAGACACACTCGCTCCCTCCGGCCCGGAAAATGCTGCTGCCGTAACGTCACACCAGCAGTGGACGGTGCGAATCTCAGCCCTCGAGTTTCATTTTTCCTCCAGCCTGCACAGATCTAATCCTCCGCTCTGGTCATGTGCTTCTGTGCGCTGACGCATTTTAGCTCAGGTTTGCTCAGGAGATGGTGCAGACGTCTCAGCTGCTAGATCCTGATTGGCCGAACTGTTACCACAGACACTATGGGCTTTATTATTAAGTCTACGTGACCCCCTAAAGCCTGGGAACACAGACAAGAGCGTACGTTTAGGTTTTAAAACCATAATAATAATTACAGTACAGCGAAAATGTGTGATGGCGGGATGTTAACACCCGCTGAGGACCAATAAAAAGCGTCAGCCTCAGTTTAACAGGCCCTCTGGCTGCAAACGGGAGGATCAGGGTCGCCTCTTCTCACACACCAGAGAAGACCGCGCTGGAAATCTCTGGATGGAGGAGGTGGAGGTGAGACGGTGGCAGACCTGGCAACCCCTTTCTATGAGCGCAAGACTTAGAATATCTTAATGACGACGGCGAGGTCCGCAGCAGGCGAATGAAGTACATAAACCCCGACCGACGCACAAAGCTGCAAACAGGATATGGGCCTATTGAGAAATCAAACAACAGGAAGAGCAAAACAATGAACAAAACCATGGCAACAGCTCAGTCTTCCAGGCAACAGGCTTTAATGGCGTCGGTGAGAGGAGGATCTGACTACACCCTCGGGTTAAGCCCGTCCCACCCAGGGTCATCTGCAGCGGGAGCCAAAGGGTTAATCCACGCAGGAAACCCTCTGAGAGACGGCAGCTAACGGCTAACAGCTGCAGCCCAAACTCAACGGTACCAGGAGGGCTGAACCAATGAGGAATCAAACAGCCCGTTTTGGGCTGGGGGAGGGGCTGAGTGATGAAAATCTTCGCATCCCTGACTTCAGCATCAACAGATTCATTTCTGCACCGCGAACCGAACTGAGCAGACTTCTGCAGCCACAGGACCCAGAGCCCGGGGGGAGTTTGGGCCCTCGGGGCCCTGAGACAGGGGATCGTTAGAGGGGAGAGCGCAGGACAGAGTGAGCCGTTTGTCATGCCGTGTCATTTCTGTCTGCGAAGAGACAGCGAGACTCATTAATACTGCATGGAGAACCGCGGCGAATCCTCACTGCGAGACAGAGATAATTAAGCGCAGAAAACGCCCTGCATCAGACACCTCACCTCAAAAAGCATCGCCGTTACCTTATCTCCTTCCGTTTCATTTATCCCCACGGACAGGACAGCAAGGGTTCTGCTGAAAACCTGCTGCAATAAACTGTTCAGTGCAGTCCAAACTACAGCCGAATATCTGTCGAGCGAAGCAAATTCAGTCAAAATTTCTATTTGGGGAAGAGGAACCAGAACAGAATAATGTGAGGCTGTTTGACTACTCTTTTCCATCAGAGAGAGAGAGAGAGAGAGAGAGAGAGAGAGAGAGAGAGAGAGAGAGAGAGAGAGAGAGAGAGAGAGAGAGAGAGAGAGAGGGAGAGGGAGAGAGAGAGAGAGAGAGACAGAGAGAGAGAGAGAGAGAGAGAGAGAGAGAGAGAGAGAGAGAGGACGACAGGACAAAAACAGGACGACACAAAAAGACCTGGCTGCCGAAAGAGCAGAGGCTGTGCGCTCACTGCGACCGGGCACAGGTCGAAACAGAAGCCCACTTTTTACTTTCCTGCCCCAAATATGAACAGATCAGAGATAAATACTTTCCCAAATTCACTGCCCACGTAAAAAAATTTCCAAATCAACCTGATCCAAATAAATTGAAAATCCTTCTGGGCGAAGACCACCGCACAATAGAGGTAGCAGCACAATTCATCTCTGCTTGCCACACACAGAGAGAGGGTGTGGGCTGAATCACAGCCCACTATACTGCACATATTGGGTTAATTTTGTCCGGTATCAGTTCAATTCCGATAAAATTTTTATACATAATCATTATACCTTTTCATTAGTTATACATTGATTTAAATGTTTGTGCGTACATATTAGTCAGTTTGTATTTTATTGTCAGTTTTGCTTGTCTTTTATGCATAATGCTTTTGCAACACAAGTTCACTTGTCATGCAAATAAAGCTCATTTGAATTTGAATTTGAATTTGAGAGAGAGAGATATCTATAAAGACTCATCTTACAGCACACCTCCTGAGCGTGAGCAGTTAGCCGTCAGTAAAAACATGAACGGCTGGGTACTAATGCACTGATGCATGCTAAATAGGTCTGGAATGTGCATTTTAATTTTCCAAATTGAAGATGAGTAATGAACCCATTTATGTTGAATATCTAAAAGGTCCTTCCCTTACAAGCAGAAGACAGATGAACATCGGCGCCGCAGCTCCAGCTCTCCATCAGAATGAAGGACTGAGAGAGTTTACAGGTGACTGACAGGTGTAGAGGCCAGTGGCTCGGTTTGCATGCCAAATCTTACCAGTCAGAGAGCAGAACAGGTGAAAACACGCTGTTCCCAGCTGCAGGAGCGGCTCGACGCCAGGCCCAGGGCTGCGGACTCAGACGTATGAAAGATTCAACACCACCACCGCTCATTTAGCGGGATATCAAATGAGTTTTGCAGGTTAGGCAAGTGAAAAGAGGGACAGTAATAATGAGGGTCACCTCCCGTCCCAACCTCAACCTGAACCCCCAAAACCTCATACAGAGAGCACCTCCTCATATAGAGAGCAGCTCCTACAGAGAGCAGCATCTCATACAGAGAGCACCTCCTCATACAGAGAGTATGTCGTCATACAGAGAGCAGCTCCTCATACAGAGAGCAGCATCTCATACAGAGAGCACCTCCTCATACAGAGAGCACCTCCTCATACAGAGAGCAGCTCCTCATACAGAGAGTATGTCCTCATATAGAGAGCAGCCCCTCATACAGAGAGCATGTCCTCATATAGAGAGCAGCCCCTCATACAGAGAGCATGTCCTCATATAGAGAGCAGCCCCTCATACAGAGAGTAGCTCCTCATATAGAGAGCAGCACCTCATACAGACAGTATGTCCTCATACAGAGAGTATGTCCTCATACAGAGAGCAGCTCCTCATACTGACAGTATGTCCTCATATAGAGAGCAGCTCCTCATACAGAGAGCATGTCCTCATACGAGGAGCAGCACCTCATACAGAGAGCATGTCCTCATACAGAGAGCAGTTCCTCATACAGAGAGTCGCTCTCATACAGAGAGTAGCTCCTCATATAGAGAGCAGCACCTCATACAGACAGTATGTCCTCATATAGAGAGCAGCCCCTCATACAGAGAGTAGCTCCTCATATAGAGAGCAGCACCTCATACAGACAGTATGTCCTCATATAGAGAGCAGCTCCTCATACAGAGAGCATGTCCTCATATAGAGAGCAGCACCTCATACAGACAGTATGTCCTCATATAGAGAGCAGCTCCTCATACAGAGAGCAGCACCTCATACAGAGAGCAGCTCCTCATACAGAGAGCATGTCCTCATATAAAGAGCAGCACCTCATACAGAGAGCATGTCCTCATATAGAGGGCATGTCCTCATACAGAGAGCAGCTCCTCATACAGAGAGTATGTCCTCATACAGAGAGCAGCTCCGCATACAGAGAGCAGCCCCTCACATAGAGAGCAGCACCTCATACAGACAGTATGTCCTCATATAGAGAGCAGCTCCTCATACAGAGAGCATGTCCTCATATAGAGAGCATGTCCTCATACAGACAGTATGTCCTCATATAGAGAGCAGCTCCTCATACAGAGAGCAGCATCTCATACAGAGAGTATGTCCTCATACAGAGAGCAGCTCCTCATACAGAGAGTATGTCCTCATATAGAGAGCAGCTCCTCATACAGAGAGCATGTCCTCATATAGAGAGCAGCTCCTTATACAGAGAGCATGTCCTCATATCGAGAGCAGCTCCTCATACAGACAGTATGTCCTCATATAGAGAGCAGCTCCTCATACAGAGAGCAGCCCCTCATATAGAGAGCACCTCCTCATACAGAGAGCACCTCCTCATATAGAGAGCAGCCCCTCATACAGAGAGCATGTCCTCATATAGAGAGCAGCCCCTCATACAGAGAGCATGTCCTCATATAGAGAGCAGCTCCTCATACAGAGAGCAGCATCTCATACAGAGAGCACCTCCTCATACAGAGAGTATGTCCTCATACAGAGAGCAGCTCCTCATACAGAGAGTATGTCCTCATATAGAGAGCAGCACCTCATACAGACAGTATGTCCTCATATAGAGAGCAGCTCCTCATACAGAGAGCATGTCCTCATATAAAGAGCAGCACCTCATACAGACAGCATGTTCTCATATAGAGAGCAGCTCTGCATACAGAGAGCAGCGCCTCATACAGAGAGCATGTCCTCATATAGAGAGCAGCTCTGCATACAGAGAGCAGCGCCTCATACAGAGAGCAGCCCCTCATACAGAGAGCATGTCCTCATATAGAGAGCAGCTCCTCATACAGAGAGCATGTCCTCATATAAAGAGCAGCACCTCATACAGAGAGCAGCTCCTCATACAGAGAGCAGCATCTCATACAGAGAGCACCTCCTCATACAGAGAGTATGTCCTCATACAGAGAGCAGCTCCTCATACAGAGAGTATGTCCTCATACAGAGAGCAGCTCCTCATACAGAGAGTATGTCCTCATATAGAGAGCAGCACCTCATACAGAGAGCATGTCTTCATATAGAGAGCAGCTCCTCATACAGAGAGCATGTCCTCAAATAGAGAAGCAGCTCCTCATACAGAGAGCATGACCTCATATAGAGAGCAGTTCCTCATCCAGAGAGCAGCTCCTCATACAGAGAGTATGTCCTCATACAGAGAGCAGCTTCGCATACAGAGAGCAGCACCTCATACAGACAGTATGTCCTCATATCGAGAGCAGCTCCTCATACAGAGAGCATGTCCTCATACAGAGAGCAGCCCCTCATACAGAGAGTATGTCCTCATACAGAGAGCAGCTCCTCATATAGAGAGCAGCACCTCATACAGACAGTATGTCCTCATATAGAGAGCAGCTCCGCATACAGAGAGCAGCCCCTCATATAGAGAGCAGCACCTCATACAGACAGTATGTCCTCATATAGAGAGCAGCTCCTCATACAGAGAGCATGTCCTCATATAAAGAGCAGCACCTCATACAGACAGCATGTCCTCATATAGAGAGCAGCTCTGCATACAGAGAGCAGCGCCTCATACAGAGAGCAGCCCCTCATACAGAGAGCATGTCCTCATATAGAGAGCAGCTCCTCATACAGAGAGCATGTCCTCATATAAAGAGCAGCACCTCATACAGAGAGCATGTCCTCATATAGAGAGCATGTCCTCATACAGAGAGCAGCCCCTCATACAGAGAGTATGTCCTCATCCAGAGAGCAGCTCCTCATATAGAGAGCAGCACCTCATACAGAGAGCAGCACCTCATACAGAGAGCATGTCCTCATATAGAGAGCAGCTCCTCATACAGAGAGCATGTCCTCATACAAAGAGCAGCACCTCATACAGACAGCATGTCCTCATATAGAGAGCATGTCCTCATACAGAGAGTATGTCCTCATACAGAGAGCAGCTCCTCATACAGAGAGTATGTCCTCATACAGAGAGCAGCTCCTCATACAGAGAGTATGTCCTCATATAGAGAGCAGCTCCTCATACAGAGAGCATGTCCTCATATAGAGAGCAGCTCCTTATACAGAGAGCATGTCCTCATATAGAGAGCAGCTCCTCATACAGACAGTATGTCCTCATATAGAGAGCAGCTCCTCATACAGAGAGCAGCATCTCATACAGAGAGCACCTCCTCATACAGAGAGCACCTCCTCATATAGAGAGCAGCCCCTCATACAGAGAGCATGTCCCCATATAGAGAGCAGCTCCTCATACAGACAGTATGTCCTCATATAGAGAGCAGCTCCTCATACAGAGAGCAGCATCTCATACAGAGAGCACCTCCTCATACAGAGAGTATGTCCTCATACAGAGAGCAGCTCCTCATACAGAGAGTATGTCCTCATATAGAGAGCAGCACCTCATACGGACAGTATGTCCTCATATAGAGAGCAGCTCCTCATACAGAGAGCATGTCCTCATATAAAGAGCAGCACCTCATACAGACAGCATGTTCTCATATAGAGAGCAGCTCTGCATACAGAGAGCAGCGCCTCATACAGAGAGCATGTCCTCATATAGAGAGCAGCTCCTCATACAGAGAGCATGTCCTCATATAAAGAGCAGCACCTCATACAGAGAGCATGTCCTCATATAGAGAGCATGTCCTCATACAGAGAGCAGCCCCTCATACAGAGTATGTCCTCATACAGAGAGCAGCTCCTCATATAGAGAGCAGCACCTCATACAGAGAACAGCCCCTCATACAGAGAGCAGCACTTCATACAGAGAGCAGCCCCTCATACAGAGAGGAGCACCTCATACAGAGAGCAGCACCTCATACAGAGAGCAGCCCCTCATACAGAGAGCAGATCCTCATACAGAGGGAAGCCCCTCATACAGAGAGCAGATCCTCATACAGAGAGCAACACCTCATACAGAGAGCAGCAGCTCATACAGAGAGCATGTCCTCATATAGAGAGCAACTCCTCATGCAGAGAGCAGCCTCTTATACAGAGAGCAGCCCCTCATACAGAGAGCAGATCCTCATACAGAGAGCAGCCCCTCAGAGAGCAGCACCTCATACAGAGAGCAGCCCCTCATACAGCGCAGCACCTCCTACAGTGAGCACTCCTCATACAGAGAGCATGTCCTCATATAGAGAGCAACTCCTCAAACAGAGAGGAGCAACTCATACAGAGAGCAGATCCTCATACAGAGAGCATGTCCTCAAAAAGAGAGGAGCACCTCATACAGAGAGCAGCACCTCATACAGAGAGCAGATCCTCATACAGAGAGCAGCCCCTCATACAGAGAGCAACTCCTCATACAGAGAGCAACTCCTCATACAGAAAGCATGTCCTCATATAGAGAGCAACTCCTCAAACAGAGAGGAGCACCTCATACAGAGAGCAGCACCTCATACAGAGAGCAACACCTCATACAGAGAGCATGTCCTCATACAGAGCACAGCCCCACGTACAGAGAACAGCCCCTGACACAGAGAGCAGCTCCTCATACAGAGAGCATGTCCTCATACAGAGAGCAACACCTCATACAGAGAGCATGTCCTCATACAGAGAGCAGCACCTCATACAGAGCACAGCCCCTCATACAGAGCACAGCCCCTCATGCAGAGAACGGCCCCTCATACAGAGAGCAGATCCTCATACAGAGAGCATGTCCTCATATAGAGATAGCACCTCATACAGAGAGCAGCCCCTCATACAGAGAGCAGCACCTCATACAGAGAGCAGCACCTCATACAGAGAGCAGCACCTCATACAGAGAGCAGATCCGCATACAGAGAGCATGTCCTCATACAGAGAGCAGCACCTCATACAGAGAGCATGTCCTCATATAGAGAGCAGCCCCTCATATAGAGAGCAGTTCCTCATACAGAGAGCAGTTCCTCATACAGAGAGCAGACCCCACAGTTGTCACCTCGGCAGGTAGAGTCCACACCATCATAGGACTGAGGATATTAAAAGCCAAGAGGCAACCTCCCACTGTAGCACATGACCAGGCCAGCCAATGAGCAGCCAGCACTAAAACACAAGCACCTGCCAAGGCCAGAAAATCCATCGCTGGTCTGTTTGAGAACCTGAGCACACAAAGGCACTGTAAATGCCACAGGCAGGTCAGCACCGCGCACATTGCTAAACAAACCATCACTTCCAGCAGACAAAAGCCGACCAGCTCCACTCACAAGATCGAGCTACAAGCTGCTTGGCACCGACAGGACTGGTTTACCTCAAAGCATCTGGAGTTTGTCCGCACACACCTCCTAGAATCATCTGCAGTCAAAGACCTGTCCAGTCGGGTACACAAGGGTATGGTTTTAAACGACACACCCCCAATGCAGACTACACTTCCCAGAAGCCCGGACCCCCCAGCTCTCCAATCCTATCCATTTAGCAACATTTGTATGTACTCACCAACATTAACAAGATGTGTTTGTGAAACACTGATGCGCTGATTATAATTAATTGAATTAATCAATCAATTAATTAATTATTAATCGAATGATGATTTGATTAATAATATGGAAAAGAACCAGATGGAATCGCTTGGACCTACAAAGGGTTAAATAAATGAATAAAATTTGTAAAACTTTTCCAGGAAACTATTGTGAATTTGTGAATTAAAATGACACCAAAGTGAAGGTCACAAGGTGAAGAATGATGACCTCATCCGAAAGGTCTCGTGTCGAGGGACACGCACGTCAAGTATCAACGGTCTATCACTGACCAATCAAAAGTTACGGCCAAGGTTTCAGTTTTTTTGCTGCTGCAGACAGACAGATACAGATACAGACACAGACAGACAGACAGACTCAGACGCAAAACAATATGCCCCCGAATTTTCGATTCCAGGACCATAAAAAACATGTTGCAATTTTTAGTGCCGCTCAGCCACACATCTTTTGCATTTTTATAAATTTAGAGCGATGCCCACACACCACTGAGAAAAAAAAAAAAAAAAAAAAAAACACACACACGCACGCACTGGCAGTGTTGTCCAGCTCTGCTAAGAAAACTTCACGGTCACCTCGAGCGTGCGCCAGCCCTAGATTCTGACGCAGAGGACTCAGAACGCAGTGGCCAAAATCCCCCATTGTTTGAGGCTTACTCCCTGTTCTAGCCAACAAGTACAGACCCCATTTCCAGCACAAGCCAATGGGAACTGCGACAAAAACCCCAAAATGTGCGCCCATGTCTTCAGTTTGTCCGATGTCTCCCAATGCGCCAATTTATCACACTAATATGTTTTTTGGAAAATATGATTCGAAATATCAAAATAAATAACAGAAATCCATTTTGCAGAGGAACCAGGAGACCGTTGCATCACTTCATCTTGCAGCGATGTAAATGAAAAATCGTGCTTTTGTGGAGAGAAATGCTCTTTACTGAAGCTGAGAAAAGTTGACGGGTCACACAAACACTCTCTCAAGTCACTTTCATTTCCTCTTTCTCCTGAGACGCTGACCCATCTCATATCAGAGCCGCTCCATCACAGCAGGGTTGATTACTCCCCGAGTTCTGGCAGATTGGCCGAACCAGCCCACTGGATTTATGGGTCCAGCCGAGGGACGAAGGTTTAAATCTGTCCCAGTCAGCTCTGACACCGCACCCCTCAAACAGCCCAGTAAGACGACATCCAGGGCTGATCTACACCTGTCCTTCATGAACTGAACTCGGTGTACCGAGGTATAAAACAAGCTCGACGGCATCAGGACAGAACTCCAGGCTTCAGACAATACTACCGTTAGTGCCCCACATGCGCCGCACAATAATTTAAAGTTCAGTCAATTTTAAAGGATACCAAGAGGGGCAGCCACTTTGTTTCAGAGTAGCCAACATTATTTTTATTTATTCATTTTTTAAATCGATAATTAACCCACAGAACCTACAGACCCATATATGGATCAGTCAAATGCAACTGCTGTATTCAAGCCTGTGGAACGTCAGGGCCATTTTAAATTCGATTGGAGATCCCATGTGAAGGTTTCCCATAATCCCAAATGTCCAGCTGAATTACACTGAAATGTTTATGAACCGAAGTACAAGATCTACAATGTTATAAACATTTTCTTTTTGATAAGCACAGTGGATATAAAAACATGGTGTCTTGGGTTTGAATATTTCTCTCTGTACAAGTGTGATGTCGCTTCAGTGAGGCACTGCAATCAGAGGAAACAGAATGTGTTTGCGACACTGTCCGACAGTATTAAAAATAATGCTTTCTCTCATTTTGAATCAACTTGAAGGAAAACTTCCAATCAAAATCTAGAGTTTAAAGCTCTCAGCAGCTCTTCATGAGAAAGAGCCGATTTACACACAGCAACGGGGTGTGACACACACGCAGATCCAGCCGTGTCAGCGGCCTCTCACAGCGCACTTCCTCTACATCACGTCCTGTGTGTAAAGGCCAACTCGCCTCCTGATGTCCTCAGCCGAGGGCTGGGGGCCGGGCAGAGCAGCTCGCCGTGCGATTCTCTAAACTGCTCCCATCGCGTGGCTCCGGCGGTCGTGACATTATTCTCGCTCACGCCTCACCGTCTGCCGGACGGGTACTCAATGACATCATCATCACCTCTCACCTGTGCCTGTCATTCATCGCCATGGCAACCCCGACTCTGGCAATGAGAGACCTCAGTCTGTGATCAGGGTCTGTAATTACACACCAACACAAACTGACAAACCGCAACACGCAATTCCACACAAACAAACAGCATCACACACAAGCTCTCACAAACACGCTCACAAAATTACAGACAGACGTGCAGTTACAGACGTCACCAGCATCACCAACACAATTACAGGCCGATGCAGAGGTACAACTTCGACATGACATTCACAGCAACACCAACACTGGAAACACACAAATACACAGAGGAAGAGAAAGACCTACACAGAACTGTTAACACGCACAAACACGCACCGGGTTAAAGAAGCACACACGGATACACGCACATAACACAAAGGCCCAAGCTTTAGTGGTTCAACATTTCACACACCAGAGAAATGAACAGCATACGGCGTCATGCGCCCATAAAGATGAAAGGCTTTCTAAAGCAGGGCTCTCTGCAGCAAACTAAACAGCCAACCGGCCCGACGCGTTTGCCAACCCAGTATTCCAGCTGGGGAGACAAGACTCGACACGTCAGAGTATCACACTTTCGTTTACAACACCAGCCGAGCTCTCGGCTCAGTGAGGGAGCGTATCCCACCAGAGTCGACCCCCCCAGTCAAAATCACACAAACCAGTGTGAGATCTGGCAACACTTGCACAGAGGCATCAAATCTGAGCCAAAATGGTGTAACACTGAGGGCACAGGCATAAAAACAGACCACCTCAAATGCCATAAAGCAGACATTTTGGCAAGAAACTGCCACTCTGCTCGCACAGGAAAGTGGTCACAGCCTGGAAGCAACAGAAGCCAATTTCACGCTTCAAAATCAGAACAAAAAGGCAGACTGAAATCACTCGATCCCTAAGTCAGAGGGGAAGCTCTGCAGAATAAATGTTTTTTCTTTCCGAAAAGGTTCATCATTACCTGCAGCGCAGCACAGGAACCAGAATCACCGTTCTAAAGGCCCTGCGGTGGGCGGTCCGAGTCTGTTGATCATGGTCATGTTAGCCTCAAAGAGCAGCGAATGAAGAGAGGACATCCAGAAATCCATAACCGTCCATCCACAGAGCAAAAACACACGCACATGCCCACACTCAAACAGAAAAGCGCAAACACATCAGCAATAAATATACCGTTGTCACTGACCCACACGGCGAGCTACAGCAGCCACTGCCCTAGAACACGAGCTACACAAGTAACCACAGCCCTGTACAGCGAGCTACAGTAACCACAGCCCCGTACAGCGAGTTACAGTAACTACAGCCCTGAACAGCGAGCTACAGTAACCACAGGCTGTACAGCGAGCTACAGTAACCACAGTCCTGTACAGCGAGCTACAGTAACCACAGCCCCGTACAGCGAGTTACAGTAACTACAGCCCTGAACAGTGAGTAACAGTAACCACAGCCCTGTACAGCGAGCTACAGTAACCACAGCCCTGTACAGTGATTTACAGTAACCACAGCCCTGTACAGTGAGTAACAGTAACCACAGCCCTGTACAGTGAGTAACAGTAACCACAGCCCTGTACAGTGAGTTACAGTAACTACAGCCCTGTACAGTGAGTTACAGTAACCACAGCCCTGTACAGTGAGTTACAGTAACCACTGCCCTGAACCAAGAGCTACAGGAACTACAGCCCTGTACCAAGAACTACAGTAACCACAGCCCTGAACCAAGAGCTACAGGAACCACTGCCCTGAACCAAGAGCTACAGTAACCACTGCCCTGAACCAAGAGCTACAGGAACTACAGCCCTGTACCAAGAACTACAGTAACCACAGCCCTGGACCAAGAACTACAGTAACCACTGCCCTGTACCAAGAGCTACAGGAACCACTGCCCTGTACCAAGAGCTACAGTAACCACGGCCCTGTACCAAGAGCTACAGGAACAACAGCCCTGTACCAAGAGCTACAGGAACCACAGCCCTGTACCAAGAGCTACAGGAACCACTGCCCTGTACAGAGAGCTACAGGAACCACAGCCCTGTACCAAGAGCTACAGTAACCACTGCCCTGAACCAAGAGCTACAGTAACCACTGCCCTGAACCAAGAGCTACAGGAACCGCTGCCCAGTACCAAGAGCAACAGGAACCGCAGCCCTGTACCAAGAGCTACAGTAACCACTGCCCTGTACCAAGAGCTACAGTAACCACTGCCCTGTACCAAGAGCTACAGTAACCGCAGCCCTGTACCAAGAACTACAGTAACCACTGCCCTGTACCAAGAGCTACAGAAACCACAGTTCTGTACCAAGAGCTACAGTAACCACTGCCCTGAACCAAGAGCTACAGTAACCACAGCCCTGTACAAAGAGCTACAGGAACCACAGCCCTGTACCAAGAGCTAAAATAACCACTGTCCCGTACCCCAAGCTACAGCGGCCACTGTCCCGTACCCCAAGTTACAGTGGCCACTGTCCCGTACCCCAAGCTACAGCGGCCACTGTCCCGTACCCCAAGCTACAGCGGCTACTGTCCCATACCCAGAGCTACAGCGTCCACTGTCCCGTATCCCGAGCTACAGCGGCCACTGCCCCGTATCCCGAGCTACAGCGGCCACTGCCCCGTACCCCGAGCTACAGCGACCACTGTCCCGCACCCCGAGCTACAGCGGCCACTGCCCCGTACCCCGAGCTACAGCGGCCACTGCCCCGTACCCCGAGCTACAGCGGCCACTGTCCCATACCCAGCGCTACAGCAGCCACTGTCCCGCACCCAGAGCTACAGCGTCCACTGTCCCGCACCCAGAGCTACAGCGTCCACTGCCCCGTATCCCGAGCTACAGCGGCCACTGTCCCGCACCCCGAGCTACAGCGGCCACTGTCCCGCACCCAGAGCTACAGCGGCCACTGCCCCGTATCCCGAGCTACAGCGGCCACTGCCCCGTACCCCGAGCTACAGCGACCACTGTCCCGCACCCCGAGCTACAGCGGCCACTGCCCCGTACCCTGAGCTACAGCGGCCACTGCCCCGTACCCCGAGCTACAGCGGCCACTGTCCCGTACCCCGAGCTACAGCGGCCACTGTCCCGTACCCCGAGCTACAGCGACCACTGCCCCGTACCCCGAGCTACAGCGGCCACTGCCCCGCATCCCGAGCTACAGCGACCACTGCCCCGTACCCCGAGCTACAGCGACCACTGCCCCGTACCCCGAGCTACAGCGGCCACTGTCCCGTACCCCGAGCTACAGCGGCCACTGCCCCGCATCCCGAGCAACAGTAGCCACTAGGCTTGGCACGGTCCTGGGAAAAAAACCGAACCGAACGATACGCCTGTTGCGGTGCAATACGCGTGTAGACTTCGGTTCGCAAAAAAAAAAAAAAAAAGGCGAATGCCCGTATGAAACCACGTGGTTGTCTTTAACGCGAAAGAATTGAAGCGACAGCGGAGTGTGGACAACAAGTGCAAATATGGCAAGTGACAGTGCAGCAGACATCTCGTACATTGAGGATGCCCCCGCGTCATTCAAATCAGGTGTGTGGGAACATTTTGGTTTTCCCATTACATCCGATGACGCCGGCAAAAAATCAATTGACAAAATCGTCACAGTATGCAAGCATTGTAAAGCACGAATGCCGTACAATCGTGGGAATACTTCAAATATGCAACAACATGGCAGCAAATGCTCCTGTCACTTTGTATAAATACTGTAGTAAATAAAAAAAAGCTGGTGAAATCATCCATGTCTTACTTCTTGCCGTTTCAAAATACTACCTGGCTTTTCATCAGAGATTTTTCATAAAATATGCTTATGTCAACTCAAACTTAGTTTGTGCATGACTATTTCATTCTAACTATAATTTTAACCTCTCTTAAATGCTTAAAAACTATGGTAACTTAAGGTAAATAGTATATGCCCAAATATAGAGTACTTAAAATAAAAAAAAACAAAAAACCGCAATACGTACCGAACCGCAGACCTCAAACCGCAATACGTACCGAACCGCCACTTTTGTGAACCGTGCCACCCCTAGTAGCCACTACCTTGTACTGCGAACTACAATGGCCATTGTCCCGTACCCGAGCTACAGTACCCACTACCCTGTACAGCGAACAACAGTAGCCACTGCCCTTAACCAAAAGTTACAGTAGCTACCACCCTGTACCCAGAGCTACAAGCACTACAGCTCCTGACTCTGTCCCATTCACAGGGACACTGAAACTTACGGACACCAGATGTGGAATGAGGAGGTCAGAACAAGCGCCACTAAAATCAGCCTGGGCTTTTCATAACCAGGTAGAATTCGAAACCAGAGTGAGAACAAGTACACACTTCTGAAAATCTCCCACCCTCCTTTGAGCAGTGAAACAGCCACTGCCCCCTTTAAGAGCCTGCCTTTCACGGCCTGATCACAGCTAATGGCAAAATCAGCTGGAATGAGGATCTGACACCATTACAGATGAACCACAAGAGCTGTGAGCAGTCCAACCATTTCACTCTCTCCCCAGCACAGCTTTCTTCCCCTCTCCATCTCCCTCCCTCACTCAGGTTCTTTTCCACTGAATGAGATACAGCCCTGACCTTACATTACCATGTAATAAATACTCTTCCTCTGACCAAACCACTTCTCCTCTGCCTTCTAAATGAGAGAGAACCCCATCGCATCGCCAACTGTAAGCACAATACACTCACATGCGCACACCTTCATACAAACCACACAAACATCACTCAGGGCATTTCCATCCAAGTCAACGAGGACCCGTGTCTCTGGGCAGCGCGAGCAGCGGTCATGAATGCAACTCTGAGCAGCGGGAATAAAGAAATAAAAAGAACCGATCTTTTGCAAATTCGCATGAGATGGTAACTGGTGGAGACCTGAAATTCTGCACATTAGAAGTTGTGTGTAAATGCTGACAAAGGCATTTTTAACTCAATCAGCCCGATAATGGCACTCTAATTCAAGAAAAACAGTTTTTCACTTTAAAGGTCATAACTCCCACGCTGCAAGTCTGATTTACACGAAATACAGTCGAGACATTCTTTGGTCCAAACTATACAACTTTCCCATAAGGACCCTCTAAGGTCCACCATATTAGATTTTTCAGAATTTTAAATTTTTTGAAAAACACATTTTTGACATCTCCTCCTAGGCCGTAGGTCCGATTCCTTCGAAATTTGCTGTGGATCATCATTGGAGCTTGTTGAAGTCTCATTTCGTTTCCAAGATATTGACCAATAAACTTCAGCAGGAACGCGGTTTAGCACATAAATGGACAAAATTCAACAACCAATCACAGAACTTGATATGTCCATATAGGTACCAGGAACATACCTTGACGATTTCATGCAAATCGGCCCATAGGGGGCGCTATAAATGCAAAAAATGATTTGTGTCATGCCATGCCCAGAGTATAAATCAGCAAGTGTTTTGCCTATAGCCATAAAACTCACAGGATATATTCACATAAGTACTTGAAACATACCCAGAAAATATTTTTCAAATTGTCCGATAGGGGGGCGCTATAAATGCAAAACAAAGCAACGTAGTATAACACAAATCAGACTATAAATCATAAATAGTTTTTCCAATCATTACAAGACTCACAGGATATGTCCAAATAAGAAACTGAAATGTAGCCTGAAAGTTTCAATCAAATGAAGCAGTAGGGGGTGCCAAAAATGCACAAAATAGCCTAACATAACACAAATCAGACTATACATCATAAGTTGTTGGTCCAATCATTACACTGGCAAAATAGGTCCACATAAATACAGTGCCCTCCATAATTACTGGCACCCCTGGTTAAGATGCATTCTTTAGCTTCTAATAAATTCAGTTCTTTTTTTAAATAATATAGGACCACAATGGAAAAAAATGAAAATCCAACCTTTAATTCAAGTGCATTTATTCAGTGGGGGAAAAAAAATCCCACATTAAGAAATAATTCTTTTACATCAAATCATGTGTGCCACAATTATTAGCACCTCTGATGTTAATACTTTGTACAACCCCTTTTGCCAACAAAACAGCACTTAATCTCCTCCTATAATGTTTCACAAGATGGGAGAATACAGAAAGAGGGATCTTTGACCATTCCTCTTTGCACAATCTCTCTAAATCATCCAGCGACCTGGGTCCTCTCCTCTGCACTCTCCTCTTCAGCTCACTCCACAGGTTTTCAATGGGGTTGAGGTCTGGGGACTGAGATGGCCATGGGAGGAGCTTGATTCTGTGTCTGGTGAACCATTTCTGTGTAGATTTGGCCACATGTTTAGGGTCATTATCTTGCTGAAAGACCCAGTGACGACCCATCTTCAGCTTTTGGGCAGAGGCCACCAGATTTTGATTTAAAATGTCTTGGTATTTCAAAGCGTTCATGATGCCATGCACCCTAACAAGGTTCCCAGGGCCTCTGGAAGAGAAACAGGCCCACAGCATCACCGATCCTCCCCCATACTTCACAGTGGGCATGAGGTGCTTTTCTGCATACTCATCTTTTGTGTTCCTCCAGACCCCCTTAGTGTTTGTTGCAAAAAAGCTCCATCTTGGTCTCATCTGACCAAAGCACACAGTCCCAGTTGAAGTCCCAGTACCGCTTAGCGAACTCCAGACGTTTGTGTACATGATTGTGAGTGAGAAAAGGTTTTTTCCGTGCATGCCTCCCAAACAGCTTGTTGGCATATGGAAAGAGCCTGATGGTTGTTTTGGAGACTTTGTGACCGCAAGATGGTACCATTTTTTGCAATTCTTTAACAGTGAGCTTTGGAGAACTTTTTATTTCTCTTACCATCCTCCTCACTGTGCGTGGTGGCAAAAGATCCTTGCGTCCTCGTCCAGGCTTGTTTACACTGCTCCAGTTGTTTTAAACTTCTTAATGATTCCTCTGACAGTAGATATGGGCAGGTGCAGGCGAGTGGCTATTTTCTTGTAGCCATTGCCTGACTTGTGAAGGTCGACACACATCTACCTTACTTGAATGGTGTGTTCCTTTGTCTTTCCCATGTTGAAGAGTGGATAAGAGAAATGGCCACTGTGTCACGTCATATTTCTACCCCAGGAAAACAGGAAGTGATGAATTACTAATTTAATGTTCCTAAATACTCCGATCAACTTTGTAAACTACTGTAGAAATGAAAGAAATACTTCAATTACATTTAATTGCTAGGAATTTTTAGGGGTGCCAATAATTGTGGAACAGGTGATTTTATGAAAAATAATTATTTCTTAGTCAGGGATTTTTTTTCCCCTTAAAATTCACTTGAGTTGAAGGTGACATTTTTTCAGTGTGAGAGTATGCTTCTGCAATAAAAATTGAATTTATTTTAAGGCTTTTAACACATCTTAACCAGGGGTGCCAATAATTACGGAGGGCGCTGTACCTGCAACATACTCTTCAAGCGGTTTCTGTCCCCCGCCGCCACGATAGCGAGCGGACCGGGGGACATAGCCATCCGTCATGTCCCGTTTGTTCTGAACGAGATCTCAAGAACGGTTTGACCGATTCCATTCATCTTTGGTGTTAAGGTATATTGGTGCGATTCGCCGACCCCAGTAGATGTCCGTGACCTTGGCATTATTCTCAAGGTCATTACGATCATTTGACCACTTACAAATTCATTTTCAACATGATATCTTAAGAACGGTTCGACCGATTCCACTCATCTTTGGTTTCAAGGGGTATTAAGGGTGGGGGACATAGTACTCAGCTCCATCAGTCCGGCTGTCCGTCCGTCACGTCCCGTTTGTTGTGAACGCAAATTCTCAAGAACCCTTTGACCAATTTTATTCATCTTTGGCTTCAATGCGAATTTGTGTGATACGCCGACCCGAGTCGATTTCCGTCACCTGGCGGGGGACATGGCCACGTTTAGTGGCAACACTTCTTAAGCTGTTAAAGCTCTCAACTACTCATGGTCTTTCTTGGCTTGAACCCCGGAATTACCGCTTGCGGCTATATTTCAACATGTGAGGCTGCCAAACCGCACTGCTGCAGCCCTTAACAGTGGAGCAACACAGAAAATCCCATAAATACACAAAACGACGCAACCAAACATTTTCTAGGTTAAAGTCAGCTAAAGTGAAGCAAAATGAAAGCTGTCATGTCATAACAGCTTTGGAACAGTGAGCACTTCTGGCACGCAAAATAATAGGTCAGAGAGAAGCATTATTATGTGAACAAATATTTGCACTCACCATGTACATAATCACTCTGCATTAAACACGCGCTGAAAATAAAGATAAGCCAAGATAGCCGAGGGTTAAGATAAGGTAATGAATGATTTAACACATGTACGCCCATTTGGTCACACTTTTTTTGAGTGAAGCGTACATAAACATGACCAGGCAGTATTACTCATCTTTTTTGAGAATAACCGAGGACCATCCAGCTCCACTTAAATCCGAAATTACATCACCCACCAATTACCTGCCGCGGATTCAGCTTCACGCCATATTATGAGTGGTCATCTTCATTTTTATGGGGAGCAGACCAGATTTCCAGCTGAGTTTAGCTTTCTCCAATAATTTAAAGCCCCGACAAAAGGAAGATGTTTTAAGTAGCCAACAGCCTTCAATTAAATCGTGACCGATTCTCCGGTTCTTGCCGAATCCTTGAGAAATTATCTCCCACAAATTGATCATCGTGGCTTTGGCATTATGAAAATGCCAAATACAATACGTTGACAGGTAGGTTAAATTTCAGTTAAATTACACTGTTCCAATTTCAGTACAAGTGGACTTTGGCAACAAATTTCGCCCTTCCAAAAAAACTATTTTGACGACAACGCACAGAACACTGAGAAAATGTGCGCGTAAGCCTGGGCACAGGAGGCCCGTCCCGAGTGATCGGCAGCGGTAGATGGGGTTGTCGGAACAGCCTGTAGGATGTTCCGCAGGATGATGACTGCTGCACGAACAAAATAAGTTTTCTCCCCCCAAAAATACTGCATTTTCTCTTCCACCAATGAATGACAGCCCCATCTGTTACAAATGCCAACACACCACCCACTATAAACCCAACGATGAATCGGAAAATATTTGTTATTGTACAGTCAACTGAAATATAGAATAAAGAGAGCAGCCCCACAACTGCACGAAAAACAACTGCTTGCTGCCAAATAATTTTACTCTGTCGCCCGATTGTTCAGATATATATATATATTGATAGTTCATAACCCGCTTCCACGGCAGTTCTGGCTGCAGACACATCTTTGGAAGGATCTTCATCGGCATTTCAGACGCGACAAGGACAACTAAAAAAATCAGTGGGCGATACCGGCTACTTGCGTGATTCTGGCATCTTACCTGAACCGTCCCCCGCAGTGTTGGCACTGGTCCCCCGCCCAGCCAGGGTCGCACAAGCAGCTGCCCGTGGCAGGGTTGCACAGTCCGTTCATACACACTCTGTCGCATTCCTTCGCCTTCGTGGAAG
The DNA here is from genome assembly GCA_029721435.1 of Gymnothorax reevesii. Classification (NCBI taxonomy): domain Eukaryota; kingdom Metazoa; phylum Chordata; class Actinopteri; order Anguilliformes; family Muraenidae; genus Gymnothorax; species Gymnothorax reevesii. The sequence continues at coordinate 2,259,460 of CM056574.1, read as the reverse complement.
ACGGCTGGCCCAGCAGGATCAGCGCCGCGATCAGCAGCAGGCTCTGAAGCGCCGAGCCGGGCGGGATCTGCGGGGACACACCGCGGCTCACCCTGCGCCCGAGGCGCGAGCAGGCCCGCCGCACCGCACCGTCCATCCCGCAATGATTCACCAGCGGCGTTTTGTTAGTATGCGCTCCCTCTCTCGTCTTCCGACAGCTACAAAGATGAGAGAAATCCCGACCGCACCGCACCGCACCGCACCGCGCTCAAATCTCAACAAAACACGCACCCGCCTCTATCTCCGAGTCTACAGACTTCAAGCTGTAACCATTAGTACCGTGTGTGTCCAAGTTACCGGGAATTAGGCTACCGAAAGCACTCCCGGTTCCCGTTCAATGGTCCCGATCTCTCCGCGGGACTAGTTTTCGTGCAGCCTCGTCAACATTCCCCTCAATCCTCTCCAGTTCCAAGGCTGCTGACACCTGGAAATGACGTCTAAATCAGCGGGAGCGCGTAAAGGGGACGAGCAGCAGGACTCTGGGCGGGCGATTTAATTTTAAGAGGCCGTTTGCAGATCAAGATGAGCACAGATTGAGATTATTAATGAATCGTTCTCATAACCGCCTGTTTTTTAATTAACCGCGGCGTTGATTACTCGCATTGTAAATTTGATTAACACGTATTTCATCGATAATAATTTGAATGGTCAACAACTGGAGAGAAAACTGATTGTCGCGTGCGAACTGCCCTCTTACTTGGAATGTTGGGATGAAAGATGATTTATTAAATCAGGGGCTCAAAATGCAATTTTGAAGAATAGGCTAGATTAAGGAATATCTCTGAAAACACTTGAGTTTTGAATAAAATGGATGATATCGACCAGAACTCCAGGGCTGGGGGAATTCTAAGCCCAGGAAGAACACATCAGCAGACCTATACCGCAGCCCCCAGGTCTAATAATCACGTCACCGAGTGCCAGCAGCACTTCGTTCATTTGGCTTCCCCCCAAGAAACTTCTGTTTTTCACCCTCTCTTTACCTGGGAGTCAGGAGTGAAGACAGTCTGGCAATAAATGTTCACTTAATTATCAGGAGGGACGGAAAATCAGGGTTGGATTTGTGTGCGAGGGTCAGAATTTGGGCAGCCCTGTTATATAAAAATGATTTTTGCACCCGTTGGTACCGCTAATTTCTTAAAGTAATTAGTTGGTGTGGAGGACTCCCGAGTCAAACGCCACTTCTGCTCGTCCGATTCGCCGTCTGGAAATCAGATGGGGCAAATCAGGAGAAATCTCATTTGACTGGAGAATATTCCACAGTGACGACATACTTTGAAATAAGCAGTGTCGATGAGAGCGCAAATCATTTTTCTTTCAAATAAGATCAGATCTTCAAGGCCAAGCCTGCTAATAGAAGTGATTTCACCGTGTGCAACATCAGCAGCAGGTGAGTTTTTAAAATCCCTCATTTTTAGCATAACCAGAGTCATGTGGCCTCATCAGTCTGGAGGACACAGTTAACAGGTCACCTCCCCGCCGCAGAGTGGATGACAGTTCAGGAATGAGTGCTGTCCCTTCGTGTGTCCATGCATCAGTCAGATCATCTTTCATGCCGTTTCCCAGGCAGAACACCAAAACTGGTCAATATTTCTCCACAAAATTTCCCAGATGAATTCATCTTATTGTGTAGATGTGCCTTCTCATACATCAAGTTGTGTTCAAGTCTGTCTGTCTTCCTGTCCACTGTATTTTTTTTCCAAGCCAGATACAAGACAACCCATGGTGGGGAATCTGAGCATTTTGTGTTTTTTTAATCTTATTTCAGTTTTTATGGGCTCTCCCCAGGTTGTCAAAACCTTTGAATCTTTCTTCCTAAAGGTAACCTAGCAGTCATGGTCTGTCTGTCACGACTGGGGAAGAGAATATTATATTTCACAAGAATTTCTACGGCTCCAGTCAGGCTTCGCTGAAGTTCGTAGCAGACGAGGCTTAATGGTATAATCACGGGTTAATTCCCTTTCGGACTTTGGATTGTGATTTATCCATAAAAAACTCATTTGAGTACTGGATCAATGTTATGATTCTGATCTGCCTCGCCATGTTCATGCTCTTGATCTGTTTACTATGTTCATATTTGGATTTTTGCTATGTCTGACTATTCTTTGTAATGTGTATTGGGATTTGGTTACTTTGATTAATTCATGCATTCTCTTAGTTTAGTTCTTCCATGTTTTACTTTTTACCGTAGTTTATTCCGATCCATGTTTTGCTTTCTACCCTGCATTGCACTTTGTCTCCCCCTGTCTGGTCTCTTGTCATGTCACAGCTCACAGCCCCGGTACTGCGTGCCACTCTTCGGGTGATTTAATGGTTTCTGAATTTCGGTCTTCCTTCCAATCTCGTTTGCTTACTTCACCTTACTTTTCTATTTTACTGACCAATACTAACAGTTTGTTGTTTTCGCTAAAAGTTACTAACATTAACTTACATTGTATATCATACTAACTCACTAACGAGCACTAAGGGATTGTATAGTTTCACTTACTAATTGATTAACAAGCTCTCAGCACTCGCCCTGTTCTAGTCTCCGCCTCTTTTCTCTCCCTAATCTCCTCTGCTGCATTTCTGTGGAAACTCCAAATCTGATCGCGCTGTCCTTTCTCTAATTATCTGTGCACGTTATAACTCCTTGACTGGAGCCGTATGTTTGTCTATAGGATTGTCTTGTGATCCCTGTCCGTGTTTTGGCTTTTGCCTACTTTATGTGATTAGGTTCTCCCTCTTGTTCCACCCTTTGTAATTAGTCTCATTTCCTGCACCTGTGTTCTGTGTACCATGTGATGTCCCTGGAGTGTATATTAGGTGTCTCTTCACAGAACTTCCCTGTCAGATTGTCTCTCGTGTTTATCTGTGCTGCTCATTATCCCGCCTTGTACTCATTGCATTTCTTTTCTGACTGGATCGTCCGTCTTTTGATTTTTGGCTTGCCCTTATTGGATTACTTTTGCATCTGTGTGTTCGAACCCTTTTTTACCTGACTACGATTTTGTGGATTGCTGTCCTGTTTACAATTCGAATTCACCCTATGGTTTATGAGTTTGCTTCTCCTACAAACCATTGCCTGTGTCCCGAATTTGTTTTGTCTGACTGCGATTTTTGTGTTTGCTGCCCTGGTTACGACTCTGATTCTGCCCCACTGGATTTTGACTTTGGGATTGTGGACTCTGTACTTTTGCCTTATGCCCTGCGGGGGTTACCCCCCTCGCTCAATAAAATCTCCTTTATTGTAATCCTGTGTTCTCGCTTTTAGTACCAGAGCGTTGCCTCACAATCAAGCTGAATTTGTGCCAGTGAAACTGTCCGATAAGACACTTAAGGCCTTGGCGACGGTGCCTTCTTGCAGGATCTTCAAATGAGGGTGCAGGACCACCTGACCAGTTTGATGATCCATCACAAATTTCACAGAACATTCAGTCACATCCAAAAGCCGTATGCAGCCTCCAGTTCGCCCGATATGGATGTCTTTGCAGTCCAGTCCCTGTAGGTGATCTATTCTGCACAAACGTGCAGCTCCGCACAGCAAGACCCCTGGCCTGATTCAAACCTTCTCACTGAAGGGATTCCACTGCGCCTCCCGCGTCTGACTAGAGTCTTTATTTTATTCAAGTACACAAACGTCCTTCCAGGGTGTGATCACTTCTGACAGTCCCTTTGTGAAATTGGTGCTTTTTGAAATTGGCACTGAACCAAGCGTTACTCCGAGAGTCACATTTTTACGGCAGGTTCATTGGAAAAGGCGAGCAAGTGAAATAAAATAAGGACGAACTACAGATACACTTTATTGAACCCCGTGGGGTAATTTGTCCTCTGCATTTGACCCATCCCATAGTAAGGGGCAGTGGGCAGCCACAGAGCAGCGCCCAGGGACCAACTCCAGTTCTAAAGCCAGTTCCCTGGTCAGAGGTTCTGGTAGGAGTGTTCCTGTGATGCATGTTTTTGTGGGTGGGGAAAACAGAGTAGCCTGATGAAACACGGGGAGATCATGCAAACTCCACACAAAGGCCCCAGGCCAGATTCAAACCCACGACCTTCTTGCTGTGAGGCAGTAGTGCGAACCACTGTGCCATCGTGGTTACAAGACTGTTACTAAATACTGCATCACATTTCAAGTTTCTTAACCTGAATAAAGAGAAGATTCTGGAACTGTTAGTGCTCTGGTCCACCTGAGTGGAGTGACATCATTATCCAGTTCTGACTGACTGACTGCAGTGCTTCACACTACTCCTGAACCGAACTAGGCTTATGGCTTGGGGTATATCCCCGAACGCCCCCAATCCTCCAATTCCCCAATCCTTGAATAGACCCAATACAATGTAAAGCCCCTCAGGTCACGACCTTTCATTTGAACTTAATTTCAGCTCAATCGGACAAATGGTTCTGAAGATATGGCCAAAATGGAAATTTTCCATCACAAAGCGCCACCTGGAGGCAAAATATTGAACCATACAGTATGATGTCATCATTTGACACGCTGTGAGGTCATGACCTTGCAGTTGCACATAGTTTCATCTCAATTGGACAAACTGTTCCAAAGATATGGCAAAAATGGTGAATTTTATGTGATAAAGCTCCACCTTGTGTCAAAATATTGAACCAAACAGGTATATTATGTCATTATGGGACACATCCTCAGGTCATGACCTTTCATTTGCCCTTGATTTGAGGTCAATCGGACAAATATTTCCAGAGATATGATAAAAACAATGATTTTTTCAGTTTTTGGCCCCTGGTGGCCAATCTAGAAATTGTAAATTGTCCAAAATCGAACCAGTTCTTCCTCTTTATGATACTTACTTATATGCAAAACTTGGAATTTGTAATTGAAATATTACTGAAGTTATCGTGTTAACAAGAAAATCAGTTTTCGGCCCCTGGTGGCCAATATAGAAATTGTAAATTGTCCAAAATCGAATCAGTTCTTCCTCTTTATGATACTAACTTATATGCAAAACTTGGAATTTGTAATTGAAATATTACTGAAGTTATCGTGTTAACACGAAAATCCGTTTTCGGCCCCTGGTGGCCAATCTAGAAATCGTAAATTGTCCAAAATCGAATCAGTTCTTCCTCTTTATGATACTTACCTATATGCAAAACTTGAAATTTGTAATTGAAATATGACTGAAGTTATCGTGTTAACACGTAGTGCGACAGCGGCGGCGGTCGGACCAAAAACAAAATATCCATAAAAATCTTACAGCCCTTTTAAAGTCTCCATTTCAGGCTAAAAAACTCGCTCAACAACATATGACCGTGGCTCAGCACACACTGCACTTACTTGTAGATCTGTCAAGCTTTTGTAGGCTTGAGAAAATATAAGTACGAAGCCTTTTCGAGACAAAAAAAAACTCTTTGTACCATCGACTTGCTCACCCTTTTGGCCTGAGAAATAAAGTCAGAGTGCGTTTCAAACCACCATTACTGGGAGCCCCGCTCCGTGCACCATGAGGGGGAGTTTCTTCTCAGGGTGGCGGGTGCTGGGATAAACCCAACAGAATAAACTGCGGCCGTAGATTTAGAAAGAACTAAAAACTTTTCTCCCAAATGGAAACAAGCCAGAGAGCCCTTTTTCTCTGGGGGCATAAGGGTGCTTTTACCAGTTCAATAGTTTCATTTTCAAGACGTATGGTCCATTTTAGCTGAAGAAAATTGCTTTTTGAAACAGATTTTTTTTCTTCGCCACCTCCTCAGAGCCGGGAATTAATTTCACCTGCGTGGGTAAGCGGCTCGAACAGCCTGAAGAGTTTGCGACGTGCTGAGCAGCGGGTCGCCACTTCTGTACTGCAACAGTCAAACCTCACCTGTGATTCTCAGTTCCCGATGAGTTTTTCATGTTTAAATACAACTCAGTGAATTCACCAGTTATTGGAAGGATTAATTACAGAGCCGCAAAATTCATCTGACTTCCTTAAGCACAGAATTCTTCTCGGTCTCTGTGCAGAACGTCCACGCTCTGCTGTCGGTCTTCTGGTTAATTAGAGCCGCTAAAGTTCACCTTTGTCTCCACTGGAGCAGCAGAGCGCCATTTCTTTTAATTGCTTGTACGCTAATGTCCTGCCCGTCACGAGCTGCTAATTGAACTGTTTGGCGGGGTTTGCCGGCCTCGCGCCGATTAGAGCCGCTGCCCCGCCATTTAAAATACACGAGCTGCCATGAAGCGGACGGGCTGGTTAGAAGAAGGTCAGGAGGGGGACTTTTTACTTAAATTTTTAATGTGAATCACTTGGTGTACTGCTGGCTTTCTCAATGACAGATGATTATAACAGACCCGTCGACAAAGAAGAGCCTTATCTAACGAGACCTATCAGCTCACGCCGATCTGCGATACAAACAATGACTGATGTAAAAGGCAGATGCCATCGGCAGTCATTGGTCATGTTCTGGTGTACAAAACGTGTTTTTAGGCAGATAAATCAATGCTTCACAATCTTTTGGCCCCAAAGGTCCTTGAAATATTCCAGGGTCCCTCTCTCAGCAGGAGGCACAATGACGTCTGCCTCGTAATCACAATACCTTTACACAATAACATGATATTTTTGAAAATGGCTGCTGCAGTTATCCTCAGAAACTTAATATGAATAATGTCATTACACACCTGAGAGTGGCGTCAAGTGAAAAGGTTACTCTACATTCTGGGGGCTGCGGTAAATTTCTGGCCTTGTGTTATTTACAGAGCTGTGTAGTGTTTTGATGTTTCATGCTTGAGGCCCTCGGTAATATCCCCTAATCTCAGGGCCCCCCCTCAGCCTCCTGTGGCCCCATTTTGGGGCCTGCGCCCCTGTGCCGTGAGGTGTTGTGTGCGTTAAATGCGCTACAAAGATTTAAAATCTTGCCGCAAGCAGTGCAGTGAATGCACCTGCTAATGTGTAATGTGAATTTTCTTTATGGAATTGCACACTATTATACTGAACAAAAATATAAACGCAACAGTTTAGTCATTTCAATATTACGCATGATTATTTCTGAGGTTGGCTTAGTTGGGTTTATTTATGTGACCGAGGTTATGTGCCACTGGTCTCTGTGCATTTCAGTCACCTTCTCCATATCATTGTCAAGTTCATGCCCATTGTCTAAATTAGCCTGTCAGACAGGTGGGGCCTGACCCAGAGCTGCTGAAATCAGGTACAGTCAGCCCAGACACATCCTGTACTCTGGTCAATAAAAGGCCACCCCAAAAGTCCCAGTTCTGCCATCGTTCAAAATGCCATGAATGACTCGAGCCATGAGGGAGATGCCATTGGCCTGCTCAATGCAGGAATGTTTCTCAGGGATGTTGAAAGGGCTCTTAATGTCCATGTTTCAACAATAAGTCACATAAAACACTTTTTGAGGAATGAGGCAAGACAGAAGACGCCCGCATGCATGATGACCATGTGTGACGACCCCCATCCAAGACCGCCATATCTGGACTCTTAATCTCTGTGATCGTCTGAGACCAGTGACTCCCACTGCAGAGGAGACAGCTGGTCCCCACCATCACCCCATTTTTGCTGAAACTGTGAAAAATAATCTCCAGGAAGTCCATATCTTAACGTCTTTTGCCCTTTGTGGATTGGACCTCTCGTCAGCTCGATGTAAAAATTGGTTCGACTGAGTGAATAGACACGTTTGATGGCCAACGGCACAATGGAGGACTGTTTTCTTTACAGACGAGTCACGATTCCAACTTCACAGAGCGAATGGGCGGAGGATCGTTATGCTGACATCACTGGGGTGAGCGCAGTGGCACATGGTGGTGGAGTGCTGGTTTGGGTGGGAATATTCCAAGGACACTGCACCCAACTGATGTTGATGAACAGCAGCTTGAATGCAGTGTGATTTCAAGATGAGATGCGCTGCCTATCGTCCTACCGTCCATCCATCACAACAATAACATCCAGCATGACCATGCCAGACCCAAGTCACCCGTGTTTGCACAGAATTTCCTGAGCCTGAAAACATTTGTGTGCTTGAATGGTCGGCTTATTCCTCGGATTTGTCCCCCTTCCAGCATCTTTGGGATGTCCACAAGCAACGGGTTCATCATTGGTTCCCATTTTCAGCCAATAGCTGCCATCTCCACACAGCTCTTGAAGAGAAGTGGGAACATGTCCCCCAAGTCACCATTGACCATTTGTTACAGTCCACACAGCAGAGATGTGTAGCAGTGCAGCAGGCCAAAGGCGGACAGACCCAATATTGATTTGTGATATTAGGACAATAGACCCCATCCCCTTTATCATCACGCCATCGCGAGATTCTTGTTTGTCTTTTTAAATCATTGATCGAAATATATTGCAATATGGTCATACAATCTGTCAACACTCAATGAAAGTACAATGAGCTTCTGAACATGGTCATATTTCTCACAATAGGAAGTGTTGCGTTTATATTTTTGTTCAGTGTATAATAAAAGACGAGATTACTGTACTCAGCTCTTCAGACAGAAATTGTTCGGATTATCATTAAAGATGCTTCCGCATTTCTGCTGTGGTGAAAATATTTGACAAATATGAGAAAGAAATAATATATATCATTCCAGTGCTGACCTGCTCTCCCCTCCAGTCTGCCTGAGCAACAGCTGGTCTGAGGGTAACAGTCCTTCCTTGGCGCAGCTCTTGTGCTGTTCCTCACTGCTTTCATCACTTCGACTGAAACGCCTTTAAATCATTGCATTGTTGCAGAAGTTCATTCGTTCAATTGACTGTGGACATCAGGAGGACTGAGCTCCAGACACCTTCACCATTCCCATCAAAGGGCCAAACGCCAAAAACAGAGGGATGAATAGAGAGATGAACATTTTGAGAAAGTGTTGGGATAGTTTTGACTGTTTCCTCATAGAAGAGACAGAGTGTCGGAGTCTCGCCTGGACTGTGTGAGGAGACCCTGTGTCTCCGTCTGTTCACATGATTCTCCTCCAGCCTCCTTCCCAGCAGAAACTAACTCAAGAGCTGCTGAATAAATCCTCCTCTGGATAATTCTAGCAGAATTGCAGTAACTGACCCAATGAAATCAATGTTCCTAAAACGCAATGAATGAATTAATAAAATTTAACAGCGTGGAAAAAACTGGCCTGTGACCACAGAGTTGGGACAGAGAGAGAGAGGGAGAGAAAAGGTGAGAGGAGGTAGAGAGGGAGAGAGGGAGAAAGGGAGAGGGAGAGGGGAGGGAGGGAGGGACAGAGACTGAGATCCCTGCCCTGAGGACAGATGACTGCGGCACACTGATCTCCCTCCTCAGGCAGATCTCAGACATGAGGACAGGCTCGTCCAGCCTGATACATCCATCAGTAACCCGCTGCGGGGAGTTAATCACATTCACTGTCAGCACAGCCGTTAAAGCTCATCCTAAAGAAGCAGTTTTCCCCCAGAATAGATGTCCCACAGCCTGTTGCGCTGCAAAGACTGAGCTGCTGTGATTTCTTATGTCTGAGGTGTCTTGACATCATGTGAGCTTCTGGTCTTCATTTTCTAATTGGGTCCAACATTTTAACCATCTGACATTTTGGCTACGTTTTGTGAAAAGGGCATATATGACAACCACGGACTGCAGCCAAGATCCTGTGATTTTTTCACGGCATAAACGTGAAGTGGTGTCATTTTCAGAGGCATTTGTCCGCCTGTTGGTCTGTTTGTTTGTTTTTTTGTGTTTGTCTGTCAGCACAAAAGTGGTTTGGTCAAATTGCACAAAAGGCTCATGTGAGATGTATAACGGGCCAAAGGCTCATGTGAGATGTATAATGGGCCAAAGGCTCATGTGAGACGTATAATGGACTAAAGGTTCATGTGAGATGTATAACGGACTAAAGGTTCATGTGAGATGTATAACGGGCCAAAGGCTCATGTGAGATGTATAAAGGGCCAAAGGTTCATGTGAGATGTATAACGGGCCAAAGGCTCATGTCAGATGTATAACGGGCCAAAGGCTCATGTGAGATGTATAACGGGCCAAAGGCTCATGTGAGATGTATAACGGGCCAAAGGTTCATGTGAGATGTATAACGGGCCAAAGGCTCATGTGAGATGTATAACGGGCCAAAGGCTCATGTGAGATGTATAACGGGCCAAAGGCTCATGTGAGATGTATAACGGGCCAAAGGTTCATGTGAGATGTATAACGGGCCAAAGGCTCATGTGAGATGTATAACGGGCCAAAGGCTCATGTCAGATATATAATGGGCCAAAGGCTCATGTGAGATGTATAACGGGCCAAAGGCTCGTGTGAGATGTATAACGGGCTAAAGGCTCATGTGAGATGTATAACGGGCCAAAGGCTCATGTCAGATATATAATGGGCCAAAGGCTCATGTGAGATGTATAAAGGGCCAAAGGCTCATGTGAGATGTATAAAGGGCCAAAGGCTCATGTGAGATGTATAACGGGCCAAAGGCTCATGTCAGATGTATAACGGGCCAAAGGTTCATGTGAGATGTATAACGGGCCAAAGGCTCATGTGAGATGTATAATGGGCCAAAGGTTCATGTGAGATGTATAACGAGCTAAAGGCTCATGTGAGATGTATAACGGGCTAAAGGCTCATGTGAGATGTATAACGGGCCAAAGCTTCATGTGAGATGTATAACGGGCCAAAGGCTCATGTGAGATGTATAAAGGGCCAAAGGTTCATGTGAGATGTATAATGGGCCAAAGACTCATGTGAGATGTATAACGGGCCAAAGGCTCATGTGAGATGTATAACGGGCCAAAGGTTCATGTGAGATGTATAATGGGCCAAAGGATCATGTGAGATGTATAACGGGCCAAAGGCTCATGTGAGATGAATAATGGGCCAAAGGTTCATGTCAGATGTATAACGGGCCAAAGGCTCATGTGAGATGTATAAAGGGCCAAAGGCTCATATGAGATGTATAACGGGCCAAAGGTTCATGTGAGATGTATAACGGGCTAAATGTTCATGTGAGATGTATAATGGGCCAAAGGTTCATGTCAGATGTATAACGGGCCAAAGGCTCATGTGAGATGTATAATGGGCCAAAGGTTTATGTCAGATGTATAACGGGCCAAAGGCTCATGTGAGATGTATAATGGGCCAAAGGCTCATGTCAGATGTATAACGGGCCAAAGGCTCATGTGAGATGTATAATGGGCCAAAGGTTCATGTCAGATGTATAACGGGCCAAAGGCTCATGTGAGATGTATAATGGGCCAAAGGTTCATGTCAGATGTATAACGGGCCAAAGGCTCATGTGAGATGTATAATGGGCCAAAGGTTCATGTCAGATGTATAACGGGCCAAAGGCTCATGTGAGATGTATAATGGGCCAAAGGTTCATGTCAGATGTATAACGGGCCAAAGGCTCATGTGAGATGTATAACGGGCCAAAGGCTCATGTCAGATGTATAATGGGCCAAAGGTTCATGTGAGATGTATAAAGGGCCAAAGGTTCATGTGAGATGTATAACGGGCCAAAGGTTCATGTGAGATGTATAAAGGGCCAAAGGTTCATGTGAGATGTATAACGGGCCAAAGGTTCATGTGAGATGTATAACGGGCCAAAGGCTCATGTGAGATGTATAACAGGCTAAAGGCTCATGTGAGATGTATAAAGGGCCAAAGGTTCATGTGAGATGTATAACTGGCCAAAGGCTCATGTGAAATGTATAACGGGCTCAAGGCTCATGTGAGATGTATAAAGGGCCAAAGGTTCATGTGAGATGTATAAAGGGCCAAAGGTTCATGTGAGATGTATAAAGGGCCAAAGGTTCATGTGAGATGTATAAAGGGCCAAAGGTTCATGTGAGATGTATAACGGGCCAAAGGTTCATGTGAGATGTATAAAGGGCCAAAGGTTCATGTGAGATGTATAACGGGCCAAAGGTTCATGTGAGATGTATAACGGGCCAAAGGTTCATGTGAGATGTATAACGGGCCAAAGGTTCATGTGAGATGTATAACGGGCTAAAGGCTCATGTGAGATGTATAACGGACTAAAGGTTCATGTGAGATGTATAACGGGCCAAAGGTTCATGTGAGATGTATAACGGGCCAAAGGCTCATGTGAGATGTATAACGGGCTAAAGGCTCATGTGAGATGTATAAAGGGCCAAAGGTTCATGTGAGATGTATAACGGGCCAAAGGTTCATGTGAGATGTATAACGGGCCAAAGGTTCATGTGAGATGTATAAAGGGCCAAAGGCTCATGTGAGATGTATAAAGGGCCAAAGGCTCATGTGAGATGTATAACGGGCCAAAGGTTCATGTGAGATGTATAAAGGGCCAAAGGTTCATGTGAGATGTATAACGGACTAAAGGTTCATGTGAGATGTATAACGGGCCAAAGGCTCATGTGAGATGTATAACGGGCCAAAGGTTCATGTGAGATGTATAAAGGGCCAAAGGCTCATGTGAGATGTATAACGGGCCAAAGGTTCATGTGAGATGTATAAAGGGCCAAAGGCTCATGTGAGATGTATAAAAGGCCAAAGGCTCATGTGAGATGTATAACGGGCCAAAGGTTCATGTGAGATGTATAACGGGCCAAAGGCTCATGTGAGATGTATAACGGGCCAAAGGTTCACGTGAGATGTATAAAGGGCCAAAGGCTCATGTGAGATGTATAAAGGGCCAAAGGTTCATGTGAGATGTATAACGGGCCAAAGGTTCATGTGAGATGTATAAAGGGCCAAAGGCTCATGTGAGATGTATAACGGGCCAAAGGTTCATGTGAGATGTATAAAGGGCCAAAGGCTCATGTGAGATGTATAACGGGCCAAAGGTTCATGTGAGATGTATAAAGGGCCAAAGGTTCATGTGAGATGTATAACGGGCCAAAGGCTCATGTCAGATATATAATGGGCCAAAGGCTCATGTGAGATGTATAACGGGCCAAAGGCTCGTGTGAGATGTATAACGGGCTAAAGGCTCATGTGAGATGTATAACGGGCCAAAGGCTCATGTCAGATATATAATGGGCCAAAGGCTCATGTGAGATGTATAACGGGCCAAAGGCTCGTGTGAGATGTATAACGGGCTAAAGGCTCATGTGAGATGTATAACGGGCCAAAGGCTCGTGTGAGATGTATAACGGGCCAAAGGTTCATGTGAGATGTATAACGGGCCAAAGGCTCGTGTGAGATGTATAACGGGCTAAAGGTTCATGTGAGATGTATAACGGGCCAAAGGCTCATGTCAGATGTATAATGGGCCAAAGGCTCATGTGACATGTATAATGGACCAAAGGCTCCTGTGAGATGTATAACGGGCCAAAGGCTCATGTGAGATGTAAAAACCAAACTTCATTTTTTTCAGGATAAAAACCTTAAATCTGCTCTTGTCTACTTCTCACTGGATTAAACATTTTCTTCTTTTAATTCCGCTGCGAAACACATGCAGTGCTATGGCGTGATATCCTTAGGCTTGTTGGCAATAGGGGTAGAGTTTTGGGGGACCCCTGGTTATTCTCCGCCCAAAACACTGAAACATCTCTCTTGGGCCGGGTATGATGTGCCTGACACCTCTTGTTCATTCTGTTCTGACTCGCGAGGGGACAGATGTTGGAGTTTACAGTGAATGTTGTTCTGCTGCAGATAACCTGGTGCACTTTACTTCTCTTTAATGGAAATTCAGTTACCTCACATCGATGATATATCACCCACATCCTTGGGCCGCCATTTTCATGTATAAACAAGAACTAGCACAACTAGCTCTCTGGCAAATGTTTATCAATTAATCCCTATAAACAAGTGATGGGGTCCACTTCCGATCTCAATGGGATATTGATTTTAAATTAGAAAAAAAAAAAAAAAAGATTAATGTGAGAATATGTTTTCTTTTGGAAACAAAGTCACTGTAAATACTAGTTCACTCACTCAAAGGTTCATTGGAAATTGCTAGCATGCAAACTTTTACATAAATGCAGTACAGTATCAGTTATGAGTACAGAGACTCAATTTTCATGTTACAAAACTAAAAGTTGTGTGTACAAGCAGTTTCCAATTGAAGCTGCGTGAATGAATTGGTACCTACTGTGAATTCATCGGACTTCTGATCGTGCTCAGCTAAGTCAGTTTGGGCTCACTTTAATTTTCCCCAGTACTAGCCAATCCTTCCACTGACTTCAGGCATTGACGTCGACTGTTAAATAATTATGACTAATTTGATATTGAATTGCAGCATTCAGGGCTAGTTTTACAATTTAAATTCAATGTAGCATTGTACAAAACTCAAATCTGAAAGGAGGTTCTCTCTCATATTTAAGGTCAGGAATGATGTGACTACTGATGACAAATGGCTGCCTGGCTAAATAGTGCCATCTCGTGTATTATTCACGAACGACCGCAAATTCAGCTGTTATTTGTTTCATGCAATAAGGAATGTTCTTGATTTTATTTTGTTACCGTAGAGAAATAGCATCCCAGCAAGAATTTTGCCGCAATCACGTTATCTACAATCCTACTTAAATCCTATTAAAAGAAAGTTAAGTGTAACAGTTGAATTCCTGCGTGAAGTAAAACACCTGTTTGTTTTCACTCCCAAACCCATTCAGGTGAAGTATTTCTGTCTTTGGTTCGTTAGATTCAGTCTGTGAGGTATCGATCTGGTACCAAATGCGAGGACACGGGGTTGCAAAAATAAAGAGTTTTGAGCAAGGGGGGTAACCCCTGCAGGGCAGAAGGTGATAGTACAGAGTCCACAATCCAAAAGTCAAATTCCAGTGGGACAGAGAAGGGTTTGTAACCCTTCTCATAACTCATAAGCCAGAGGACAATCCGAAAAGTAAACAGGGCAGCAATCCACAAAATCGAAGTCGGGCAGAAATGGGTCAAAAAACACAGATGCAACAAGTAATCAAAAAGGCAAACCAAAAATCGGTAGTCGGGCAATCCAGTCAGAATCAGAAACTCAATGAATACAAGGCGAGGAAACAGCAGCACGGGAAACGATCTGACAGAGAATGGCTGTGCGAAGACAACTAATATACACTTCTGTGGAGATCACATGGGGAGAATCACAGGTGCAGGAAGTTAGACTGATTACAGGGGGAAGGCACATGAGGGAGAACCTAATCACATGGAATTGGCCAAAGCCAAAACATGGACAGGGAACACGAGACATTCCTACAAACAAACATACGGCTACAGTCACGGAGTTTCTAATGTGCATAGATAATAAGAGAAAGGACAGCGTGATCAGGTGTGGAGCTCCCACGGAAACTACAGCAGGGAAGATTAGGGAGAGAAAAGAGGCGGAGACTAGAATAGGGCGAGTGCTGAGAGCTTGTTAATCAATTAGTAAGTGAAACTATACAATTCTTGGTGCTCCTTGGTAAGTTAGTCCTATATACAAGGTTAGTCATTGTTAGTAGCTTCTGGCGAAAATAATAAACTGTTAGTGGATAGAAAAGTCGAGTGAAACCAGCAAACGAGACCGGAAGGAAGTTTGAAAACCAGAATCCAATAAATGACACACAAGACTGAGGCTGTCAGTGAAGGTGAGACGAGAGACCAGACGGGGGAGACAAAGTGCAAAGCAAAATCTAAAATTATGAACCAGAATGTGACTATGGTAAAATACAAAATGTGGAAAAGTAAAATAAGACAATACATGAACAAATCCAGGCAGCCAAATAACAACACATAATCCAAAGAACAGTCAGGCATGACAGAGAATCAAATAAACAATAAAACAAATATCAAAACAAGGCATGAACATGAGAGGCATGGCAGAATCATAACAGTCTGGGGAGTTCATCACTTTTGCTTTCTACTGTCACAGAGAAGCTGGGAGAATGTTGCTCATTAGTCAGTTCCTTTGTACAAATATGCTCTCTCAAGATCTTTTTCTGACATGGAAATTTGATTTAACGCTTCATAACTGAACATTCTTATGGTAATGCAAGAATCACAACTGGTAATCAAAAGCACAGGAATTACAAAATTTTTGAAGAAAAAAAGAGTTTCAAAATATAACTACTCTGGAAAAAAAAAAGTTTTCCAAATATTCCCAGACTTCAAAAAAAAAAAAAAAGGAAAGCTGTGACCTTTGCACTCTAAGACTAAGGGTGTTTTCACACTTGGATCTTTTCAGCCCCCTAAACGAACTCAGATCGATGACTCAGCATTTTCTGTCCATATGTGAGCACAACCACCGCTCTCTGACCCCTTTGAAACGAACCGTACTGAGACAACCACGGGAGGCGGTCTCCGTATGGTTCACTAAAAATCCACAGTACGGTTCACTTAAGATATGTATTGTGAACACAAAGCATGCCGTGTTCACTTCGCCTTTTCGCACTGTACTGTTACCCCCAGTGTCCGTCTGTCTGATCGATTCTCTGCGCGCAATACAACTGCGCAAGTGCAAAGAATTCCTGCTTGATTCGTACCACACTTGCGTAAATATTTTACTTGTCGGCAGCCAGCGATGTTTTTTCGCTGTGTATAGAGATACGGCTGTTTTATTTGGTACGGCAGTCGATTTCAAGGGATTAGGATAAGGATTAGGGATCATGCTTAGGGGAAGGATTAGGTTTAGGGTCAGGGTTGAGGTTAAGGCAGGGTTTGACATTGGGACTGCCGTACCTCTCTACATTGAAATGCATTGGAAAACAGCCCTATTCGTGCCTCCGAGGGCTTGTTTCAACATTCTGACATTCACTGGCCCAGCACAGTAACAAGCCGTGCCATTGACAAAACCTGAAAAAATCAAAATCACCGAACACCTCTTGTCTTCTACCACTGCTAGCGTCCAAACTTTTTTTTTTTACCGTGTCTGGTATCGGCATAAGAACAACATATTAAAGATTCATTCTGCTCCAACCATTCATCGTAACTCCCTCTTGTTCCGAAAAATAAGTCTGGAAAAGGCAAAAGTTCACCCCTGAAATATAACTTCCTGCCCATAATCGTTCACGGCACAGCCATGAAATTGTGACACGGGCGCTGATTGGCTGGCGCTTGAGAGACCACTCTCATCTCGTTTCAAAATGTCAAAATGGCGCTGTTCAAATTGCCAAAATCAAGGCTTCCTCAATGGTATACTGAGAGCAATGGGTGACATTACAGTTGCTTCGTCCATCTTTTTATACAGTCTATGGTTTCCTCCACGCAGCCTCGGTGGGAGGGCCTAAGACGCAAGGATAGGAGGCAAGTGAGGGAACTAGGATGCAATTTAAAAGAGGCGGCCTTTGTCTCTATCGCTGATCCAGCACTTGAATCACCAATCCAACCGTAAAAAGGGTTTTATGAGTGCGTGGAACACATCGGGCAGTGTGGATAATATGAGTTAAACGATGGCCATGCGCAGACGGTTTGTGCGTGCGCCGAACCAATCGGGCGGGAGGAACGGATAGGGCACTGACAAAAAGCATGGCAGCAGACATTTTATTCCTAGTAAAAACTACCCAGAATTCAGTGCAGTAGATGTCTGAGAGCTCTAGAGGAACTACGGTGTGAGCAGATAGAGGACTGCGGCCCTATCAGAGCTGAAGTGAACCCGGTCCTCTTCGAAATAAACTCACAATGTGAACACAAAAAGAACTGAGTTCTTTTTTGTTGGTCCTCATTTTGGTCCACTTTTAGAGGACTAAGTTCGGTTCTTTTAAAAGGGACTGTGTGAAAACAGCCTTCATTGATGCAGTAATTTGCGCTGTGTGTGATTTTGGTCACATAAACTCTCAAGTTAATTTGAGAGGTGGCGGAGTATTAATTGCAGTTGGAACCCCTGTGGACATTTAGAGAACAAGACCCCTGTTCTCTACACCACCCCATTGTAACAGGCCAGCGACTGACGTGACTCTCCTGCAACTGAACAATTTCTTTGCTATTTATGTTCTTAAGTGAGAGTTTATGGTGGTATGTCGAATTATATCTCACTGTTGCCTCTTGGCAGTGATATCTGACCAATGGAGGCAGTGATCTTCAATGGCACCTTCCTAGCAAGATGAAGGAGTCATTCATACGAATTACCAGTAGATGGCAGCATAAATACTCATACACTGCGTTGGCTTTGATGCTGCAGGAAAGACTCATCCACTTCCAAAATGCTTCAAATCCCCAATGCCTAAACTGATTGAGTTTTCACCATAAATCCATAAAGCACTTGTTATTTAGCCTTGGCTGATGAAGATTAGTAATCAGAGACACAAGACAACAAAACTTGTATTCTCAGTTTCTGTTTAATTTTTTATTTGAGAAATGTCACAGTGGAAATGATTTCTCTCATTTTGAATACTGCTTAGAAAAATCTTCAGCAAAAAAGACGAAGGGTTGTTAGCTGTGCATATCAAACGTAATGAAAAAAATATTCATGTTTGACCCACAGTGGTACACTTTCATGACAGTATTTTTCAGTATGTAGCTTCTTACCTTCTTCAGAAATATATATCAAATTATTTGGACAATTCCACGGCGAACACCTGCCCCTGTGGAACCTTTCGTGAGTTTACAATTCAGTTTGTTGATTCAGGAATCAAAAGATACCTAATTAGGGTTGGGAGGGGGGGGTGTCTAATTGAAATTATCAGAAAAAAATTTAGTGCTTTGACTTTGAAAATATACACTTATATTAAAATCTGATGACTCCATAAAAGTTGGTGCAAAGACACTTTAGGTGTAAGAAGAGGTCTGAGGAACACCAGGTGCAGGATGCAGAAGTGTTTATTAAAACCCAAAACACTAAGGGAAAAATGGCTGACATGCCAGAAATAAAACACCGTGCAGAAGCACTGAACAATGGGGAGAACTGAGGTACACTGCCAAAGGCAGGGGGGAACAGAAATACTCACTCCAAGAGAGGATAAACTAAGAAAACAAAAACTGAACCGAACTAAACTGACGGACACACTGGGAGACTTAAATACGGGGCAGACAAGACAAGGGCGCAGCAAAATATAAGACTCGGGAATCATACACTGGAGAAACTCGGGAGGCACGAGGAGCTGAGATTTAACCAGGTAGACTGAGTCAATACGAGGATCCGTCTGACATTCGCTCCCAATACTGCCACATAAATAGTCACGAGAGGAGGCGGGGACTCGGAATACAATCTCGACGGAAACAGAAACACATGGGATTAATAAACAATCACACGAAAACGGGGTTAACAATAATGACTCGAGACAAGACGCTGAGACGATCAATCAAGCTTGAAGTTTAGATTAAGGTAATTTAAACGTGACGAGTAAAAAGCACCACAAGAGAAGCAAAGGAAAGCACAGGGTTTTAGACGCAGTTATTCAGAGACAGCTTAGGCAGAATGCACGACAGCTAGGAAACACTCGCACTCGCTAATGAGTTAATTAAGGTTAATACTACGTGACAAAATATTTACAATCACCCTCAAATAAGTGCTGGTTAGTACGGGTTAGTAATGTCCTATCAGAGAGCGCATTCACTCAGAGTTTAGCGAGACCCAGGATTAAACACAGGTGGAAGCAATGAATGAAATACCAGAGCCGAAACCGAAAGAGGAAACGTGAAACGTGACGACGAGACGCAGGCATGCTGACGGCTGTCACGCTGTTGTGATTCTGCTTCTGCATGTCATGTTTAAGTTCTGTGCCTGGCTATGCCATGTTGTTTGATTCTGTGCTTAGTGACCACTGCATTTGTCTGACTATTCTTAGGATTGTGTTTTGTGTTTCGGTAATTTAGATTTCTTGTTTTATTATTTTTCATGTTCAGATCATTTAGTTATCATGCCATGTTTACATTCTCTTGTCTTGTTTATTTCTGCCATGCCATGCTTTGCACTACGTCTACCCCGTCTTGTCTTGTGTAGGTGTTTGCTCACGGTTTAATCTTACGTGCCACTCCTTCGGGTGATTGACTGGTTACTGGGATTTCAATCTTCCTTCATATCTCGTGTTCTTCCTTCCTCTCTCCTTTCGCTATCTACTAACCGTACTAACAGTTTATTGTTTTCGATAATTTACTAACACAGATTAACATTATATATTTCTACTAACTGACTAACATGCACTCGGGATTGTATAGCTGCACATACTAATAGACTAACGATCTCTCAGCATTCGCCCAATCTGTATCTCCGCCCTCCTTGCCTATCACTAATTATCTCTGCAGTTTCCACGTATATCTCAGGCTTTCCCTTTTCTTTAGACTGTACACTTTAGTACTCCTTAACCGGAGCTGTTGTTTGTTCATAGGAATGTCTTGTGACAAATTCATGTCATTAGATTATTCCTCATGTGTCAATCCTGATTATTGTTTCATTGATCGCACCTGTTCTCCCCTGTCATGTGTTCACCCCGGATGTGTATTTAAGGTGTCTTCACATTCAGTTCCATGTCAGATCGTAACTTCCTTGTTTCTCGTGCCACGTTTGATTCCGCCTCGACTCATTGTAATTATCTTTCTGACTGGAGTGCCCGACTCCTGATTCTTGGTTTGCCCTTTTGGATATTGTTGCATCTGTGTATTTTTGACTTTTTTCTGCCCGACTTTGATTTTGTGGATTGCTGCCCTGTATACGATTCGGACTGTCCTTTGGCTTATGAGTTTGCTTCTCCCTCAAACCTACGCCTGTGTACCGGATCTGTTTTGTCTGACTACGATTTTTGTGATTGGTGCCCTGGTAACGAACTCTGCTCTGTCCCATTGGACTTCGAGCTTTGGATTACGGACTCTGTACTGTTGCCTTTCTCCCTGCGGGGGTTATCCCCCTTATTCAATAAAGCACCTATTTTTTGCAATCCCGTGTCCTCGCATTTGGTTCCAGATGGATACCTCACACCATAATTCGAAGGAAGCCATTCTTCAGGGGAAATCTGTGAGGATTTCTGGCATTTCACCATCTTCAGTGCATAAAAGATGACAAGAATCTAGACGAATCTCTGTACATTAAAGACGAGGCCAAAAACCTTGTCTGAATGCCCATGACCTGCAGTCCTTCAGAAGTTACCTTCTTAAAGGAGAATTCCAGCGTGAAATTTACTTGGGGTGTATTGAAACATGATCACGAGTACTTACCTTTGTCGAATATCCCACCTCTGTATGCACGCAACATTTCGAAATAAATAGCTTTTTTTCCGAAGATCCCAACAGGCTTACAATAGTAGTGACTCAGGCATTGCGTTGCCATGCAAAGAAATCGCTATTTTTTTTATCATTAACAAGGTTTAAAGTAGCTCCACACTTCATCAATAGAATTCCGAGGGCCCTGACATTTAAAACGAGTCTGAGAACTTTGAAAATGCACCGGTACTTTATAAAAAAGACTATTTATACAAACAGTACCTCAATGTAGTTTCCAGTCGCCTCCATCTTGAAACTCAATAAGTCTATTGATGAGCACGAACGACTAGATTGCAATCTGTTCCCCTGTCCTTCCTATTCGTTTGTGCTCATCAATCGACTTATCACAATAACCTTTATGGGAGTGCAATGGATATAACTACATGGGCTCAGAAGAGCTCTGGTAAACTTTTGTCACTCAACACCATACACCACTGAATCCTCGGGTACAAGTTAATGCTTTACAATACAAAGCTGAATCCATGCAAAAAAACTGTCAAAAAAAAACCATTGCCGACTTCTCTTGGCTCAGTGTCATCTGAGATGGACAGCAGCGAAGTGAAGGTGTGTTTTGTTACATCTGAGTGCAGCATTCGATACTGTCGACCACAACACCATGCTAGATAGGCTCAGTGAGTGGGTGGGTGTCTCTGGGAGCGCCCTGGAATGGTTTGCCTCCTGCCTCAGAGAGAAACGTTTTTCAGTATCTGTCGGCCCTTTTGCTTCTAACCCAGTTCCCCTGTTGTGTGGCCTGCCAACGGGATCTCATATCACTGTCATGCGGATGATATCCAGTTGTATTTGTCTTTCACACCCGATAAAATCGAGAAAATCAGTGTTCTTCATGAGTGTCTGTCTGCCATTAAGATCTGGATGACCAACAACTTCCTTCAACTTAACACAGACAAGACTGAGGTTCTCATTATAGCTGCTGATACAGTGGTCTCAGAGGTGGTTAACCACACGGGGTCACGGATAATATCAGATCTGATTTAAGAAACCTCACAGTAATTTTTGACCAGACTACGCATCATGAAAAACATGATGAATCTCTAAGCTGTTCATGCTTTCTCCATCTATAAAATACAGCTAAACTCAGGTCCACTGTCACACACTCAGTACTGGAAATGGCTGTTCATGCATTTATTTCATCCCGACTCAACTACTGCAACTGACTGTTCACCTGCCTCAGCAAAACTTCTCTGAACCGTTTACAACTCGTTCAAAATGCTGCTGCTGGGCTCACTGGGTCACATAAGTCATGTCATATTACACCCATCCTGCCCTCCCTGCACTGGCTCCCTGTGGCCTTTTCGGTTCCAGTGTAAAATCCTGGTGTTGACTTGCAAAGCCCTTCATGGAGAGGCACCCACTTACATCTGTGAGCTTCTCAAGCCATGTGTCGCCACCTGAGGTCCTCTGACCTGGGGCTTCTCGCCCTGCCTCAGACGAGGCTAAAAACAGAGGTGACCGAGTGTCCCAGCCTGTGGCCCCAAAGCTCTGGAACTCCCTGTCCATGGAACTGAAAACCTGTGGCTCGTTACACGCTTTTAAAAGCCAGTTAAAAACTTCCCTGTTCAGGCAGGCGTTTGGACAGTCATAAATTGTTTGCGATATGTGGCACTGTACTGTCTTGATGATTGTCTTGACTGCATTTCTCACACTATTATTAATTTCCTGAGAAGCACTTTGTGACATTGAGCTGTGAAAAGTGCAATATAAATGAAGAGTTACTTACTTAGCAAGTCAACATTTCAAGTGATTTTTTGAGAAGTAGCAGCAGTATTCTCCAAACTAGAGAAGACAATGTCAGTCATAGCATAGGGGTGTGTCAGTGTGCATAACATGGGTCATTGACATATTTTTGAGGGCACAGTTAATATAAATAAAAAACCATCTATTTGCACCAAATGATTTTGACTGAAAAGTACCCTTTTGGCCTCCATCATACTGCAAGCCTGGCGTTAAGTCTTTCAGCAGAAACCATTTGATATGTCAGACTTGCTGTTCAAACTGAAGCCATTTAGACTTGTTGAACAAAAACAGTCTGATCTGTAATGTCTGGAAAGAGGCAGGTAAGAGTTTTCAGGGCTGAGAAATTCAAAACATGTATTGTGACTCACTGTTGCCATGCTATCAAAACAGAGCTCAAAATGATAACTGGTCATACCTGTCGAGTCAGATGTTCTAAAATAGTCACCCCCCCCCCCCCCCCCCCTTTTAGCTCTAATGTAAATTATCGCACTCAAACAACCTTCAATGACAGCACTGACTTCCAAAAATATGCCACAGAGAATGAAGAGTTTCTTTGTCGTGTTTCTCTGATTCCAAATTAAGACCAGGAAGTCCTGCATGTCAGCAGGGATTGGTCAGATCGCTGCAGGATATGAGCTATGATCCTGGATTTATCACCACCGTCTGACCCGCTGGGAGAGCGAGATCTGATGACACACTCATCCAGAGGGCAGCACTGGTCACATGCACAGAGTGACTGCGTGATGATGTCATACCAGAGTTAAGACAGATCTGTTCAGAGCTACTCGAGCACTTTGCTCAATCTTCCAAATAACCCAAATTTCTTGGCAAAATCTGCTCTGTAAAATCAGATTCATCTTTCCTTACTTAATCTAACCTAAAACCACTCACACACACACACACACACACACACACGCATGCACGCACACACCCACACTATCAGTATAAATACACACACATACACTCTCTCTCTCTCAGTACGCATGCACGTACTCACACACACGCATGCACTCACTCACACACACACACACCCACTCTCTCTCAGTATGCACGCACTCTCACACACACACACACACACACACACACACACACATACACACACACATACACACGCGCGCGCACACACACACACACACAGCTCTTAGTGGGATAGTTGATCCTGAAGACGGAAGAGACCCAGAACTGGCCGTGTAACCCCGCGGCCTCTGGAAGTGCTGGGGCTCTCCTCCAATCGCTTGCTGGATCCTCATTGGTCAGTGAGTCCAACCTCCTCAGCACCAGACTGCATAACACACTTCCTGTTTACAGGATCTGCTGTTCAGTCAGCGACAACATTTCCCCCTGTGTTAATAACGGAGGGAGCAGTGTTCATATCCTTGGATTGTTTGATCTCAATGAGCACGTGTTGATTCAGCAGACAAAACAGGGACCTAAACTATTTATCTAATTTTTGCTTAAGATTATATATGTGAACAAACAAAAAGTGTGAATGCTTCAGTACATTTTCCTGGTTTGGGTCTACTCGTCCTTTGAAAGGGAGATGAGAGTAAATCAGTGGAGTTATTTTTCATGATTACCATTGTATCTTCTCATAAAGCATTCCTATCATGACATGACCTTTGACCTTGGTTACCAAAAAGCTCTATTCTGTTCTCAGCTGACCATGTAACCTGGTCCCATTGACAGTTCCTTTATTGTACGGCAGACTGTTAAGCGCTTTAGTTAGTTGAGAGACGGCAGAGGGTTTTACTCTCATCCCAAACTGCTTGTGCCGTCTGACGCCGGTTTTATTGACAATCTGACCCCAAGATTCAGCTGACCTCTGCAGATCTCCAGCTGTGATCCTTCGCCATTCTTTTGCCAACTGAACCATCCTCCTCACAGTACGTGGGGTCTGTCACCACAGGTCCTCTTTGAGGCTGATTCTGAAAGGGACTTATAATTAAGCAAACATTTTTCCAAGATATTCACTTTTTAAACTAAGAACTATCACCAAAATAATTCTGTTAGAAATTGCAACTTAAAACACTGAGTTTCTGTCGCATCACATCATTGGTTGCCATGGCAACGGCTTTTTTAATGAATATATAGGAACTTAGAGAAACACAGTAATTGAGAGAACAAAACAGTGTTTGGTTATAATTTCAGCTGTAATGTGAAGAGAAAAACATCCCTAATGTCACAACAGAGCTTTTTTTCCAGGTTTCTGTGTTCTATTATTAATTTTGACCCCCCTAAATCAATTTCAGCAGGAAACAGCTAGTTAAGTATACATATTTTGATTTACTCATATTCAAAGGTATATATTGCAAAAAGAGCTCTGTACAGACATAGTGTTGTGATTCTGATTCTGCCTTGCCATGATCCTGATCTGATTGCCATGTGTATATTTTGAGTTTTGCCATGTCTGACTATTCTTGAAATTTATATGGTGATTTGGTTATATGGTGATTTATTCATGCATTGTTTTAGTTTTGTTTTTCCATGTTTTACTTTTTACCGTAGTTTTATTCCGTATATGTTTTTGTTTATTCCATGCATTGCACTTTGTCTCCCCCTGTCTGCTCTTTGGTCTTGTCTTTGTTCACCACCCCAGTACTGCGTGCCACTCCTTCGGGTGATTTAATGCTTTCTGTTTCCTGCTAAAATTCCTCCACAGATGTGAAAGACTCATTACCAGTTCTTGCAAATGCTTGACTGCAATTGTTGTCGCCGAGGGTTATTAGGTTTAGGGGCAATTACTTATTCACATTGGGCCAGCTACAAAACCCAAAACCAATGACGTTGGCACGTTATGTAAATCGTAGATAAAAATGATTTGCAAATCCTTTTCAACCTCTATTCAATTGAATACACAACAAAGACAAGTTACTTAATGTTCAAACAGGTAAACTTTGTAATTTTTTGCAAATATTAGCTCATTTGGAATTTGATGCCTGCAACATGTTTCAAAAAAGCTGGCACAAGTGGCAAAAAAGACTGACCAGTTGAGGAATGCTCATCAAACACTTATTTGGAACATCCCACAGGTGAACGGGCTAATTGGGAACAGGTGGGTGCCATGATTGGGTATAAAAGCAGCTTCCCTGAAATGCTCAGTCATTCACAGACAAGGATGGGGCGAGGGTCACCACTTAGTGAACAAATGCGTGAGCTGATTGTCGAACAGTTTAAGAACAACATTCCTCAATGAGCTATTGCTAAAAATTTTGGGATTTCATCATCTACGGTCCGTAATATCGTCAAAAGGTTCAGAGAATCTGGAGAAATCACTGGACGTAAGCGACTAGGCTGAAAACCAACATTGAATGCCCGTAACCTTCAATCCCTCAGGCGGTACTGCATCAAAAACCAACATCAGTGTGTAAAGGACATCACCACATGGGCTCAGGAACACTTCAGAAAACCACTGTCAGTAACTACAGTTCGTCGCTAGATCTGCAAGTGCAAGTTAAGACTCTACAATGCAAAGCGAAAGCCATTTTTCAACAGCACCCAGAAACGCCGCCGGCTTCACTGGGCCCAAGCTCATCTAAGATGGACTGATGGAAAGTGGAAAAGTGTTCTGTGGCCTGATGAGTCCACATTTCAAATTGTTTTGGAGCCTGTGGATGTTGTGACCTCTAGACCAAAGAGTAAAAGAACCATCCGGACTGTTATAGGAGCAAAGTTCAAAAGCCAGCATCTGTGATGGTATGGGGGTGTATTAGTGCCCAAGGCACGGGCAACTAACACATATGTGAAGGCACCATTAATGCTGAAAGGTACATACAGGTTTTGGAGCAACATATGTTGCCATTCAAGCAATGTTTTTTTCATGGACACCCCTGCTTATTTCAGTAAGACAAAGCCAAGCCACATTCTGCACGTGTTACAACAGCATGGCTCCGTAGTAAAAGGTACTAGACTGGCCTGCCTGTAGTCCAGACCTGTCTCCCATTGAAAATGTGTGGCGCATTATGAAGTGTAAAATACGACAACGGAGACCCCGGACTGTTGAACAACTTAAGCTGTACATCAAGCAAGAATGGGAAAGAGTTCCACCTGAGAAGCTTCAAAAATTGGCCTCCTCAGTTCCCAAACGTTTACTGAGTGTCAGTAAAAGGAAAGGCGATGTAACACAGTGGTAAAAAGGCCCCTGTGCCAACTTTTTTGCAATGCGTTGCTGCCTTTAAATTCTAAGTTAATGATTATTTGCAAAAAAAAAAAAAGTTTCTCAGTTTGAACATTAAACATCTTGTCTTTGCAGTTTATTCAATTGAATTTAAGTTGAAAAGGATTTGCAAATCATTGTATTCTGTTTTAATCTACGATTTACATAACGTGCCAACTACACTGGTTTTGGGTTTTGTAGATTTGGATAGCTTTTTTTGCCTCAATAAGTCAAATCATCATTTAAATACTGCATTTTGCTTTTATTCGGGTTATCTTTATCTAGTATTAAAACTTGTTTGATGATCTGAAACATTTAAGTGTGACAAATATGCAAAAAATTAAAAATAAGGAAGGGAGCAAATACTTTTTCATTGAGCTGTGTGTATATATTCTGAGTGAGAGACCGAGAGGAGAAAGTATAAAGATATTTTTTATAACCTATTTTGCTCATATTCACCAAGGGTACTGATAATTCTGGAGGGCACACTTTCTGTCACGGGGTGGTCACTTCTGTCATGCTCAGTGAGGCTGCAGCGGCAGCAGCGCACAGACAGGTGAGCCCCAGGTGGGGCCACATGCCCCAAACCCTGCGAACTGGACCTGCCAGGGAATAGGGACTGTCTTCATTTTAAAACCTTGTAAAAGATATACAATCCCACTGAGTGATGTCCTCTTATCTTTTTAAACAATTTTGTACAGTCAATTCTCCTTCGTCAGCAAACCACATTACACAGTTGGTTCATTAGCTAACTCTGTAATTGCAGCATAAGTATAGACCAGCTATGTTGCAGCCGACAGTAAACAGTCATTGTGCAAGATGCAGCCAAACATATTCGTAACAGTCTCCTGTCACACCTGCCTGTCTGGGCACAAATCATGAACACTTAACCACCTGATGGGTGGATTAGTTTTTTCTGATGGCTTTTTTTTTGCCAAAATGCAAAGTCAGTATTGTACTTACAACTCAATCACTTCAAGTGATCATGTTCCACCAAAATTGTAATGATCAGGAATTAATATTCTTAATATTATTCATAATAATATTCAAAAATTGTCTCTTCGGATATTTTTAGGAGACGACATTAACATGATGAATTGGATGAGGCAGGATTAAGTTCTGCCATGACGAGAGGTAGGAGGGGAGGGTAACAGGCCACTGGTCATGTCTGTCCCTGACCTGTATGGAGGGAACATGACCATGTGTTCAGCCATTAGGCTCTGAGGGATCCTCCGCTGTCACACGGCCTCGGGTCCCCACAACACCCGCATCTGCTGCCCTCCTCACTGCTCAGTGGGGTCCTGTATACTCACCGGACCGGACGGAGACACACCGCAGCAGCCATGATACGCAGACTAATGCTGCTTTCGGTAACACGTCCCACGAGCCGTGTTTTCGAGACACGACTGGTGAATTCCGTTCTTTTGACCTCACAACCTCACAGTCCAAATGATCCTTCCTCGTACCTTCGACTTATGCAGCAATTGGTAACACTCGTAAACACGAGTCGTGTTGTGAATTAAGTCGAAGGTTCGAGGAAGGATCATTTGGACAGTGAGGTTGTGAGGTTGTTATGGCCCCAATTTGTTATTACATATAGGACAGCAAGGGACGAAAGACAAATTTTTAAAACTTTAACAGATTTAATAAAACAAAGACTGACTGACCAAGATTGAAAGTATATAAAGAAAATGAGATATTCATAGTCCCGTGGTAACTGAGATGGGGTTTCTCTGTTGCGATGTTCTGGGACAGGAAAATGCTCCAACACAGGCAAAAATCCACAAAATGAGTTTCACACGTCTTGAAAAGAGTGACAGGTCGAGTCAAATGTATCCTTCCACTATTCCTCCTACTACTTTACTCTCTCAATTTTTCTCCTTATATACTCTTTTCCAGCCCTCTCCCATCTTCCAGATTTTTTTTCGATTCTTTGGGACTTTCCCCTCTCAGACATGCCCAGGACATGACCCAAACCTTGCTCCAGACCAGGCTTAACAAAATAAGTCAATACTGCCATCTAGTGGCTGTTTTTTTCCACATTACAAGGTCAGAAGAACGGAATTCCACAGTCGTGTCTCGAAAACACGGCTCGTGGGACGCGTTACCGAATGCAGCATTAATTCACAACTCGTGTTTAGGAGTGTTACCAAATGCAGCAGGAGTCACACACCGCAGCAGCCATGATACACTAGGATTCCAGACACAGCCAGTTTCCTCAGGACCGCTCATGAGCGGTCCATAAATAACCAGAGACAGGATGCTGAGGCAGAATTAGTGTGATTTTTTTTTTCTTTTTTGTAAAGACTGTTTTTTCTGCATTGGTTTACATGGGTAAGTGCATATAAATTCTGTTCTTTCTGTTGGGATTCTGATTCTGCATGTCATGTTAAGTTCTGTGCCTGGCTCTGCCATGTTAAGGATTCTTGTGTTTAGTGACCACTGCTCTGTCTGACTATTCTTCGGATTGTGTTTTGTGTTTAGGTAATTCAGATTTCCTGTTTATTATTTTTCATGTTTAGATCATTTTGTTTCCAAGCCATGTTTTCATTATCATGCTTTGCACCTTGTCTCCCCTGTCTTGTCATGTGTGTATCTTTGCTCACGGTCCCTTGTCTTGTGTGCCACTCATTCGGGTGATTTATTGGTTTCTGGGTTTCAATCTTCTTTCATTATCTCGTGTTCTTCCTTCCTCTCCCTTTTACTGTCTTACTAACACATACTAACAGTTTATTGTTTTTGCTAATGTTATGGCCCCAATTTGTTATTACATTTAAAACAACACAACAGCAACAGCAAGGGATGACACACAGTTTTTAAAACTTAAACACATTTAATTTAACAGACAAAGACAATAACAACTAACTAACAACTAATGAACCTAAAGACCAAGATTGATTAGGAAAAAAAAAAGAAATATTTACAGTCCCTTTTTGTGGGGTGGCTTGGTGATGTCCTGGATAATGAAAATGCTCAATCACAGGCAAAGAAATCCACAAAAGAAATGTCACAGGTCTTGAACAGAATGGCAGGTCTGGTCATCTTCTTGCAATTTCTCCTCCTACTTTACTGTCTCAATTCTTTTCCTTATATACTCTTTTGCAGACCCCACCCACATTTAGACCTCTTTTTTTTACTTTTCTGAGACTTGCCCCAGACATGTCCAGGACATGTCTAAACATGAATCCAGTCTGAGCTTAACAAAAAAAAGGTAAATACCGCCATCTAGTGGCCTATATTCACATTACACCTCCATTCCAAAAGGGAAAAATTTTGACTCATAAAGGCAAAATTTTTCTTTTCAATACAAAATGGTTAAGTGAACACTTGTCTATATATACATATCATACAATATTCAAACACATGATATATATATACACATTCAAACACGGGATAAGCAATCAGCAATTACATTGTCTGTACCCTTCACATGCTTAATTTCCAAGTCAAACTCCTGTAAAATCAAACTCCAATTCAACAATCTCCGATTCTTGTTTTTCATCTTACTCAAAAACATTAACGGATTGTGGTCAGTGTACACAATCATTGGCTTTTGTCCTGTACAAACATAAACCTCAAAGTGTTGTAAAGAAAGGACCAGAGCCAACAGTTCCTTCTCTATTGTGGAATAGTTCCTTTGGTGGCGATTGAACTTCCTGGAGAAGTATGCCACGGGATGCTCAATGTCATCAGAGTCACTTCTCTGTAGGAGCACAGATCCACAAGCTTGGTCGCAGGCATCGACCGCGATGGAGAACGGTTTGTTGAAGTCAGGAGATTTGAGCACGGGGAAGTGACACAGCAGAGACTTCAGGTGATCGAAGGCTCTCTGGCATGCATTATCCCAGGTGAACTTTACGCCTTTCTTCAGTTGGTTAGTTAGACTGAGAGCAATCTCAGCAAAGTTCTTGCAGAACTTGCGGTAGTACCCGATCATTCCAAGGAAGCGGCGCAAAGCTTTTTTGTTGTCAGGAACTGGAAAGTCCATGATGGCTTGGACTTTAGCATTTATGGGTGCCACCTTACCCTGGCCTATGACGTAGCCAAGATAGGTGACAGTAGCACAACCAAAGTCACTCTTGCTCAGGTTAACAGTCAGGTTAGCCTGGGTCAGGCGCTGGAACAACGTCTCTACATCTTTTAGATATTCTTCCCAGGAGTCACTCCATGTGATCAGGTCATCGATGTAAGCACCCGTGTGTGGCAATCCGGCGATTGTAGACTGTATCATCCTTTGGAACGTGGCTGGGGCATTTTTCATGCCAAAGGGTAGGACTTCATACTGGTACAATCCAGATGGTGTGGCAAAAGCAGAGATGCTCTTGGCCCTCTTAGTTAAAGGCACACACCAATAACCCTTCAATAAATCAATCTTGGTCAGAAACTTTGCTTGCCCTACACTATCAATACAATCATCAATCCTAGGTATTGGAAACACATCAGTTCTAGTTACAGCATTGACTTTGCGATAATCTGTACAGAATCTAGTACTTCCATCAGGTTTTGGAACTAGCACACAGGGTGAACTCCAATCGGAGTTGGAGGGTCTGATAATATCATGTTTTAACATGTACTCAACCTCTTTCTCAGCAATCTTTCTCTTTTCAGGATTCATCCGGTTTGGATGCTGTTTTATTGGTTTGGCATCACCAACATCTACATCATGAGAGGCTGTAGTAACTCTCTTTGGAACATCAGGAAACAAATCCTCATATTTCTTGATCAACCTTTCAAACTGATCTCTCTGTGAGGGTTCTAAGTGCTGGAGTTTTACATCAAGATTTTGCAACACTTCAGTGTTTGACAATTTACATGAAAGAACTTCAGCTTTAATTCTTGGTTCATCATCTTGAAACTCCCCCTCATCTTCACACGTTTCGACCATTGGAGAATCTGAAGTGACAGCTGCAACCCTAGCATTTCTGTCATGATAAGGCTTTAGCATGTTTATATGACACAATTGTTTTGGTTTTCTCCTATCTGGAGTCTTCACAATGTAATTGAGATCATTGAGTTTTGTCAGAATTTCATAAGGACCATGAAATCTAGCCTGCAATGGATTGGACTGCAAGGGAAACAACACAAGGACCTTGTCTCCTGGTTTAAACTCACGGCTTCTAGCCTTATGATCATACCAAGTTTTCATTTTTCCCTGACTTGATTTCAAGTTCTCTTTGGCAAGGTCACAAGCTGCACGCAATCTTTCCTTGAACTTGCTAACATAGTCTAACAGACTGATTTGCGGCTCTTCCTTTTGCCATTGTTCACTCAATAATAGCAAAGGTCCTCTCACTTCATGACCAAACACTAGCTCAAATGGACTGAATCCAGTAGACTCCTGCACTGCTTCTCTAGCTGCAAACAACAGCAAATGAACCCCTTCATCCCAGTCTTTCTCATGGTCATAACAATAAGTCCTCATCATTGTCTTGAGAGTGGAATGAAACCGCTCTAAGGCACCCTGACTTTCTGGATGATAGGCACTAGAAAGAATCTGTTTTGCACCTAGTTCATACACAACCTGCTGAAACAATCCTGAAGTGAAATTGCTACCTTGGTCTGACTGAATTTCCCTGGGAAGACCAAACAACGTGAAGAACTTTATCAAAGCCTTCGAGATTGCAGTTGCCTTGATGTTACGTAGAGGTATGGCTTCGGGGAATCTGGTAGATGCACACATGATTGTCAACAAGTACTGATTTCCAGATCTAGTCTTGGGTAATGGTCCAACGCAATCAACAATGACCCTAGAGAATGGCTCCCCAAATGCTGGGATAGGCTGCAATGGAGCTACAGGTGGGTCTAACTGGTGTTTTCCAACTACCTGACAAGTGTGACAGGTTTTGCAAAAGTTGGAAACGTCTTTCCGAAGCCCAGGCCAAAAGAAGTGTTTCATGATCTTATCAACAGTCTTGTTAACACCAAGATGACCTCCTAAAGGTAAACTATGAGCCATTGTTAAGATCTCATTCCTATAGACCTTCGGAACAACAATTTGCCTGACCACTGCCCAATCTGCATTGGCAGGGATATCAGGAGGGCGCCACTTCCGCATCAACACACCATCCTTGAGATAATACCCAACTGGAACTGCATCTATTTCTTTTTCAGGAAGGGCTCTCCTCTTTAGTACACCAATTTCAGGATCATTAGTTTGCTCCTCAATCAACCGCTTTCTGGACAGAGACAAGTCTCCAGACACATCAGAATCACCAGACCCATCCGGCTGGCTGAATAGAGAACTGATAAAAGTATCTGATAAGTCCTCAAACGGAGAAACCATAGTAGGCCAATCAGAGTCATGAGGCGAACCACCTGAGTCCTGACTATTCAATGTACTGGACGGCACCACAACATCATCTTCTTTAGCCTTCTTGGCCATAGCACGAGTCACTGCGCAAGAAGGATACAGAGATGGGTCCTCATCCCCATTTTCAGTGCTCGGCTGTGAAGTAAGATGTACAGGGGGAACTACTTTGCCCCCAGCCAGGTCATTGCCTAGCAACAGAGAAACACCCTTTATAGGTAGACTTGACATAAGTCCCACCTTTACCTGTCCTGTAACTAAATCTGACTTCAAGAATATAGAGCGCAGGGGTACAGATACAGTCCTCCCTTCAATACCTTGTACAAGTATGAAATCCCCTGAAGCGGTCTCATCACGTAACTCCAAGGAGTCCATCAACAAAAGTGATTGAGAAGCTCCGGTATCCCTTAGGATATATATGGGGACAGGAGTAGTATGCTCATTCAGAGCCACAAATCCCTCTGACACAAATGGAAGAAATTCCTCCCTCACGAAGTCAGCTGTATCAGGCTTTTTAGCCCCACAAGAAGCAGGCAATTTAGCAGATTGGTTATCTACTACAGGGGTTACTAACCTTGTTTTCACAAAGGCATTTGGTTTGGTATCCTTTTCTTTTTCTTTTTTAGCTTTAAGGAACCAACAGTTAGTTGTAACATGATCAGATTTCTTGCAATATCTGCAAACTAGACCACTTCTGTCACTGTCAGCTTTCACACTTTGATCAGACCTGTTACTGGATTTCTGAGCACCATCACCAGATTTGTCTTTGTCTTTGGGTGAGGAATCTTGGGTATCACCATAACCCTTTTTCTGAAATTGGGACCATTTATTGTAACTGCTAGACTGAAATTTGGACTTATGTGTGAGAACATATTCATCTGCAAATTTGGCAGCTGATTGCAAGTTCAGTGCTTGCTTCTCATTAAGGTAGGTCTTAAGATCATCCTTAACACAGTTCTTGAATTCTTCAACTAACACCATCTCTTTTAGTGAGTTGAAATCATCCTTGACCTCCATTGAAGTACACCAGCGCTCAAAGCAAACCTGCTTCTCATTAGCAAATTCAACATAAGTCTGATTTTCAGATTTCTTCAGACCTCTGAATTTCTGTCGGTAAGCCTCTGGAACCAACTCATAAGCTCTCAAAATAACCTTTTTGACAACTTCATAATCAGAGGAATCATCTGCAGACAAAGCCGAATAGGCTTGTTGAGCTTTACCCTTGAGGACAGTTTGCAACATCAGAGGCCAGTGTTTATTTGGCCACTGGCAACTCTTTGCTACCTTTTCAAAACACTGGAAATAGTTGTCAACATCCTTTTCTGAAAATGGAGGCACCAGTTTTACCTCCTGACTGGCACAAAATTTATTTTTAGTTTCAATTTTAATTTTTAGTTGCTCCATTTGGAGTCTTTCTTCTCTATCGAATTTCTCTAATTCAAAATCTCTCTGTCTCTGTCTCTCTCTTTCTGCTCTTTCCTCTTTCTCTCTCTCAAATTCTCTTTGTTTTTCTTCTCTTGCTAATTTTTCTAACTCAAACTGCCTTTGTTTTTCTTTTTCTTCCCTCTCAAATTCTCTTTGTTTCTCTTTTTCCTCCCTTTCTTTTTTCTCTTCTCTTGCTAATTTTTCCAACTCAAACTGCCTTTGTTTTTCTTTTTCCTCTCTTTCAATCTCTAGCATTTTTAATTTAAGTTCCATTTCTATATTTGGATTTTCCACTGGAAACTGTTCCAGATCTCCTGGTGCAAACACATTTTCATCAATGTAATATTCAACTATCTCTCTAGCCAGTCTTGCTTTTCGCATGGCTGGTTTCACCTCTGTCAGCTCTAAATGTCTGCAAATTTCTAGCAGTTCTGTCTTTTTAAAAGACTTCAAAACCCCTACGGTTGGTGATGCCAAGAAATCATCCATTGCTGTTGTCAATATATATGTATTCAATTAAAAAAATTTTTTTTACAATTTGAAATGTTAGATTTTTAATAAATGACTCACAAAATGGTCTATCCCGGACCTTGAGCCCCCAATTTGTTATGGCCCCAATTTGTTATTACATTTAAAACAACACAACAGCAACAGCAAGGGATGACACACAGTTTTTAAAACTTAAACACATTTAATTTAACAGACAAAGACAATAACAACTAACTAACAACTAATGAACCTAAAGACCAAGATTGATTAGGAAAAAAAAAAGAAATATTTACAGTCCCTTTTTGTGGGGTGGCTTGGTGATGTCCTGGATAATGAAAATGCTCAAACACAGGCAAAGAAATCCACAAAAGAAACGTCACAGGTCTTGAACAGAATGGCAGGTCTGGTCATCTTCTTGCAATTTCTCCTCCTACTTTACTGTCTCAATTCTTTTCCTTATATACTC
Source organism: Gymnothorax reevesii (assembly GCA_029721435.1). Classification (NCBI taxonomy): domain Eukaryota; kingdom Metazoa; phylum Chordata; class Actinopteri; order Anguilliformes; family Muraenidae; genus Gymnothorax; species Gymnothorax reevesii. The sequence continues at coordinate 2,223,853 of CM056574.1, read as the reverse complement.
TTTTGCAGACCCCACCCACATTTAGACCTCTTTTTTTTACTTTTCTGAGACTTGCCCCAGACATGTCCAGGACATGTCTAAACATGAATCCAGTCTGAGCTTAACAAAAAAAAGGTAAATACCGCCATCTAGTGGCCTATATTCACATTACACTAAATACTAATCCACACTAACCTTGTATATTTGGACTAACTTACTAACAAGCACTTGGGATTGTATAGCTGCACTTACTAATTCACTAATGATCTCTCAGCTGTCGCCCAATTCTAGTCTCCGCCTCCTTGCCTATCCCTAATTATCTCTGCTGCAGTTTTCCACTTATATCTCATGCTTTCCTTTTCTTTAGACTATACACTTTTAGTACTCCTTAACCTGAGCTGTTTGTTCATAGGATTGTCTTGTGATCCCTGTCTGCGTTTTGGCATTTGCCAAATTCATGTGATTAGTTTATTCCTCATGTGTCTCTCCCTGATCATTGTTACCATTGATTGCACCTGTTCTCCCTAGTTTTCTCGTGCCACGTTTCTCGCCTTGATTGCTCAGTGTTTATCTTTCTGACTGGATTGCTCGACTATTGATTTTGGTTTGCCCTTTTTGGATATTGTTGCATCTGTGAGTTTTGACCTTTTTCTGCCCGACCTTGATTTTGTGATTACTGCCCTGGTTTTGGATTCGGACTGTCTTTGGCTTATGAGTTTGTTTCTCCTCCAAACCTACGCCGGTGTACCGAACCCTTTTTGTCTGACCACGAACTTTGTTATTGGTGCCCTGGTTACGATTCTGGATTACGCCCATTGGATACTGTTTTTGGATTGTGGACTTTGTACCGTTGCCAGCTCTGCTGGGGGGTTTCCCCCTTCAGAAATAAAGCCTCCTTTTTGCATTCTACTGGTTGTCGCACTTGGTTCATTTCGTAAATCACAACATTACGATCTGACCATGACGGAGCCAGCGTCAGACCAGTCTCTGCAGGAGGCAGTGCACCAACAGGGCGCTCAGTTAGAATTCCAAGAGCGTCAGCTTCGGGCTCTTATGCAACATATGCAAACCATGAGTCTTCAGATGGCGGATCTCACTCGCTCTGTGCAAGACGCTCAGCGGCTACAGTCTCCCCAGCCTGCCGTCCATGCCACTCCTGCTCCTGCGTCTGCTCCGCCACTGCCAGTCTGCGAGCCACGCCTGCCACCGCCTGAGAGGTACGACGGGAACCCGGGAGCATGTCGGGCTTTTCTCACCCAGTGCAAGCTCATCTTCAGCCTACAGCCCGCGTCATTCCCCACCGAAAGAGCTCGGGTTGCTTTCATCATCACGCAACTGACAGGAAGGGCCAAGCAGTGGGCTACGGCTGCATGGGAAGCAGATCTACCCTGCGTGCAAACGTCTAATTTGCTGGGTGAGGAGATGAGGCGCATCTTTGACCGCACGAAGCTGGGTCACGAGGCGGGATGAGAAATTCTGCGCATTCGACAGGGGAGCCGTTCCGTGGCCGACTACGCCATTGATTTCCAGACACTGGCTACCAACAGCAGGTAGGGACATAGAGCTTTGTTCGATGCCTTTTCTAACGGGCTTTCTGAAGCGTTAAAGGATGAGCTGGTTTCCCGGGAGTTACCGGAGGATTTGGATGACTTGGTCGACTTGGCTATTCGCGTGGATTCCCGATTGGAAGAACGCAGACGCTTCGCCTCCCGCAGACGACCTAACCCACTCCTCCAGAGCACTCCGCCTCTACCACCCCCTACTGGCGACAGTCCTCCTGAGCCAGAACCCATGCAACTGGGCCGTCCTCGCATCCCTGTGGAGGAGAAGAACCGCCGTCGCAGAGAAGGGGCCTGCTTCTACTGTGGCAAGGGGGGACACCACATTGCTCAGTGTCCCAACAAGAGAAGTTCCCTTGGTGCCCAGAGAAGAGTAGTGATTGGAGTGACGCCAGTGCAGGAGACTAAGAACCGTACGTGCCTCCCAGTTATCCTGGAGTGGGGAGGAGGGAGTAAGTCCACCCTAGCCCTCATTGATACCGGCGCTGAGGAGAACCTCATCGATGTGGAGCTGGCTCAAGAATGGGGAATCCCTACCGAGAGGATCTTTCCTGACCAGGTGGCCAATTCACTCAGTGGCCAGAAAATAGCCCAGATAACTCACGCTACCAGCCCCATCAAACTCAAAACCTCAGGAAACCACCACAAAACCATTCAGCTCCTCCTCTTACATTCTCCCCATGCTCCCATTGTTTTGGGCCATCCATGGATGGCTAAACACCTCCCAAATATTGATTGGCGGAAGAATGAGGTTAAGGGTTGGAGCCCCAACTGCTCCCTGGCATGCCTCCACAACGCCCGTGAACCTCAACACAGCCCATCCCTAGAAGAAATACCAGATCTTGAGAAGGTCCCCCTAGAGTTTCATGATCTCAAGGAAGTGTTCTCTAAGTAACGGGCCACCAGCTTACCACCTCACCGACCCTATGACTGCACCATAGACCTGAAGCCAGGTACTATGCCCCCTAAAGGCCGACTCTATTCCCTCTCCAGACCAGAAACCCAAGCTATGGAGAAGTATCTCTCAGAGTCTCTTGCTGCTGGCATTATACGCCCGTCATCATCACCTGCTGGTGCCGGATTCTTCTTCGTGTCTAAGAAGGACGGATCATTAAGACCCTGTATAGATTACCGTGGACTTAACGAAATAACTGTCAAGAATCGCTATCCACTTCCTCTAATGAACACTGCTTTCGATCTCCTGCAAGGAGCTAAGATTTTTACTAAGCTCGACCTCCGTAATGCCTATCACCTGGTACGCATCAGAGAGGGGGACGAATGGAAGACTGCCTTTAACACTCCCACGGGACACTGGGAGTATTTAGTTCTTCCTTTCGGGCTTACTAACGCTCCAGCAGTGTTTCAAAACCTTGTCAACGATGTTTTAAGAGACATGATAAATAGGTTTGTGTTTGTGTATCTTGACGATATCCTGATTTTTTCAGAGTCCCAGGAGGCCCATGTCAAACATGTTCGCCAAGTGCTCCGTCGCCTCCTGGAGAACCGCCTCTTTGTTAAAGCTGAAAAATGTGAATTTAATGTGGAAACCACTACGTTTTTGGGTTACATAATCTCCCCAGACACCATCCGGATGGACCCCCTAAAGGTGGAAGCTGTCACTAATTGGCCCAGACTAGAGGACCGTAAGTCTCTCCAGCGATTTTTGGGCTTCGCTAACTTTTACTGCCGGTTCATCCGGAATTATAGTTCTGTTGCCGCTCCTCTTACTGCTCTCACCTCTTCTAAATCCAAGTTTCTGTGGTCCGAAAAGGCTGAAGAGGCCTTCAATGACTTAAAAGCTCGTTTCACCTCTGCACCTATCCTAACCATTCCCAATCCTGAACTCCAGTTTATTGTTGAAGTGGACGCCTCCAATATCGGAGCTGGAGCCATCCTGTCGCAGAGGTCCACAGAAGATGGTAAGGTCCATCCTTGTGCCTTCTTTTCTCGCCGCCTCAGCTCTGCAGAAAGAAACTACGACATTGGGAATCGGGAGCTGTTGGCGGTAAAGTTGGCCTTAGAGGAGTGGAGACAATGGCTGGAGGGCTCCAAGGTACCCTTCATCGTCTGGACAGACCACAAGAACCTGGAATATCTACAAACGGCCAAAAGACTCAATCCGCGACAAGCCAGGTGGGCACTTTTCTTTTCACGATTCAACTTTCATATTGCCTATCGACCTGGAAGTAAGAATGTCAAGCCTGATGCCCTCTCCCGTTGTTTTGAAATCCAGGAAGAGGAAATTAACAAAGATACCATCCTCCCTAAAGAAGCGTTCATTAATGCATTATGTCTTGATATTGAGAGAGAAGTCAGAAATGCCCACAACAATGCTGCTACTCCCAGTGCGTGTCCCACCAATTGTTTATATGTGCCAGCTACCTTACGCTCCCAAGTCCTGGAATGGGGACACGCATCCAGACTGTCCTGCCACCCTGGTATCCGCCGCACTAAGAACTTTATTCTTCAGAGGTTTTGGTGGCCAGAACTCACTCAAGATGTCCAGGGCTTCGTTGCTGCTTGCTCGGTCTGTGCCCAGGCTAAGACTTCTCACCAACCACCTCAAGGTTTATTGCAGCCCCTTCCTACACCACACCGCCCCTGGTCCCATATTGCTCTTGATTTTATCACAGGCCTTCCCTCATCCAATCACCACACCACCATTCTCACAATTGTTGATAGATTCTCCAAAGCAGTTCACTTAGTTCCCCTCACTAAACTCCCTTCTGCTCAAGACACTGCCAACCTAGTAATCCAACATGTCATTAGACTCCACGGCATACCCACTGATATCACTTCCGATCGCGGCCCCCAGTTCACTGCACTTTTTTGGGGAACATTCTTTAAAGCTTTAGGCACTTCAGTCAGTTTGTCATCAGGTTTCCACCCCCAGACTAATGGCCAGACCGAGCGAGCTAACCAGTGTGTGGAAAGTGTTTTACGATGTCTCTGTATTAGGAACCCCTCCTCCTGGAGCTATCAGTTACCGTGGGTGGAATACGCGTTGAACAGCCACACCTCTGCTGCCTCCGGCGTCTCCCCCTTCAAAGCCTGCCTGGGCTACCAGCCCCCTTTGTTCCCGTCCCAGGAGGAGGAGGTAGCTGTCCCCTCAGTCCGCGAATTCGTCCGTAGGTGCAGACGCACCTGGACTGCCACCCGCCAGGCCCTGCTCAGGTCGGTCGCTCGGATGAAAGAACAGGCCGACAAGAGACGCACCGCGGCGCCCATGTACCGACCTGGGCAGCGGGTCTGGTTGTCTTCAAGGGACATTCCCCTCAGAGGTAACGGGGGTAAGCTTTTCCCCAAATTCCTGGGCCCTTTCACCATTGAAAGGGTCCTGAGTCCCACTGCCGTTCGCCTCCGTCTCCCCCTGTCCATGCGACGCATACACCCCACTTTCCATGTGTCCCAGTTAAAACCTGCAGTAACCCACCCCCTGTCCTCTGGACCTGATCCCCCACCACCCGCCCGGATCATCAACGGAGGCGAAGCCTACACGGTCCGTGCCCTCCTGGACTCTCGTCGACGAGGCAGAGGACTGCAGTACCTCGTCGACTGGGAGGGTTATGGACCTGAACATCGCAGTTGGGTGCCAGCAAGGCACATATTGGATAAAAACCTCATCAAAGACTTTCATGCTAGTCACCAGAGACTTTCAGGTTTAACGCCAGGAGGCGTTCGTTGGGAGGGGGGTTCTGTTGGGATTCTGATTCTGCATGTCATGTTAAGTTCTGTGCCTGGCTCTGCCATGTTAAGGATTCTTGTGTTTAGTGACCACTGCTCTGTCTGACTATTCTTAGGATTGTGTTTTGTGTTTAGGTAATTCAGATTTCCTGTTTATTATTTTTCATGTTTAGATCATTTTGTTTCCAAGCCATGTTTTCATTATCATGCTTTGCACCTTGTCTCCCCTGTCTTGTCAGGTGTGTATCTTTGCTCACGGTCCCTTGTCTTGTGTGCCACTCATTCGGGTGATTTATTGGTTTCTGGGTTTCAATCTTCTTTCATTATCTCGTGTTCTTCCTTCCTCTCCCTTTTACTGTCTTACTAACACATACTAACAGTTTATTGTTTTTGCTAAATACTAATCCACACTAACCTTGTATATTTGGACTAACTTACTAACAAGCACTTGGGATTGTATAGCTGCACTTGCTAATTCACTAATGATCTCTCAGCTGTCGCCCAATTCTAGTCTCCGCCTCCTTGCCTATCCCTAATTATCTCTGCTGCAGTTTTCCACTTATATCTCATGCTTTCCTTTTCTTTAGACTATGCACTTTTAGTACTCCTTAACCTGAGCTGTTTGTTCATAGGATTGTCTTGTGATCCCTGTCTGCGTTTTGGCATTTGCCAAATTCATGTGATTAGTTTATTCCTCATGTGTCTCTCCCTGATCATTGTTACCATTGATTGCACCTGTTCTACCTGGTCATGTGTTCTCCTGGATGTGTATATAAGATGTCTGTTTGCTTCACACTCTTGTCAGATCGTTCTCCCTAGTTTTCTTGTGCCACGTTTCTCGCCTTGATTGCTCAGTGTTTATCTTTCTGACTGGATTGCTCGACTATTGATTTTGGTTTGCCCTTTTTGGATATTGTTGCATCTGTGAGTTTTGACCTTTTTCTGCCCGACCTTGATTTTGTGATTACTGCCCTGGTTTTGGATTCGGACTGTCTTTGGCTTATGAGTTTGTTTCTCCTCCAAACCTACGCCTGTGTACCGAACCCTTCTTGTCTGACCACGAACTTTGTTATTGGTGCCCTGGTTACGATTCTGGATTACGCCCATTGGATACTGTTTTTGGATTGTGGACTTTGTACCGTTGCCAGCTCTGTTGGGGGGTTTCCCCCTTCAGAAATAAAGCCTCCTTTTGGCATTCTACTGGTTGTCGCACTTGGTTCATTTCGTAAATCACAACACTTTCGGTTGCAAATTTACTGTGAATTTTCATCACTCAAATTCAGCTTTATTACAATAACACTCTGAGGAATTGAAAATTCATATGTACATGAGTTGTGTCCAGAGTGTTCATCATGTAAAGGGTTTTTTGGGGGAATACCGTAAGTGCCATTACTGCAGTAATATGTTTTTACAGTTATGCTTTGAATGAATCTCTGTTGTGCGTAATGGATAATTTGTAGCGGATATGTTGTATGACTTAGTTTTTGAGTTTAGTTTTGACATTGAAGTTTGCAAAGATGAGAGCGCATCATGCATTTAGAAATGGAGCATAATTTCAAGAAACGGGTCCAGACAAACAGGAAAACTGAAATACAGACTTATAGAACATAAATAGCCGTAAGAAATAAAATCCATGCCGAGTCGAATTGATGCGTCATTTTTATAGGTCACATCAATCTTAACTGTCGTTTTAGAACTATCGCCCGAATTGCTTCCAATGACCCGCAGAGTTGGTCAGCAAACAGTCAGCCCTTTCCTCTCCGCGCATGACCTCATTCTCTTTCTCCAGACTTTTTTTTTTTTGGTTGAATGTTTGCTGTCTCCGCCCGCTTCATTTTCCGGAAGATGCCTCTTGAAGTTTAACGAGGGATTTCGTTGAACATTAATACAAGTTGTACATTGAACTTCAATTTAAAAGGGAATTTCAGAAGTCATGATTGGGGAAAGGTTTTGGTTGGTGGAGGACATGGTCATGTTATCCAAATTTGATTTAGGCCTATTATTTTATTATGTTCTTCATCGCAGAAGAAATTTACAGTTGACTGTTTCGTTAAAGCGTTATCGGCTGACTTACTTTTCAGACGGTGAACTGGAGCAAAGGATTTTTGGCTGGATTATTGTGGTGTGAAGCCATAAACCATAAAACCAATTGCATTTCCTGTCCGATTGCACTCGAGTTGCATGACCGCTGTTCAGGGGAGGTAATGGACTTTACCATTTGAAATTCAGGAAAGACGCTATTCACATTGAATACAATACCACTGTGGACAACAAAATCAGTAAAGTGTACATACAAAAAAGAGGTAAAAATAATTTGAAATTGAAAAAAAAATCCGATCTGCTGCTACAATTGTCAGAGAATATTATATATGAAAAGGATTCTCAATCTTCGAACCCCCCTCCTCTCTCAGAATAGTTCGGGCGGTTGTTATCCTGACGGGATTTGTGTTGGGTTTTTGGTAGGAGGCACAGAAACGTTATTTTGAATGTATGAAAGCCGAAAATGGCCGGGATGTGGAGAAAAGACGGGAGATACCAGTACATGAACTCCGCCGTCGGGTAAATTTATCATTATTTTTGAAGACTAGAGTTGACTGTGATCGTTGGAGGAGTTTTTTAATACGATAATTAGGTTCCTAAATATCCTGCATTTGTTTTCGTTGTTGCTAAGCCAGCTTGAGATCCATGTAAGGCTCGGTGTCTCGCCATCTGTGAGCATTTAATTACAATCGCTCAGCTTGGACAGTCAGCCGGATATATGGGGGGTACCGTATATACTGTACAATACAACAGTCCGGCGTTTGGCTTCAGGCCCTTCAGAGATGGCGAGTTCGGCAAATGCTCCATCAGTATTGTATTCGGCAAATGCTCCATCAGTATTGTATTCGGCAAACGCTCCATCAGTATTGTATTCGGCAAACGCTCCATCAGAAAGGCTCCAACGCTCCATCAGTATTGTATTCGGCAAACGCTCCGTCAGTATTATATTCGGCAAACGCTCCGTCAGTATTATATTCGGCAAACGCTCCGTCAGTATTATATTCGGCAAACGCTCCGTCAGTATTATATTCGGCAAACGCTCCGTCAGTATTATATTCGGCAAACGCTCCATCAGTATTGTATTCGGCAAACGCTCCATCAGTATTGTATTCGGCAAACGCTCCGTCAGTATTATATTCGGCAAACGCTCCGTCAGTATTATATTCGGCAAACGCTCCGTCAGTATTATATTCGGCAAACGCTCCGTCAGTATTATATTCGGCAAACGCTCCATCAGTATTATATTCGGCAAACGCTCCGTCAGTATTATATTCGGCAAACGCTCCGTCAGTATTATATTCGGCAAACGCTCCGTCAGTATTGTCATTGCTGTGCAAGGAACTGCGTTGTTGAAAAATGTGCGTATTAACGTCAGCTGGACAGTGACATTAGTGCTTTTCTTCCTGTATTTCGACATCTCGCTTATCCAGTTACTATCATGAGATATCTAACGCGTATTAGTGCTGCGCTCCTGTCTGAACGCGCATTCTGCGCCGCTGCAGCTGTCCGCGTTTGTTTACAGTGAAGATCCGGGAGAATAACAAATGATTTAATATCATTGTTAATTGGTGTCGCGCTCAGTTTAGCAGAATTAATCTGATTAAATATAGCTAGCAAACCTGAGACGTCTGCCCGACGTGCAGATCGTGTCTATATCGCGTCATATACGTCATCTGCACGTCGGGCAGACGTCTCATGTTTGCGGTAATTTTCCGTATAATTAATAGGACCGGCAGGCTTGCCTGCTATAGGCCTAAACCAAGGATGTAAACTTATGCGAATTATTCGTGAGAAACATGTTTGCCATGAAAGCTCGCGAGATTGCAGAAATGAGTGATGCGCGCATGGATGAGGTTTCCTGGGTTCCGTCGTTTCCAGTGGGGTCTGAGCTCCGCGGAGTCGGGCGCTGCGCAGCTGCATGATCCCATCTGCTTGGGCTCCTTTGTGGGGTCGCGGCCGATCCTGTTCCTGATTTTTCTGAAAGGATTGTGATGCGATGGGCGCAGTAATCTGTCGTAAATCATGAGCGCCTATCTGAAAACCAGTTATTAGCATAATATGCGGAAGCTTCTTCACCATATGTCACCTGAAACAACCCATATTAGCGTTAGAAATCAGTAATAAATGCGTTATAATACAGAGTTAAAATGGTAGGCCTATTCTTGATTTCATGTAGCAGCTTTTTACAAGGTGTGAAGAAAAACGTACTGCAATAACCTGGTTTAAAAAAATCAGTGTAGTTTAATGGTACAACTGCTCATACGTAACGGGTTTGGTGAGCTGCCATCACGCACGAAGCGGAGGGTCTCCAGTTACCACCTACAAACGTGAGCTGTATTCTCCATGCGTCTCCAATCAGTCATTTCTGGAATGGCGCTGGGATCGCGTCTCGGCACCGAACCAGGGTCGCATTCTGTACCCGCAGTACATTTGCGGCTGTTTTGATTCGTTTTGGTTCTTAGACGGGAACGCGCACGAAACTTCAGCCGTTTACTTTGAGAACGCGCCGCAACAACCGTAGTGCCGGCGACTGTCCTAGAAGTGGCCTTCACATCGTCCAAACCTCTCACCAACCATAAATATATGATGTTAACCGAAAGATTACCTGACTAAAAATGTACTGGCCTTTTAGATGTCGTAAACTCTTAGAAGGAGAAGAGTTAAGCATTGTTTATGAACACTTGTATTTCTGAACTGAAGTTGTGCCTCAGATGCTATTCCATCATTTTTTTTCCTTTGGTGTAAATGCGCTCCTAATTAATGCCTTCTGATTAGTAGATGCGCGCCTCTCTCATATGTGTCCTTTGGATACATTTTCTGGGTGAACTGTCCCTAATTTGGTCAACTGATTGGATGATGCGATTGCACTATGCAGTTCGATATCTCGAGTGATGTGTTGAGGCAGTTTGCAATATTTTTGCATTTAAGGCAGTGAATAAGGGGTTGTAAATCTCGGGACTCTGTGGTGGGTAAATGAAAAAACATCACTGCGCCCTGCTACTGTGGGGGAAGGAGATGAATGGCAGTGGATTAGTGCACATTGAACAGCTGTGGTTTACACTGAGGCATAAATTGGCCCCCAGGTGTCAGCTGTGGTTATAAACCTGCTGTGAGGGAGAACCACATCCCTACTTTTCTCAGCTATCTGTGCCTTTATTCATTAAAATAGAAATGAATTCAAACCAATGTAATGTGCCACCCCTGCCGATAAGCTTAATGTAAGATATTCTCATGTGATTGATTAAAATTCACTGTATTGTGCAGCCCCTGTTTTGATTGTTGGACATCTCTGACCTCGGCTGTGGAATCCCGTTCTTAGCCAGTGCAAACTGCCCTGGTCAGCAGCTGTTACCCTCCCAAATTCATGAGCCTGTTGGCCTGTTTTCGCCTGTGGTTATTTTGAGCTGGACCTGGAGGTGATCGGCGTTTCGCCGTCCAGCTCCCTTGTGTGATAGACGAGTGGACGACACGAAGCTGGCAGATTTTAATTTGCCGTGTTGATCCGTATCCATTTCTGTGAAAATAACGAACTTTGGCGCCAAAATGAGCTGCTCAGTGAGTTAGTGCCTCTATTCGCCTCTGAGCCGAGTGCTCGAGCTGGCCGAGAAACTAACTCTGTGTGTTTGGGTCGCCATGGAAACGGCTGGGCCAGACCACGTGTTCACTGCTGAGCTGAACTCTGCTGTACTGGACCGTTTGTTAAAGATAAAGGTACATTAATATGTCTCTCCCCTGTGGCCTTTTTTCATATAACAGCAGCCTGGGTGCTCTCAGTTTCACCCACAGAAAACGGCTGGCTGCGCATTACGGGAAAACTGCTGTCATTTTGGCTCCAGTGAGCCGGAATGGCGGACTGGCGGCAGTGTGTGGGGGTTTGCAGTGAGTGGTGAGGCAGATATGCACATCTGGCGCTAATGCGCGGGAATCTCCTCCTGTGCCAGGGCGCCAGTCCCCGCGCTGCAGCTCGAATTCATACGCCTGTCTAAATGAGAGCCTGGGAGCTCAGCCATGTTCATCCATTCAGCATGAGTTATGCTGTGTTTCATATGTTACGACCACTAGGCTCACAGTGACCATAACATAAAAGGGAGTCCACCCAGTTGTAAAGGTTTAACAATATTTTAATTAAATAATAAGCATAGGAATAAGACAGAACGAAGGAAAACACATGCGCTGGACAGGCCTTCCCCCCAGCGAAGGCCTGCACCAGCACAGCCGACAACCAAACCAAAAATGCGAGCCAAGCCAGAGCTGCCCGAGAGAACAGGCAACCATGGGCTGTATTTGAACCCTTCCTGTCTAGCCAAGTGACGATTCCAGACAACTCCCCCTAAAGATTGGGAGGGAGAGAACACATAAACAGACCAACACGTCAAAGGTGGAGCAAGCACACACAGCATGGTGAAGCCGGGCGTGACATCACTCCCCCCAAAAAACAGAGACCCATCTCTGGGACTCTGTTCACTCTGATAAAATGCATTACTCATATGCAAAACAACCAAAAAATCCCAGTACATCAAATACCTTTTTTGTTAAATAGATACCCCACATGCACCACAACAAATCACCTCCCTCCACCCCAACTCCCTGTCACAACACTGCGGTCCATCAAGCAAATCCCGGCGCCTGGATAGCAAGAGAGGAAACACAGGTTAAGGCACAGAATTAGAGACCAGAGAAAGAGACAAAACATACAAACGCACTAACAGTCACCAGGAGCCCGAGATAATGCGTCGGCCATAACATTATCAGACCCCCTAATGTGCCTAATAGACAGATTGTATGGCTGCAGAAAAAGAGCCCAACGCATTAGGCGCTGGTTAGTGTTCTGCAGGGATGACAAAAAAGTCAAAGGGTTATGGTCGGAAAAGACCACCACAGGGTGCAGACCACCACCAACATAAACATCAAAATGTTGGAGAGCCCAAATAAGGGCCAGGGCCTCCTTCTCAATAATAGAATAATTAAACTGGTGACGGTTAAATTTCCTTGAGAAAAAACAAACTGGACGATCAATACCATCCTCGTCCTTCTGAAGGAGAACAGCTCCTGCACCTACCTGACTGGCGTCTACCTGCAGCTGGAACGGTTCCTCCAGCTTAGGAGCAGACAGGACAGGTGCAGATGTCAAAAGGGCTTTAGCATTTTCAAACGCTTTCTCACAATCAGAAGTCCAAGTAAATTTAACTGAACTCTTTAACAAGTTCGTCAAAGGAGCGACAACAGACGAAAAGTTGCGGCAAAAGTTTCTGTAGTACCCAATCATACCCAAAAAACAAATCAATTCCTTTTTGGTCACAGGACGTGGGAAATTATCAATGGCCAGGACTTTAGCTCTTATAGGTCGCACTTCCCCCTGTCCAACTACTCTGCCAAGATAGACTACTGTAGCCTGAGCAAACTCACACTTTGCTAGGTTTACAGTAAGATTGGCAGCAGCCAACCTTTCAAACAACAAACGAACACGTCCAAGATGGTCTTCCCACGTGTCCGAATGACAAACGACATCGTCAAGATACACAGCGCACCCCTCCAGTCCCGCAACGACTCGATTCATGAGCCGTTGGAAAGTGGAGGGGGCGTTGCGCAAACCAAATGGCATACGCATGTATGAAAATAATCCGTTGGGTGTAACAAAAGCAGAGATCTCCTGTGCCCTAGACGTCAGAGGTACCTGATAGTAACCTTTCAGCAAATCAAATTTGCTGACAAACTGAGCTGCACCAACCTGATCAACACAATCCTCGATACGAGGCAATGGATACGAGTCTGGTTTTGTGACCATGTTCACCTTACGGTAGTCTGTACAAAACCTGTAAGTGTGGTCAGGTTTTTTGACCAACAAACACGGCGAAGACCAACTGGAACAGGAAGGTACAGCCAGACCATTATCAACAAGATACTGTACACCATCATCCAAGTTCTTGCGCTTTTCAGAACTAACACGGTAAAACCTCTGACGGACAGGCTCTGCATTACCGACGTCAATGTCATGCTCAATCCATGACGTGCAAGTTGGAATGTCTGAAAACAAACATGAAAACTCCAAATTTAAACTTTTCAACTGCTCTCTCTGCTTCAAGTCCATCCCAGTCAGAAGACCATCTAACTGAGCCAAAATCTTTGAATTATTCAAACGGGCATGCAACATGGCATCATCAGGACCCCTCATATCTTCCCCTACCACAGGAGAAGTAGGTATAGATACCACCAGACCAAGAGACACCACAGGTGTAGCAGCAGAATGATAGTATGGCTTCAGCAAATTGACATGGCACAATTGTGTTGCACGCCTACGTTCTGGCGTAGCAACCACGTAATTTGTGTCAGACACCTGACGAACAACACTGTAAGGCCCTGAAAACTTTGCAGCAAAAGGAGAACCAGGAACCGGCAACAATGCCAAAACCTGATCTCCCGTGTTGAAAGTCCGAGCTTCAGCCTTACGGTCATAAGTTTTCTTCATTCTTAACTGAACTTCAGTTAAATTCTCGTTTGCCATCTTACAAGCAAGCAGTAGCCTACGTCGGAAACCATACACATAATCAGACAAACTCTTGGGTGGTTTAAAGGAATCAAACTCACTGGACAAGACAGACAAGGGAGTGCGCACTTTATGACCAAACACCAGTTCATTTGGACTAAAACCAGTGCTTTCCTGCACAACCGCTCTAGCTGCCAAAAGCAACCATGGTAGACCATCTTCCCACTCCCGACCCAACTCAATACAATATGCTCGCAACAGAGACTTAAGGGTGGCATGGAAACGTTCCAAAGCCCCTTGACTCTGTGCGTGATAAGCACTACTAAAGTTGTGTTGTATCTGGAGTTCTTTCAAAGCAGCAGCAAATGTCTTCGATGTAAAATTTGAACCTCGATCACTCTGAATGATCTTAGGGAGGCCAAATGTCGAAATAAACTGGGACAAACACTTTACAACAGACTTTGTAGTAATTGTTCTCAAAGCATACACAGCAGGGTAGCGAGTGGCCTGACACATAACAGTAAACAGATAAACACATCCAGACTTAGACTTGGGCAAAGGTCCTACACAGTCAATAATCAAGTGTTCAAACGGATTACCCACAGATGGAATAGGTTTCAGAGGTGCAGGTTTAATGACACTTGGTTTGCTAGGCTGCGCCCATCTCACTGCGTTTCATCTCCTAATCTGCAGAAACGTAATGACGGAGACTTGGGGACTAATTATTCTGAGCGACAGAACTCCGTTATCACTGTGCTGCGGACTGCAGTGATGCTGGTTTACCTGCAGGATTACTGCTTAACAAGACTGACACTGAACACAACACTGACTGGAGTTAAGGTCCTTATTTTATTGGCTTGCTGTGAGGTGTCATAAATACCTTAAGATTTATTACACTCTGTTAAAGTCCAGCTTTTGTATTCCAGGGCATTATTTTGTGTGTAACACAGTGTGTGGGGTTTGTTATAAGGTGCTGTTGTGGACTGTACTGTATGTGTGTGTGTGTGTGAGTGCTGTGACTGTACTGCAAAGTGACCTGTGTATGGGAGAGTGACAGGCTCTGCACCAGAACCTGATGATTGTGGGGGGTGCTGTTGTGCGCGCGCGTGTGTGTGTGTGTGTGTGTTTGTCAGAGTGAGTGTGTTTGTGTGTGTGTCTGTGCGTGTGTGTCAGTGTTTGTCAGAGTGTGTGTGTGTGTCTCTCTCTCTCATGCTCAGAGCAGGTGAAGCGTTGGGCCCCTGCACACTCTCTCTCCCACACTCAGAGCAGGTGAAGTGTTGGGCCCCTGCACACTCTCTCTCTCACACTCAGAGCAGGTGAAGTGTTGGGCCCCTGCACACTCTCTCTCTCACACTCAGAGCAGGTGAAGTGTTAGGCCCCTGCACACTCTCTCTCTCACACTCAGAGCAGGTGAAGTGTTGGGCCCCTGCACACTCTCTCTCTCACACTCAGAGCTGGTGAAGTGTTGGGCCCCTGCACACTCTCTCTCTCACACTCAGAGCAGGTGAAGTGTTGGGCCCCTGCACACTCTCTCTCTCTCTCTCACACTCAGAGCAGGTGAAGTGTTGGGCCCCTGCGCACTCTCTCTCTCACACTCAGAGCAGGTGAAGTGTTGGGCCCCTGCACACTCTCTCTCTCACACTCAGAGCAGGTGAAGTGTTGGGCCCCTGCGCACTCTCTCTCTTCCATAATTTACCCAGAATCCCGTGACCCTGAATGAACCACAGCTGCACCCCCACTCCGGCCCCAAAAACTAAATTTTGGCGTGTGCGATCGGAGAACTGAAGTGAAGCAGTGCAGTGTTAGGGAGAGTGTGTGTTTGGAGCGGGCAGAGACGGTGTGTGTGTGCGTGTTTGTGTGTTAGAGGGAGTGTGTGTGTGTGTGTGTGTGTGTGTGTGTGTGTGTGTTTGGAATGCCCCCTCAGACTCCTCTCTTCTGAGAAATGCTGCCTAAGTCCTCTCTCTTCCTCCCTCTCCCCCCTCTGAGCGGTGTGCTGGGCCCCTGACAATGATCATCAGATATTCTGGGCTCTTCTCCAGGCCCCCGAACTCGGCCCCCGCAGGGCAGCTGTGCACGGGCCCTGCTGTCACGTGTACGCTCCTCCCTCACGTGCACAGCTGCTCTCAGGCTTGTTTTCGCTCTGTGGGACAGATAAGGAAGTGACTGCAGGCCCTGCCTGCGCTGCTGTGTTTGGCTGAACTGCTTTCTGGCTGCAGTATTTAGGTCATTTACTGTGACGCTGTTAGCAAGTCTGATGAGAATCAACTCCTGTGGGAGTGAAGATTCGGCTGATAAAGGGTCAGATTTATGTTTATTAATATAACAGCAGAGGCCAGTTCACTCAGGAGGTGAGTAGACGTCGGGTCGGGAAGCTCATCCCTGGCTCTTCGGCATTAAGCAGGTTAAACCAGCGGAACATGAGTGTAGTGATATACAGAGAGGTCCGTAAGTGTTGGGACAGTCACTGTGTGAAGTGGAGTACCCAGTCAACACTGTATAAATACTCTCACACCTTTCTGTGGTTTGTGCAGGGAAATAAAAGGCAGCCCTTTCATCCCTCTGTGTTCCTGGGCGTCCTGGATCAGGCGCAGAGGTTTGGATCTGCAGGGGCGTGTGTGTCGCCGACAGTCTGATGTGTCGTGTTTTGAATTTTTGCTGAATGACCTCATCTTGTGAAAATTTGCTCTGCCCTCTTAGATGTCAAACTCTCTGGTATTTAGTTTTGGCGCAGGTCACATGGTCTGTGAAATATGACTTCATTAACTCTCCGTATACCTGTGCCGAGGTCTCTGGGGAGATTGATTGGCCCGCTTAGATTTTCTACTCATTTTTTTCTCAATAAATCACAAATCTGAAACTTATTTTTAGAGTCCATTTCCTGAGCTTCACTGCTGGCGAATAGAAATCTCATTTGAGAATAGATTTTTCTGGAAGCTGACGTAATATGTGTAACAGAGACGGCTCTGTCTGTGAGTCCTGGTGCCCTCGAGTCGCTGCCGGCCCAATAATCGCTCTTTTGTGCGCTGTAAGGGCATGATTCACACAATGCAGAGCTTCCTGCGAGGATGTGGCATTCAGAGTTGCAAACTGCATACTTCATAGTGTACTTGTGCATGTGATCACTTAGCACACCTTGTATTTGAGGAGCGCATGCACCCTCACGGTAACATGCATTCTTTAGGTCCAATATTGATAAATGTATTTGATGTGACTTTGTGATAGAAAAACAACGTATAAATGCTCAATAACGTAGCATAGAGAAAGATAGGCCTACTACGTTAAAACTATTCAACTCTTTTTCTCTCTGTTATAAGATGATGACGGGTTGCTTAGGTCCTGAAGAAATGGATTGTGGGATACGTATGACAGCGTCGTGTCCAGTGTTTGAATCCTAATGTCACCTGATACTCACGACATCTGGGTCTTCTTAAAATCTTGTTTCATATTCAGTGCTGTCCGTACAGTAAAATATTCATATTCTATTGTTCAGAAGTATGCATCTGTGGCTCGGCTTTCATCACCCTGCTATCAAAGCCCTGGTGCTGGCTGTGGCACTGAAAAACCCCACCCCTTCCTGCTGAGACACTGTAATGCCCCACCCCTTCCTGCTAAGACACTGTAAAGCCCCACCCCTTCCTGCTGAGGCACTGTAAAGCCCCACCCCTTCCTGCTGAGGCACTGTATAGCCCCACCCCTTCCTGCTGAGACACTGTAAAGCCCCACCCCTTCCTGCTGAGACACTGTAAAGCCCCACCCCTTCCTGCTGAGACACTGTAAAGCCCCACCCCTTCCTGCTGAGACACTGTAAAGCCCCACCCCTTCCTGCTGAGACACTGTAAAGCCCCACCCCTTCCTGTCTGTTTCTTTCAGATGCTCCCGCCTGCGTCAGGTCCAGTCTCTGCTCAACGATGACGGTAAAGGAGCGCCAGACGCCATTTTGTGCACACTTGGTAAGTCCTGCCCCGTCTCTCCTTCAGACGGCCTATGTTTAACTAATGCTCTGGCAACTCAAACCAATCATCCTACATCCAACTCTGAACACGATCACAGTATTACTGCCATGTTTTGTTTGTGTTCTGAATGTCACCACAGTAATATTATGAAAGCATGTTGGTTGAGATAGTGTCTCTCTTTTGTACTGTTATTAAATATCATTATATTTGCTATTCTGCATGAATATCAATACTTGGTGTGCCGTGCACATGACATTACTCTGTTGTTATTTTAGGGCTGAGGAATTGATAAGTATGGTGTTAGTGTGACAATATTTTGGTCTGCTGGCGTCTTTATGTTGGGGTAGGGTAAGCAGTGATATTTTTCTGACGTTGTTTTAAGGCTGAAGGAATGTTTGGCCTGTACAGGGAGCGTGTACAGGGAGCCTGCGATTGTCAGCGGGTGATGCTCGTGTTTTATGTAGTTTTGCTGCGAACTGATGCGGCCCTCTAATTTTCTGCGGTGCACTATTGCCACCTGGAGGCCTCCAGTAACAGAGTTGTTCTGACTGATAGTTCACTTTCTTCTCTAAAAAAATCTAAAAAAAGAAAAGTAGCTTGTAAGTAATGTTTTGAGTTTGGGTTAGCCTGCGTTGCCGGCGGTCAGCGGCTGGCTGGAGTAAGGAGAGGAAAGACCGCCCGCACGATAACGTAGGGATTTTGAGTAGCCGCCCACTTCCTTGCGCAACGAGCCGCGATGGACCACCCCTTTTAAACCAATGAAACTCGAGTGTAATTTGAGAGCACAAGTGATGCGTGGAGATCAAAACATGCTAGTTTTTAGCTGTCACTTTCACGTGTTGCAAAAATGCAAAATGTAGAAACGCCAAAAAAAGCTGCTAAACCTGGGAGAAAACCTAATCCCATCTAAACCCATCTTTGTTCTGGCAGTTTACGGCGTAACCATGCGTTGCGTTACATTCGATGACAGTTCAATTTTGATTGATACCTCTTAAGCCAATCAGTAATTCCCGTTCTCTGGTGAACCGACAACTCAAAATCCCTACGTTATCGTGCAGAAGGTCTTTCCTCTCCTTTCTCCCGCCAGCCGCTGACCTCCGGCAACGCAGGCTAAGTTTGGGTGATATCCTGAAATCCTTGCACCTGGGATTGCTGTACACTGGGAAAAAACAGCAGCGCGATAATGATTCAGATCTCATGTGGAATTGTGAATGAGAAATTACTAGTTGTATGGGTAGTAAAAAGTATTCAGTAGGAGTCTTTATTGATGTGAAAAAGCATTTGACACCCTGGACCGTGGTATATTGTATAGGAAAATGGAAAGATATGGAATAAGAGAGGCTGTGTTAGACTGGGTGAAAAGCGAGGAAGAGAAAGCAGCTCCTTCAAATGTCAACATACTTGGACATAACAGTTGGGGTACTGCAGGGATCTGTTTTAGGGCCAAAACTGTTTATTTTGGATATAAATAATATATTTATGGTGTCACAAAAATGTCAATTTATTTTATTTGCTGATGACGCCAATGTTCTTTGCTCGGGAGAAAATCTGCTGGAGCTTTTGGAGGTCTAATCTGAAATAGGTAAATTGCAACTGTGGTTTAACAGAAATAAGTAATCATTAAATTTGAGGAAAACTAAATTTATGCTGTTTGGGAGCAAAGATGTACACACAAACTTACACATAACAATTGACTATTAATATTGAAAGAGCTTATGAAAATAATTTGTTAGGTGTGATCATAGATGGCAAAATCTGCTGGAAAACCCAGATCAATTATGAAAGAACAAAAGTGCCGAACAGCATTGCAGTCCTCGGGAAAACAAAAAACCTGCTGGACCTCCACCTCTCGGCACATTTTCTCTTCTTCACTCTTATTACGGTATCTGCTGTGTTATGTGGACGTTTGGGGCAACACTTACAAAAGCAATTAGAGCCATTAAGCATACTTCAAATGAAAGCAGTAAGAATAATACATCATGTTGGGTATAGGGAACTTAGAAATAGACTGTTATTAGTGTCACATGCATTGAAATTTATGGATCTGGTCACATTTTAAACTGCAACAATGTTCAAAGCAAGAAATAATTCACTTACGGGTAAGATACAAAAATGTTTTGTGACACAAACATAGAGAGGAAACACACAACTTGAGCGGAAAACTTCAGAGGAAAACAGTTTGTGTATTTCAGTGTGTGCGGTGAATCTTTGGAACGGGTTGGCAGATGAGCTTAAAGAAGGTATAAATGTAAACCGTTTTAAAAAACTGTACAAAAAACAAACCCTTGACACAGACTGCGAAGAGCAAAAGCTGTTTTAGGGTGATCAGGATTTATTTAATATCACTGGGGGGCATTGTAAATAATTTAGGAATGTAATATAAATTTGGGTTGTAAAAATGGGAGAATTGTGTATGGAACTGTGTATATATGTAAGAAATTGTGCAAATAATTTAAGAAAGCCTGATGGTAGAAGTGTGCAAAGAAGTTAAGTGAACAGAAGAAAAGTGAAAGAGGGGTAGGAAGGAACATACTGGTTTTACTTCCTCCAACTCCTTTTCAAACATTTATGTTTTTTTTCGTTTTATTTTTCATATCTTTTGTGAAAACATTGTTTTCAATTTTGTTTCGAAAGAAAGTCATTCATTCATTCATTCATAGTTCAGTATTGGTAATCTGGTCTTTCATCAGTGTGTTGGTGAGTGTAAGTTAGTGATGCCAGTGCGTGTCTCTGATGTCATGTGTGTGTCGTCTGTCTGTGACGGTGTGATGTAGCTGTGATGTCATGTGTCTGTGACGTCATGCGTGTGCAGTGTGATGTAGCTGTGATGTCATGTGTGTCGTTTGTCTGTGACAGTGTGATGTAGCTGTGATGTTGTGTGTGTTGTGTCTCTGTGACAGTGTAATGTAGCAGTGATGTCATGCGTGTGTGTTGTGTGTCTGTGACAGTGTATTGTAACATGATATTGTCTGTGTCCCGTTTCTGTGACAGTGTGATGTAGCTGTGATGTCATGCGTGTGTGTCGTGTGTCTGTGACAGTGTTATGTAGCTGTGATGTTGTGTGTGTTGTGTCTCTGTGACAGTGTATTGTAACATGATATTGTCTGTGTCCCGTTTCTGTGACAGTGTGATGTAGCAGTGATGTCATGCGTGTGTGTCGTGTGTCTGTGACCGTGTGATGTAGCTGTGATGTCATGCGTGTGTGTCGTGTGTCTGTGACAGTGTGATGTAGCAGTGATGTCATGCGTGTGTGTTGTGTGTCTGTGACAGTGTAATGTAGCAGTGATGTCATGCGTGTGTGTCGTGTGTCTGTGACCGTGTGATGTAGCAGTGATGTCATGCGTGTGTGTCGTGTGTCTGTGACCGTGTGATGTAGCAGTAATGTCATGCGTGTTTGTTGTGTGTCTGTGACAGTGTGATGTAGCAGTGATGTCATGCGAGTGTGTCGTGTGTCTGTGACAGTGTGATGTAGCAGTGATGTCATGCGTGTGTGTCGTGTGTCTGTGACAGTGTGATGTAGCAGTGATGTCATGCGAGTGTGTCGTGTGTCTGTGACAGTGTGATGTAGCAGTGATGTCATGCGTGTGTGTCGTGTGTCTGTGACAGTGTAATGTAGCAGTGATGTCATGCGAGTGTGTCGTGTGTCTGTGACAGTGTATTGTAACATGATATTGTCTGTGTCCCGTTTCTGTGACAGTGTGATGTAGCAGTGATGTCATGCGTGTGTGTTGTGTGTCTGTGACAGTGTGATGTAGCAGTGATGTCATGCGTGTGTGTCGTGTGTCTGTGACAGTGTGATGTAGCAGTGATGTCATGCGAGTGTGTCGTGTGTCTGTGACAGTGTGATGTAGCAGTGATGTCATGCATGTGTGTCGTGTGTCTGTGACAGTGTGATGTAGCAGTGAGGTCATGCTTGTGTGTTGTGTGTCTGTGACAGTGTGATGTAGCAGTGATGTCATGCGTGTGTGTTGTGTGTCTGTGACCTTGTGATGTAGCAGTGATGTCATGCGTGTGTGTTGTGTGTCTGTGACAGTGTGATGTAGCAGTGATGTCATGCGTGTGTGTCGTGTGTCTGTGACCGTGTGATGTAGCAGTGATGTCATGCGTGTGTGTTGTGTGTCTGTGACAGTGTGATGTAGCAGTGATGTCATGCGTGTGTGTCGTGTGTCTGTGACCGTGTGATGTAGCAGTGATGTCATGCGTGTGTGTCGTGTGTCTGTGACCGTGTGATGTAGCAGTGATGTCATGCGTGTGTGTCGTGTGTCTGTGACAATGTGATGTAGCAGTGATGTCATGCGTGTGTGTCGTGTGTCTGTGACCGTGTGATGTAGCAGTGATGTCATGCGTGTGTGTTGTGTGTCTGTGACAGTGTGATGTAGCAGTGATGTCATGCGTGTGTGTCGTGTGTCTGTGACCGTGTGATGTAGCAGTGATGTCATGCGTGTGTGTCGTGTGTCTGTGACCGTGTGATGTAGCAGTGATGTCATGCGTGTGTGTCGTGTGTCTGTGACAATGTGATGTAGCAGTGATGTCATGCGTGTGTGTCGTGTGTCTGTGACCGTGTGATGTAGCAGTGATGTCATGTGTGTGTGTTGTGTGTCTGTGACAGTGTGATGTAGCAGTGATGTCATGCGTGTGTGTTGTGTGTCTGTGACAGTGTGATGTAGCAGTGATGTCATGCGTGTGTGTTGTGTGTCTGTGACAGTGTGATGTAGCAGTGATGTCATGCGTGTGTGTTGTGTGTCTGTGACAGTGTGATGTAGCAGTGATGTCATGCGTGTGTGTTGTGTGTCTGTGACAGTGTGATGTAGCAGTGATGTCATGCGTGTGTGTCGTGTGTCTGTGACAGTGTAATGTAGCAGTGATGTCATGCGTGTGTGTCGTGTGTCTGTGACAGTGTGATGTAGCAGTGAGGTCATGCGTGTGTGTCGTGTGTCTGTGACAGTGTGATGTAGCAGTGATGTCATGCGTGTGTGTTGTGTGTCTGTGACAGTGTGGTGTTTCTGTAACGTAGGGCAAGCGGATGATGGCCTTGTCTCTGTTCCTGCAGGGATTGACAGTCGGTATAACGAGGGCTGCAGCGAGCTCGCTGACTTCCTGTTCTTGGGCCTGTTCCGTCAGACTCAGCTGCCCCTGGAGCGCGTCAGCCCCACGTTTCCTGATGAGGTGATGGACGGTGAGTCAGTCTCCTGGCCTGACCTCTGTGATGCCTGCGTTATATCAGGATGTTTCCTGCGCTGACGGCTCCCTCGTTAGACTCCCCCAGCTGGGGTTTAGCTTTCTGCTGGTGTGTGCCTTTTCCAGTTCAGTGGTTTTGACATTCAGGGTGTAATTTACATATTCAGTCCAATTCACATCATGCCTGGAAAACAGTACAGAGCGGGACATTCTCCCCAAGGACACTGAGCACTATCTGCTGCTGCCGGCTGGGGCTACACCTGGAATATCAGCTGACGCGAGAGAGCGGTGTTTCATCATTGAAGCCCGAGCGCCGTTCAGTCCTGAGGCTCATTCTGCAGAACCCTGACAGGTGCAATACTGTGTGTGTCCAGCAGATGGCACTATGGGACTAAAGGATTCCCACGCTCCAAGGAGTGTGGGTGTTGTTAAGAAGGTGAAGCTTTAGCTGAATTGTTTACTGGGATTTTTCTCAGCGGAATGAGCTCAGGAGGTTGAAAAATGAAAAATGGCTCCCCGTTCTGTAGGAGCAGATATGATGCCTCCAGTGTATTCCCTGGTGACAGTGAGGACCTGACTTTGGGAGGGAGAAGTAGACACTTTGAAAGCAGTGGTGTTTAGGAGCTGATTGGTTTGTTAAAGACTGTGGGATCAGAAGCGATCCCTGTGATGGTATATTATTCATGTAGAGGAATAGAGTGCAGTGTTCAGGAGCCTCTCCAGCGCTGAGCTCTGGCCTCCGTCCCTCCCCCTGCAGATGTGATGCTGCTGATCAAAGCCGACTGCGTTCATCTCTACTGCAATCCGCTCAACTACACCTCCCTCCTGCCCTACGTCTCCTGCTGGAGGAACCTGCACCTGCACTGCATGACGGAGACCGAGGTCCCTCCCGCCCGTCCTTCTGTCTGTCTGTCTGTCTGTCCCAACTGTTTATTTGTGTGGTGATCTCCCTGTGTGTATCCCTGTCCATCGGAGTTCCTGTCTGTTTTCTGTCTGCTCCTGTGGTCTGTCTCTAGTTTTCTCTCCCTCTCTCCCTCTCTCCCTCTCTTCTCTCTCTCACTCTCTCACCCCCTGTGTTCAGTATGAAGATGAGGAGGCTGCTGAAGAGTTTAAGATCTCCAGCTTCGTCAGCATGGTGCAGGACTGCGGCCGAATCGGAATACCGTACAGCTCTCAGGGTAAATACCCAAACTCCCTATTCCTATACCCCATACTCACCCAGTCTGTACAGTATAATGAATGCTCTCAGGGTAAATACCCCAAATCCCTATTCCTATACACCATACTCACCCAGTCTGTACAGTATAATGAATGCTCTCCAGGTAGATACCCAAACTCCCTATTCCTTTACCCCATACTCACCCAGTCTGTACAGTATAATGAATGCTCTCAGGGTAAATACCCAAACTCCCTATTCCTGTACCCCATACTCACCCAGTCTGTACAGTATAATGAATGCTCTCAGGGTAAATACCCAAACTCCCTATTCCTATACCCCATACTCACCCAGTCTGTACAGTATAATGAATACTCTCAGGGTAAATACCCAAACTCCCTATTCCTATACCCCATACTCACCCAGTCTGTACAGTATAATGAATACTCTCCGGGTAAATACCCCAAATCCCTATTCCTATACCCCATACTCACCCAGTCTGTACAGTATAATGAATGCTCTCCGAGTAAATACCCCAAATCCCTATTCCTATACCCCATACTCACCCAGTCTGTACAGTATAATGAATACTCTCAGGGTAAATACCCAAACTCCCTATTCCTATACCCCATACTCACCCAGTCAGTACAGTATAATGAATGCTCTCAGGATAAATACCCCAACTCCCTGTTCCTATACCCCATACTCACCCGGTCTGTTCAGTATAATGAATGCTCTCAGGGTAAATACCCAAACCCCCTATTCCTATACCCCATACTCACCCAGTCTGTACAGTATAATGAATGCTCTCCGGGTAAATACCCCAAATCCCTATTCCTATACACCATACTCACCCAGTCTGTACAGTATAATGAATGCTCTCCAGGTAGATACCCAAACTCCCTATTCCTTTACCCCATACTCACCCAGTCTGTACAGTATAATGAATGCTCTCAGGGTAAATACCCAAACTCCCTATTCCTGTACCCCATACTCACCCAGTCTGTACAGTATAATGAATGCTCTCCGGGTAAATACCCCAAATCCCTATTCCTATACCCCATACTCACCCAGCCTGTTCAGTATAATGAATACTCTCAGGGTAAATACCCAAACTCCCTATTCCTATACCCCATACTCACCCAGTCTGTACAGTATAATGAATGCTCTCAGGGTAAATACCCAAACTCCCTATTCCTATACCCCATACTCACCCAGTCTGCACAGTATAATGAATGCTCTCAGTGTAGATACCCAAACTCCCTGTTCCTATACCCCATACTCACCCAGTCTGTACAGTATAATGAATGCTCTCAGGGTAAATACCCAAACTCCCTATTCCTATACCCCATACTCACCCAGTCTGTACAGTATAATGAATGCTCTCAGGGTAGATACCCAAACTCCCTATTCCTATACCCCACACTCACCCAGTCTGTACAGTATAATGAATGCTCTCAGGGTAAATACCCAAACTCCCTATTCCTGTACCCCATACTCACCCAGTCTGTACAGTATAATGAATGCTCTCAGGGTAAATACCCAAACTCCCTAATCCTGTACCCCATACTCACCCAGTCTGTACAATATAATGAATGCTCTCCGGGTAAATACCCCAAATCCCTATTCCTATACCCCATACTCACCCAGTCTGTTCAGTATAATGAATACTCTCAGGGTAAATACCCAAACTCCCTATTCCTATACCCCATACTCACCCAGTCTGTACAGTATAATGAATGCTCTCAGGGTAAATACCCAAACTCCCTATTCCTATACCCCATACTCACCCAGTCTGCACAGTATAATGAATGCTCTCAGGGTAGATACCCAAACTCCCTGTTCCTATACCCCATACTCACCCAGTCTGTACAGTATAATGAATGTTCTCAGGGTAAATACTCAAACTCCCTATTCCTATACCCCATACTCACCCAGTCTGTACAGTATAATGAATGCTCTCAGGGTAAATACCCAAACTCCCTATTCCTATACCCCATACTCACCCAGTCTGCACAGTATAATGAATACTCTCCGGGTAAATACCCCAAATCCCTATTCCTATACCCCATACTCACCCAGTCTGTTCAGTATAATGAATACTCTCAGGGTAAATACCCAAACTCCCTATTCCTATATCCCATACTCACCCAGTCTGTACAGTATAATGAATGTTCTCAGGGTAAATACCCAAACTCCCTATTCCTATACCCCATACTCACCCAGTCTGTACAGTATAATGAATGTTCTCAGGGTAAATACCCAAACTCCCTATTCCTATACCCCATACTCACCCAGTCTGCACAGTATAATGAATGCTCTCAGGGTAGATACCCAAACTTCCTGTTCCTATACCCCATACTCACCCAGTCTGTACAGTATAATGAATGCTCTCAGGGTAAATACCCAAACTCCCTATTCCTATACCCCATACTCACCCAGTCTGTACAGTATAATGAATGCTCTCAGGGTAAATACCCAAACTCCCTATTCCTATACCCCATACTCACCCAGTCTGTTCAGTATAATGAATACTCTCAGGGTAAATACCCAAACTCCCTATTCCCATACCCCATACTCACCCAGTCTGTACAGTATAATGAATGCTCTCAGGGTAAATACCCAAACTCCCTATTCCCATACCCCATACTCACCCAGTCTGCACAGTATAATGAATGCTCTCAGGGTAGATACCCAAACTCCCTATTCCCATACCCCATACTCACCCAGTCTGTACAGTATAATGAATGCTTTCCGGGTAAATACCCAAACTCCCTGTTCCTATACCCCATGCTCACCCAGTCTCTTCAGTATAATGAATACTCTCGGGGTAAATACCCAAACTCCCTATTCCTATAACCCATACTCACCCAGTCTGTTCAGTATAATGAATACTCTTAGGGTAAATACCCAAGCTCCCTATTCCCATACCCCATACTCACCCAGTCTGTACAGTATAATGAATACTCTCCAGGTTAATACCCAAACTCCCTATTCCCATACCCCATACTCACCCAGTCTGTACAGTATAATGAATGCTCTCCGGGTAAATACCTAAACTCCCTATTCCCACACCCCATACTCACCCAGTCTGTACAGTATAATGAATGCTCTCCGGGTAAATACCCAAACACCCTATTCCTTTACCCCATACTCACCCAGTCTGTTCAGTATAATGAATGCTCTCCGGGTAAATACCCCAAATCCCAATTCCTTTACCCCATACTCACCCAGTCTGTACAGTATAATGAATGCTCTCAGGGTAAATACCCAAACTCCCTATTCCTATACCCCATACTCACCCAGTCTGCACAGTATAATGAATGCTCTCAGGGTAAATACCCAAACTCCCTATTCCTGTACCCTATACTCACCCAGTCTGTACAGTATAATGAATGCTCTCAGGGTAAATACCCAAACTCCCTATTTCTATACCCCTTACTCACCCAGTCTGTACAATATAATGAATGCTCTCAGGGTAAATACCCAAATTCTCTATTTCTATACCCCATACTCACCCAGTCTGTACAGTATAATGAATGCTCTCCGGGTAAATACCCCAAATCCCTATTCCTATACCCCATACTCACCCAGTCTGTACAGTATAATGAATGCTCTCAGGGTAAATACCCAAACTCCCTATTCCTATACCCCATACTCACCCAGTCTGTACAGTATAATGAATGCTCTCAGGGTAAATACCCAAACTCCCTATTCCTATACCCCATACTCACCCAGTCTGTACAGTATAATGAATACTCTCAGGGTAAATACCCAAACTCCCTATTCCTGTACCCCATACTCACCCAGTCTGTACAGTATAATGAATGCTCTCCGGGTAAATACCCAAACTCCCTATTCCTATACCCCATACTCACCCAGTCTGTACAGTATAATGAATGCTCTCCGGGTAAATACCCCAACTCCCTGTTCCTATACCCCATACTCACCCAGTCTGTTCAGTATAATGAATGCTCTCCGGGTAAATACCCCAAATCCCAATTCCTTTACCCCATACTCACCCAGTCTGTACAGTATAATGAATGCTCTCAGGGTAAATACCCAAACTCCCTATTCCTATACCCCATACTCACCCAGTCTGTACAGTATAATGAATACTCTCAGGGTAAATACCCAAACTCCCTATTCCTATACCGCATACTCACCCAGTCTGTACAGTATAATGAATGCTCTCAGGGTAAATACCCAAACTCCCTATTCCTATACCCCTTACTCACCCAGTCTGTACAATATAATGAATGCTCTCAGGGTAAATACCCAAACTCCCTGTTCCTATACCCCATACTCACCCAGTCTGTTCAGTATAATGAATACTTTCAGGGTCAATACCCAAACTCCCTATTCCTATACGCCATACTCTCCCAGTCTCAACAGTGTTACAACAGCTCTTTGGATAGGTACCCAAACTCCCAATTCCTATACCTCATAATCACCTGGTCAGTATGGTGTGATCACAGCTCTCATGGTAAATACAGAGGGTGATATCAGTGAACAGGCTCAGTGTAACCCTGTGTAAATGTTTGTGTATTTGTGCATATGTTTATGTGTGTGTGTGTGTGTGTGTTTGCACGCACTCACAGGTCACGCACAGAAGTTTGACGTGTTTATGGTGGAGAAGTGGCCCATCATTCAGGCCTTTGCCCTGGAGGGAATCGGGGGCGGCGGCTTTTTTACCATGAAACACAAGGTATTTAAACGATGGGAGTGTCTCTGTTCTCCCGTGAGAGTGTGCTGTTTAAATGCCTGTGAATAATGTGTACATTTTGTCATACCCTGCTAGGTATGAACTGCTGAGTGTGCTCTGAGAAAGTGCTTATCTGTGCATTCTAATGATTTACTGAAGTGGAGTTCAGCAGCCTCTTAAAAAACATTCCAGCAAGATCTTACCATGAGAGAGTGTGTTGTGTCTTTGCAGTGACCAGTCGAGCAGTTCAGGCTGTTATAGTGCAGCCGTTCCCTGAGTTTCTCTCAGCTGCACTTCACAGATCTGGGGTCAGTGCCATGTTAACGCCTGGAGTTTCTCTCTAATACAGCTGACTGATCTGAGTGAGAGGCTGTGGAAGATCTATAGCAGGATGGATCCCATCTCCCTGGAGATTTTGCTGACTGAGGTGTGTGGTCTGAATTCTGATTGGCTGATGTATTTGCAGTGCCGTGTGAGGCGATTGCTGATTGGCTGTTTCCACAGGACCTGCAGGCATTTGAGAAGCAGTGGACCGGATTCTTCTCCAGCATGGACCTCGAGAGCCACTCGTCCGTCCTGGAGCTGTCCGAGGCGCAGGCTGGTGAGGTCAGTCAGCCCCGCCCCCTTCAGCTGACATCATCACCCTGCGCCTAACCCTTAGGGGACAGTACTTCACAAGCCACTCTGCTGCGTTGGTTTATTTGATGAGGACTGCGCATATTTATGATCATGTATATAAATGCGCCTGCTGGCTGCAGCAGATGGTTTCGGTCTGTAGAACTTGCGCGAAATGTGTGTGGAAGCCTTTATGTTCAATTACGGACCCATAAACACACATAATATCTGGATTAATGTCCTAAACCGTATGCTCTCACATCATCACGTATATTATCAGATTTGATGTCCTTTATCATAATCTTTTACATAATCGGAGATAAGGAATAATTTGCTAAACTTTATTCCTTTTGCATGTAGTTCTGCATGCTCTGTTAGGGCACTCTTTGACCAATCAGGGCTTGTGATAATGGCAGGTAAGGTAGCTCTTGAGCTTTGATTGGCCCTAATGCTACATTTTGCTCCAATCACAGCCCTTCAGGAGCTATTTCTCCCACGGCCTGCTCTCCAGCCACATCACTGACAAAAGGTGAGTGCTGCCCTCTATTCTGTATACACCACTTTCACGTGATGTCACTTCCTGTATTTGCTCCTGTAGTTTGAACAGTTGTGTATCTGTCGGTTGCGGCTGGACGGTCACCTCAGGAAGTACAGGAGTTGTACCCAGTGCTGAGATGGATATAATTTTCTAGTCTTCTGCAGTCTAAACAGGGGTCGACAGTATAAATGGCCCGTGGCCCGGATGTACTTTTAAAACCGTCAGGGCCACCAGAACGCCCCAAGCACTGGGGCCAGTGGGGTCAGTGAAAAATAATGCCTTGAAAATAAAATAACAAGTAAAAAAGGCATAAATCTCATTTCAAATTATGTCCCTGTGGTACTGTATCTCCTAATGATTTCTGTTAAATCCTCTCGGTAATTCCGCGAACACGTAGTGTTGCGTGATCAAAGACAGAGACATCTACTCTCTGCGCAGCGAGCGCTGTGCCCTGGGACGTACTGTAAACACCACCTGCAAGCAACTGCACTGTGCATAGCTCGCTCGCTCACTCCTGCTGATCGAAGATGCATCCTGACAAAGTTTTCATCAGTTCGCTACTTTAAAGTAGGGATTCAAAGAAAATAAGTACCCGTAAAATTTGTCCGTTATGGCAATTTCCTGATATGTTGAAGGTAGTCACTCATAAAAAAAGTTTCATGCTACTTAATATTCGCTTTCCAAATATTATTCGTCTTCGACCGTAACCTGTCCGTCGACAGTCTCATTTTCCGAGACGTCACATACGGGTTGTGTACTCTGGAAGTACCCAGATGCTCCATAGTTATAATATAGTGAACACTGTGAAAATTGTTTTCAATTTTGTTTTTAAAGCCTGATGAGTCAGGACTCTTAGTAGATTTCTTCCAGATCTCCCAGTAGTTCATCGTTTCAAATCCCATGTTGAAATCTTTATATTTTAAGGTAATGTTGCATAAAGGTGATTTCTTTCATCGATGCATATCAGTTATGCTGCTTATTTTAGTTCGATCCGTGCTGCAAAAAGTCTGGTCGCCGTGCTGGCTATACGCTTTACACGTACAAATTGTCTAGTTTAGAAAGAAAATCATGTTTTTACTGGAGTCATGCTACCATTCCGAGAAAGGTTGGATAAGCCAAAGCTGGGCTACAAAAAAGATAGGATTTGATGGACACGCTCAAGTGGGCTCTCATAACAGTGATTGACTGATGCAGAAATATGGAGTGACGAGGTCGATGCCCATTTAGAACACAACTGTACCCCTTAAATATCTCCCCCCAATACCTAAAAGCAGCCTGAATCGTCCACCTGTACTTCTCATTGGCTCAGGATCAATTTCAGGTCTTAATTGATTTTTTATAGTTTCTTTATCTCTTCCCGTGGTTCTGTCTTCAACCTCTGGTCCTTCCTCTCCCATGATGGCCGAAACGAAACAAAACCTCCAATCTAATAACGTCAGATAGTTACAGCACACGCAATAGAAAGATCTGACGACAGGCAGCTGCACGTGCATGAACAATATGTATTCCTGCGCGAGTTAAGAGAGAGAATACTTCCTAAAGTTCTTCCTTTCTTGTTTTGCCGTCGCTCTTATCAAGTCTAATCGTCGAAATAATATCATAATAAATTAAGGTTTCAGTCCTTCCCCTTATTTACACGATTTGAGTCAGATCGTTTAGACAAAATGTCCATGTTAATCTTCAATGTACTATATAGAAAAATACGAGTTTAAATAAAAAACGACAGATGAATGTTTCTTTATTATAATTTATCCATCTCAAGTAAAGTACGACACAATTCGAACCTTGAATCAGAGAATGCAAAGCTTGGAGAGAGACGTACGCTGCTCGCAAACTCAAAGAGCAGAGCTTGCAAAACCCGTATGAGACATCACCCAAAACGGGCGTCATTCCTTGCATCTCGGAAGTATTGATAAAATTTTTCCATTTTCTCATACCGATGATGTGACGGAATGACTTTGCATTGCATTCTTTGCGTTCTAAGCTTTCCATTGATCTCGAAATTGCCATATTTCAGTTTTTTCTTTGAATCCGTACTTAAAAATGTGTCTAAAGCCCTCAGTACCCGGCCCAATGCCGGGCAAAAAATACAAAGCAAAGAAAAAGTCACTGGAAGAGTTGATGGAGAGCGAGAAGGAGTACGAGAAGATAAGAAGGGAAAGAAAGTTCCAGCCTCAATGGCGAGACCGGTGGAATTGGCTGGGATATTAAGAGGTTCTAGAGACCAAAAATGAGGTCTTTTATGAACTCTGCAGATCAATGCCCAGGTTTGCAGATGAGTAAGTTAGAGAAAAGTTAACGTGTATGAGAACAGCAGTGTATGATCACAAATTGCTGTGGAACTACGGAGAAAATAATGTTGTCATACGACGGTCTCACTTGAAAACGCAGATCTGCAAGCGCACAACGTGTCCCATTTGTGACACACTGTGATCTTGTAGATCGGCGTTTTCTGCGTTGTACCACAGCAATTCGATATCATTCACTTCAGTCTCTAAATCAGTGTTTCTCAAACTTTTATCTCTCGAGGTCTCCCCTTAACTCTGACAAATGTATGTATTTCACACTCCCAATCAGAATAGGGTACTTGGAATTATTATGATACAATCATTTTAATAATATAATGATAAACACTTGCTTTATATAAATGTACAGTAGTTAGTTGAATCAAATTGTTGTTTTTTGCTATTATGGGGATCACAGAGATATAAGAAAACTAGAGTGGACAATCCTGTGGTTTCTGTGGCAGCGCGCCGCCGCCATCTTGTGTATGTATAACGGGGCAGACAGTCAATGGAAAATGCAGTATCACTGGCCTAAACCGTGCTCGAAAATAACTAAAACTCGCTCATTCGGGACAACAGCTGAAGTTCCGATTTCTCTGTAATGTCTTCCGACTAAATAAACACCGTATACACCAGATTAAAAAAAAATATTTAAAAAAAATAAATAAATTTTGTTATTTCATTATAATTCCTTATTTGTGTCCATTTTAAGTACAAAAAGACAGAAGAACACGGAAAACACGTCTCTAAGTTGTCGACACCCATGTTTAGCCTACCGTTTTCATGTGCCTCATTGGACATTTATACATGCACAAGATGGCGAAGCTATTCTGCCGTTTCCGCTTTGGTCCAGCCAGTGGCGTAGCGTGGAGGCGCTGGGCCCCGGTGCGAGAATGGCGCTAGAACCCCCCCCCCCCCAGGCCTATCCGCGAAGCAGAGGTGTAATTGTAACAGAGCTTTAGTTTTTTGAGGATTTGTACTTTACCTGAGTTCTTTCTTAAACCTGGACTTTTTACTCTACAACATTTAAAACTTAATAATTATCATTTTACTTCGTTACTTTGACACTAGCTACTTTGTTACAAATTAAAATATGAACGCAATTCATCCTTCAAGATTTATCTGGATTTAGCGTCTTCGAGAAGAACAACGGTGCTCGGCAGCAGGGTATGTTAGTGCGGGGACAGGGAGCTGCAAATTTATGCACGTAGTTACAATATTCTATCACTAGATGGCACACCCGCATCAGTTATTGGATATTCACGGAAACAATCGTTCTCTGTAGCCAACCACTTCAGCTACAGTGAGCAAGTAGGTATCCAAATCAGTAATTAAGAAAAATCAGTTTTCTGAAAAACGCAGACACCCATAATTATTAGGGCTATTAGAACCATGGACAATGAATATTTGCACAGCATCTCAACATCACACAACACGTTAGGCTGTTTGAACCATGAACAACAGTGACAATACATTGCCAATGAAAATGCGAAAAAGATCCATACGGCTGAACAGTCAACCGTATTTCCCTAACAGCACAACAGTGGCCAAATCAATAAGTAAACAGATAGATGGACACACATCCTGGCATAGCAGCCATTTAACCACAACCGGCAAGCTGATCACTTACAGTAGAAACTGCACTCACCCATTCAGAAGTTAACTCTGGGTGCCTTCTGCTCTACAAAGTCGTTGAGCAAGAGGGCAATGAGGTGGTAGCATTAGCCTCCAAGTCTGACTGCTGCGTGTCGCCGCTATCATTCACAACGCTAGCAGGAACTGGATCTGGACAATATGACTGTTTAAAAAATGCATTCAATTTCGCCAATTTGGAGTTCCGTACATCGAGCTCTTTTTTTCTTTTCTTTTTTGAGCACCGCTTTTGTGCTGCTCAACATGGTGCTCAAGACTTTTCACCTCTAATACTAAGCTAACGGGTTAGCTCAGCTGATCTCTCAAAAAAGAACACTTCACGAGCAAGCGCGTAACCTACGAAGCTACGATCAGAAAGGAATAAGTGAATGTCAACTAATTGGACAAACACATTTCCCAGCAGGCCACGTTCTTTTGAAAATGTTGTGAATAAAACAATCAAATATATGATTAGTAATTGTGATTATGACTGAAAAAGTATCATTACTGAACTACAAAAGACATATATCAAAGAAAAGAGGAAAAATGGCCAATGTGTGTGTGGGAGGGGGGGGGGGGGGGGTTGTTACCATGACTGTGTTGTATGAAACAGTGGAGCAATATATAAACTCATCAACTCCTCATTATGCAAAAGATAATCCTGCGTTGAACAGAAGACTTGTAATGGTGTAATTAATGGATGAAATTGCTTAATGTGTTTTTATGATAAGAGGAAGAATGGCATAGTTAATCACCGTGGGCCCTCAGAGGTCATCGGGGCCCCGGTTCAGCGCACCGGCTGCACCGGCAATACCTACACCGCTGGGTCCAGCCCACACGTCGTCCACTCTAGTTTTCTCATATCTCTATGATGGGCATCGATACCCAGGGTTTTCCGCATCGCTTCATAGTTAGAGCGTCCGCCTTGACAACAAATTCCCCGCCTTGACTTGCATTTACAGGATTAAAAAATCTGCTGCATCCACGCATTCACACAAGGTAAAATAAGGCCGCATCGCGATGAAGCCGAATGGCGGCCGGTGTTTTGTCAAATTTGCCCCCTTGTCAAAAAATGCTTTCGTAATGCAAAGCGATCGTGAAGTCTTTGTTTTCGCCTTGATATTGCAATATGAATCAGGTTACAATGGTAACTTTGTTATTTGTTAGATTATTATAACAAAAGCAGATGTTATAATGAGTTGGATAAGTTTTTTTTAAGATACATGTCCATAAACACCATTATCATCTAATTTTTGCATTTCCAGGAAAACCTAGTGTGTACATGCAAATAATGTACGCGTACAGGTCGAAATGCGCACTGAAAATTATTTAATTTTTATGATTTTTGAAGATACTTAAGATACACTCCTGATCAAAATCTTAAGACCAGTTAAAAAATTGCAAGAATTTACGTTTTGCACTGTTGTATCATAAGAAGGTTCTAAGTAGAGTTTCAAAATGCAAAAAGAAGAAATGTGAACAAGAGACTAAATGTTTTGAGCAGGCAATTTATTGAAAAGAACAATTTAACTAAAATAGGCTGTTCATCAGCTGATCAAAAGTTTAAGACCATAGCTCAAAAAAACCCCTAAAACAGAAATTAAAGTCTCAAAAACAGACTCAGTAATGAGTAGCTCCACCATTATTGTTGATCACTTCAAAAATTCTTGTTGGCATGCTTGATGCGAGTGTTTCCAAAAGGCTTGTAGGAATGTTGCTCCAAGTGGTGAAGATGGCTTCACGAAGGGCATCCACTGTCTGGAACTGATGTCCATTTTTGTAAACTTCCCTTGCCATCCATCCCCAAATGTTCTCAATTGGATTTAGATCAGGGGAACATGCAGGATGATCCAAAAGAGTGATGTTATTCTCCTGAAAAAAATCCTTTGTCAGACGGGCATTGTGAATTGCAGCATTGTCCTGCTGAAAGACCCAGTCATCACCACACAGACGAGGGCCCTCAGTCATGAGGGATGCCCGCTGCAACATCTCCACGTAGCCAGCTGCTGTTTGACGCCCCTGCACAACCTGGAGCTCCATTGTTCCATTGAAGGAAAAAGCACCCCAGATCATGATGGCGCCCCCTCCGCTGTGCCGTGTTGAAAAAATCTCAGGTGGCATCTCCTTGTCATGCCAGTAGTGTTGGAAGCCATCAGGACCATCAAGGTTAAATTTTTTCTCATCAGAGAATAAAACTTTCTTCCAACTTTGAACGTCCCATGTTTGGTGCTCCCTTGCAAAGGCCAAACGGGCAATTTTGTGGCGTTGAAGGAGACGTGGCCTTTGAAGACGTTTTTTGTTTTTGAAGCCGTTCCTTTGCAGATGCTGTCTGATGGTTATTGGGTTGCAGTCAGCACCAGTAATGGCCTTAATTTGGGATGAGGATCGTCCCGTGTCTTGACGGACAGCCATTTGGATCCTCCGGCTCAGCGCCGGTGAGATTTTTTTGGGTCTACCACTTGATTTTTTTGTTCCATAAACCTCAGGATCTTTTAAGAAATGCAAAATGACTGTCTTACTGCGTCCAACCTCAGCAGCGATGGCACGCTGTGAGAGGCCTTGTCTATGCAGCTCAACAATCCTGCCACGTTCGAAGGCAGTGAGTTTTTTTGCTTTTCCCATCAAGAGGTCTTGACAGTGTGATTACTTGACAGAAAATGACATGGAATCCAAATTTTTTCCACAGATTTGGGCTTTTAAAGGACGTGGTCTTAAACTTTTGATCAGCTGATGAACAGCCTATTTCAGTTAAATTGTTCTTTTCAATAAATTGCCTGCTCAAAACATTTGGTCTCTTGTTCCCATTTCTTCTTTTTGCATTTTGAAACTCTACTTAGAACCTTCTTAAGATACAACAGTGCAAAATGCAAATTCTTGCAATTTTTTAACTGGTCTTAAGATTTTGATCAGGAGTGTATGAGCGAGGAAACAGACCGAGATTTCAGGTTTGCGCAAAATCAAATAGTTAGCAAAATTTGTCAGAACAGCGGCATCTGTCGGTTAAATATGTTACTGCGCCATCTATCACCTGTTGCTACGCAAACGTTATTTTTTTGTATCTGGAAGAAACTAATAATCCGGATATACAATAACCTGTCGTCGTCGTCGTGGGAAGGGCATTTGGAGGTAAGATAATTATTCACCTAAACTAAAACATTGGAATAGTGTCTCCTTTCAACTGCTTGCCCGCATATTCTGTTTCATAAAGATGGTTTATATGCAATTTGTTTAGTTTCTAATCAAGGCTACCGATGTGTTTGCGTGTGGTTTTCTGCCATGTTTGACAGTTGCGCGTGGTTTTCTCTAGTGTACAATCATGGATGGGGAAAAAACTGTAAAAAATATCAGGGTACTTTAGTCAAAGAAGCGGCCTACTTCACCATCTGCGCATAATTACATCTCGTAATTACAAGATAATGTGTACATATTTTAATCCTGTGAATGCAATGCGCTTCTGTACATTATACCGTTCTCCTCTCCCCAAGCATAACCACAACCGCAAGGCATTTAGGGAATTGAAGTCAAACAGATGATAAATACATTTTCCATTCTTACATTAATTTTCATATAACCCTTAGGGACGGTTGTGCGCATTTTACGCGCTTTTTTTTTTTTTGATAAGTTTGGCTGTGTTCATGCATGGGTCATGAATTTTGGAAAGGTTATTCGATCTTATTTCCTGCTCAGCTCTTAAAGTAAGGCTAAAATACACTGTGTACAAGCAAGTGTTAAAATCAGACTGTCAAGCACAAAAAATGCACCATTGAAACCCAGAAATCCATTCAAACTGCAATTTTTCATCTCACTTCCATGAAAGCATAAAACAAGCATTTTATTATATCTGCTTGTCAATCAATAAAGTTACAAGACTGTTGACTTTGTCACTTTGTTATTGTACTTTAACTGCTTTGTTTATTTGTTTATTCATAAACACTAAATAAATGCTGGCTGTTGCTGCCGCACCCCCCCCGGTCACCTCCTTGACTAACCGATTTTCTATGGGAAACCCTGAATACCTCACATTACGCTGGATCAGTGGTTACAGTGGTGGGGCCAGTGATCCTCAAATTTTTCTTACTGTCTCCTCCTGGTAAAATCTGTCACACAACTACTAGAATTCCTCAGGCTGTTGGAACACAGAAATGGGTTGTTTGGGGAATTTGATGAGATGGGAGTTTGAGATGCGTGTCAGAGGTTTGCCGAATCTTTCTGAGATGATCCTTGATCCTCGGTCCTCTATCCTTACCTGTGCTACTCTGTATACACCACTCCCTCGTGATCTCACTGTTTCTGTGCTTCCTGTTGCAGTAAGGCCCGGCAGCCATTCGTCCTGTTTGGGAGCCACTCCTCCAGAGGGGACAGGGAGGGGTACTGCTTCAACTTCCCCTCCGAGGGGCACCAGGTCCGAAACACAGGGGCTATGGGAACCCCTGCAAAACATATGGTGAGAACCTGCCCCCACCCCCGGCCCCACCCCTCACTCTTAGGGCACAAACACGGCAGAACGCTTTAGCTGAAACAGGACCCAGTTTCCCTGAGCAGTTTGGGGTTAAGGACCCAGCAGCTTGTGGGTCCACTAGCTGCGCTGATTTTATTGTGGCCGCGCGCAGATCTTAACCAACAACCTTCGAGTCCCAGAGAGTCAGGCACCTGAGCTTCTCCTGTGGATCAGCATTCACATTCCGCAGATTCACAGTCAGAACTATTTGTGTCGTATGTTGAAAGATACAAATGACCTATTCACGATAACTCCCCTCCCCATCCCTCTCCCTTTCAGCTCATCCAGTGTGTGGCCCCAAGGGGTCCCCTGGCTTGCTCTCGGACTTATTTCTTTGGCCCCACGCACATTCCCTACCTGGGTAAGGCTGGTTTATATTCCCCATCGCAGACTGAGCCGTGTATGCTATTTGCTATCAACCAATATTACTGAGTAGACAGTGTATGATGTTTGATGTCAATCAATATCACTGACTGGGTTGTGAATGATGCTTGATACTGACCTTTACAGTATACTTCCTGATAAATGGGAGAATCTGCCCGTGTGATACGAGCGTGAGGCACAAGGCTGTATCAGCCCTCCGGGCAAAATCCCGTAGCACTGGCAGCAACCATTGCCATTGCAACAGTTACGAGCGTCATTGGCAACACATCGTTTCAGACACTGATTAAATGCTGCCATGGCGGAGAGACTTATGAATTCCTGAGCGGCTGAAATTTCTGAACCGGTCTATGTTCTAGAAAAGGAACTTGATACAGAATTTTTGTAAACAGTATGCGTAATGCCACGTTTATTATTCGCAATATTCATGCAAACGGCTGTAGTAAAATGTTTCATGAGTAAGCTATTGTAGAAATGCAAATTTATCACCTTAATGAAGAAAATTATGTTTGCATGCTAGCTAGCTAATTAGCCATTTCATTGACTTGAAAACACAGCAGACTAAAAACAGATGCTAGCGCTGCTGGCCTGTAATGATGACAATAATAAACTGAAATAAATGCTTTGGATAAACTGCATCATTAATTATGGTCAAAATCAGTATATGATAAATAGAACATCATATGCGCATTGTCACATCACACCGTGTATCAAAACTCGACCAGCTTAAGCTCTTGGGCTGATACAGTGTGTGATATGAAAATGCCCATATGATATTCTCTATATATCACAAACTGGGGAGTGTATGATGCTTGATATTAACCTATATCACAGACTGGGCAGTGTATGATGCTTGATATTAACCTATATCACAGATATATGTATGAATAAGTGTATGATGTTTTATAGTAAGATGTTAATTTTCATGTTTGTTGGCTTTAGGGAAAGACAATGAGCAACACAGGAAGACGGAACTGATGTGAGTTCACTGTGTGTGTGTTTGTGTGTGTGTGTGTGTGTGTATGACCTGTGCTGTAATGTATGTGTGTGTGTTTCTGTTTGTGTGTGTGTGTGTGTGTGTGTGTGTGTGTGTGTGTGTGAATAACTTGTGCTGTAATGTGTGTGTGTGTGTCTGCGTGTGTGTAGCTGTGTGTGTCTATATCCTGCGCTGTAATGTGTGTGTGTGTGTGTGTGTGTGTGTGTGTGTGTGTGTGTATAACCTGTGCTGTTGTGTGTGTGTGTATATGTGTGTGTAACCTGTGCTGAAGTGTGTGTGTGTGTGTGTGTGTGTGTGTGTGTGCGTGCGTGTGCGTATGTGTGTGTGTGTGTGTAATGAGTGTGTGCTGTAATCTGTGTTTTCTCTCTGCAGGCTGCTCTCTCAGCTGTATAAAGCGGCAGTGGAGGCGGTGCTAGCGGCCATTAAGTGCTTCTCCTGCAGCAGCCGCTTCAGTCAGGTGAGTCTCCTGCTGCAGCCGCTACAGTCAGGTGAGTCTCCTGCTGCAGCCGCTACAGTCAGGTGAGTCTCCTGCTGCAGCCGCTACAGTCAGGTGTGTCTCCTGCTGCAGCCGCTACAGTCAGGTGAGTCTCCTGCTGCAGCCGCTACAGTCAGGTGAGTCTCCTGCTGCAGCCGCTACAGTCAGGTGAGTCTCCTGCTGCAGCCGCGACAGTCAGGTGTTATGGCCCCAATTTGTTATTACATTTACAACACAACAGCAACAGCAAGGGATGACAGACACAGTTTTAAAAACTTAAACACATTTAATTAAACACAACAACTAACTAAACTGACCAAGATTGAATAGGGAAAAAAAAAGAAATATTTACAGTCCCTTTTTGTGGGGTGGCTTGGTGATGTCCTGGATAATGAAAATGCTCAAGCACAGGCAAAGAAATCCACAAAAGAAACGTCACAGATCTTGAACAGAATGGCAGGTCTGGTCATCTTCTTGCAATTTCTCCTACTACTTTACTGTCTCAATTCTTTTCCTTATATACTCTTTTGCAGACCCCACCCACATTTAGACCTCTTTTTTTTAATTTTCTGAGACTTGTCTAAACATGACTCCAGTCTGAGCTGAACAAAAAAAGGTAAATACTGCCATCTAGTGGCCTATATTCACATTACACCTCCATTCCAAAAGGGAAAAATTTTGACTCATTAAGGCAAAATTTTTCTTTTCAATACAAAATGGTTAAGTGAACACTTGTCTATATATACATATCATACAATATTCAAACACATGATATATATATATACACATTCAAACACGGGATAAGCAATCAGCAATTACATTGTCTGTACCCTTCACATGCTTAATTTCCAAGTCAAACTCCTGTATAATCAAACTCCAATTCAACAATCTCCGATTCTTGTTTTTCATCTTACTCAAAAACATTAACGGATTGTGGTCAGTGTACACAATCATTGGCTTTTGTCCTGTACAAACATAAACCTCAAAGTGTTGTAAAGAAAGGACCAGAGCCAACAGTTCCTTCTCTATTGTGGAATAGTTCCTTTGGTGGTGATTGAACTTCCTGGAGAAGTATGCCACGGGATGCTCAATGTCATCAGAGTCACTTCTCTGTAGGAGCACAGATCCACAAGCTTGGTCGCTAGCATCGACCGCGATGGAGAACGGTTTGTTGAAGTCAGGAGATTTGAGCACGGGGAAGTGACACAGCAGAGACTTCAGGCGATCGAAGGCTCTCTGGCATGCATCATCCCAGGTGAACTTTACGCCTTTCTTCAGTTGGTTAGTTAGACTGAGAGCAATCTCAGCAAAGTTCTTGCAGAACTTGCGGTAGTACCCGATCATTCCAAGGAAGCGGCACAAAGCTTTTTTGTTGTCAGGAACTGGAAAGTCCATGATGGCTTGGACTTTAGCATTTATGGGTGCCACCTTACCCCGGCCTATGACGTAGCCAAGATAGGTGACAGTAGCACCACCAAAGTCACTCTTGCTCAGGTTAACAGTCAGGTTAGCCTGGGTCAGGCGCTGGAACAACGTCTCTACATCTTTTAGATGTTCTTCCCAGGAGTCTCTCCGTGTGATCAGGTCATCGATGTACGCACCCGTGTGTGGCAATCCGGCGATTGTAGACTGTATCATCCTTTGGAACGTGGCTGGGGCATTTTTCATGCCAAAGGGTAGAACTTCATACTGGTACAATCCAGATGGTGTGGCAAAAGCAGAGATGCTCTTGGCCCTCTCAGTTAAAGGCACACACCAATAACCCTTCAATAAATCAATCTTGGTCAGAAACTTTGCTTGCCCTACACTATCAATACAATCATCAATCCTAGGTATTGGAAACACATCAGTTCTAGTTACAGCATTGACTTTGCGATAATCTGTATAGAATCTAGTACTTCCATCAGGTTTTGGAACTAGCACACAGGGTGAACTCCAATCGGAGCTGGAGGGTCTGATAATATCATGTTTTAACATGTACTCAACCTCTTTCTCAGCAATCTTTCTCTTTTCAGGATTCATCCGGTATGGATGCTGTTTTATTGGTTTGGCATCACCAACATCTACATCATGAGAGGCTATAGTAACTCTCTTTGGAACATCAGGAAACAAATCCTCATATTTCTTGATCAACCTTTCAAACTGATCTCTCTGTGAGGGTTCTAAGTGCTGGAGTTTTACATCAAGATTTTGCAACACTTCAGAATTTGACAATTTACATGAAAGAACTTCAGCTTTAATTCTTGGTTCATCATCTTGAAACTCCCCCTCATCTTCACACGTTTCGACCATTGGAGAATCTGAAGTGACAGCTGCAACCCTAGCATTTCTGTCATGATAAGGCTTTAGCATGTTAATATGACACAATTGTTTTGGTTTTCTCCTGTCTGGAGTCTTCACAATGTAATTGAGATCATTGAGTTTTGTCAGAATTTCATAAGGACAATGAAATCTAGCCTGCAATGGATTGGACTGCAAGGGAAACAACACAAGGACCTTTTCTCCTGGTTTAAACTCACGGCTTCTAGCCTTATGATCATACCAAGTTTTCATTTTTCCCTGACTTGATTTCAAGTTCTCTTTGGCAAGGTCACAAGCTGCACGCAATCTTTCCTTGAACTTGCTAACATAGTCTAACAGACTGATTTGCGGCTCTTCCTCTTGCCATTTTTCACTCAATAATAGCAAAGGTCCTCTCACTTCATGACCAAACACCAGCTCAAATGGACTGAATCCAGTAGACTCCTGCACTGCTTCTCTAGCTGCAAACAACAGCAAATGAACCCCTTCATCCCAGTCTTTCTCATGGTCATAACAATAAGTCCTCATCATTGTCTTGAGAGTGGAATGAAACCGCTCTAAGGCACCCTGACTTTCTGGATGATAGGCACTAGAAAGAATCTGCTTTGCACCTAGTTCATACACAACCTGCTGAAACAATCCTGAAGTGAAATTGCTTCCCTGGTCTGACTGAATTTCCCTGGGAAGGCCAAACAACGTGAAGAATTTTATCAAAGCCTTCGAGATTGCAGTTGCCTTGATGTTACGTAGAGGTATGGCTTCGGGGAATCTGGTAGATGCACACATGATTGTCAACAAGTACTGATTTCCAGATCTAGTCTTGGGTAATGGACCAACGCAATCAACAATGACCCTAGAGAATGGCTCCCCAAATGCTGGGATAGGCTGCAATGGAGTTACAGGTGGGTCTAACTGGTGTTTTCCAACTACCTGACAAATGTGACAGGTTTTGCAAAAGTTGGAAACGTCTTTCCGAAGCCCAGGCCAAAAGAAGTGTTTCATGATTTTATCAACAGTCTTGTTAACACCAAGATGACCTCCTAAAGATAAACTATGAGCCATTGTCAAGATCTCATTCCTGTAGACCTTCGGAACAACAATTTGCCTGACCACTGCCTAATCTGCATTGGCAGGGATATCAGGAGGGCGCCACTTCCGCATCAACACACCATCCTTGAGATAATACCCAACTGGAACTGCATCTATTTCTTTTTCAGGAAGGGCTCTCCTCTTTAGTACACCAATTTCAGGATCATTAGTTTGCTCCTCAATCAACCGCTTTCTGGACAGAGACAAGTCTCCAGACACATCAGAATCACCAGACCCATCCGGCTGGCTGAATAGAGAACTGATAAAAGTATCTGATAAGTCCTCAAACGGAGAAACCATAGTAGGCCAATCAGAGTCATGAGGCGAACCACCTGAGTCCTGACTATTCAATGTACTGGACGGCACCACAACAT
This sequence comes from Gymnothorax reevesii, assembly GCA_029721435.1. Lineage (NCBI taxonomy): Eukaryota > Metazoa > Chordata > Actinopteri > Anguilliformes > Muraenidae > Gymnothorax > Gymnothorax reevesii. The sequence continues at coordinate 2,179,930 of CM056574.1, read as the reverse complement.
CATCTTCTTTAGCCTTCTTGGCCATAGCACGAGTCACTGCGCAAGAAGGATACAGAGATGGGTCCTCATCCCCATTTTCAGTGCTCGGCTGTGAAGTAAGATGTACAGGGGGAACTACTTTGCCCCCAGCCAGGTCATTGCCTAGCAACAGAGAAACACCCTTTATAGGTAGACTTGACATAAGTCCCACCTTTACCTGTCCTGTAACTAAATCTGACTTCAAGAATATAGAGCGCAGGGGTACAGATACAGTCCTCCCTTCAATACCTTGTACAAGTATGAAATCCCCTGAAGCGGTCTCATCACGTAACTCCAAGGAGTCCATCAACAAAAGTGACTGAGAAGCTCCGGTATCCCTTAGGATATATATGGGGACAGGAGTAGTATGCTCATTCAGAGCCACAAATCCCTCTGACACAAATGGAAGAAATTCCTCCCTCACAAAGTCAGCTGTATCAGGCTTTTTAGCCCCACAAGAAGCAGGCAATTTAGCAGATTGGTTATCTACTACAGGGGTTTCTAACCTTGTTTTCACAAAGGCATTTGGTTTGGTATCCTTTTCTTTTTCTTTCTTAGCTTTAAGGAACCAACAGTTAGTTGTAACATGACCAGATTTCTTGCAATAACTGCAAACTAGACCACTTTTGTCACTGTCAGCTTTCACACTTTGATCAGACCTGTTACTGGATTTCTGAGCACCATCACCAGATTTGTCTTTGTCTTTGGGTGAGGAATCTTGGGTATCACCGTAACCCTTTTTCTGAAATTGGGACCATCTATTTTTACTGCTAGACTGAAATTTAGACTTATGTGTGAGAACATATTCATCTGCAAATTTGGCAGCTGATTGCAAATTCAGTGCTTGCTTCTCATTAAGGTAGGTCTTAACATCATCTTTAACACAGTTCTTGAATTCTTCAACTAACACCATCTCTTTCAGTGAGTTGAAATCATCCTTGACCTCCATAGAAGTACACCAGCGCTCAAAGCAAACCTGCTTTTCATTAGCAAATTCAACATAAGTCTGATTTTCAGATTTCTTCAGACCTCTGAATTTCTGTCGGTAAGCCTCTGGAACCAACTCATAAGCTCTCAAAATAACCTTTTTGACAACCTCATAATCAGAGGAATCATCTGCAGACAAAGCCGAATAGGCTTGTTGAGCTTTACCCTTTAGGACAGTTTGCAACATCAGAGGCCAGTGTTCCTTTGGCCACTGGCAACTCTTTGCTACCTTTTCAAAACACTGGAAATAGTTGTCAACATCCTTTTCTGAAAATGGAGGCACCAGTTTTACCTCCTGGCTAGCCCGAAATTTATTTTCTGTTGCTATTTTTATTTTTAGTTGCTCCATTTGGAGTCTTTCTTCTCTATCGAATTTCTCTAATTCAAAATCTCTCTGTCTCTGTCTCTCTCTTTCTGCTCTTTCCTCTTTCTCTCTCTCAAATTCTCTTTCTCTCTCCTTTTCCTCCCTTTCTTTTTCTCTTTCCTCTCTTTCTTTCTCTTTTTCCTCCCTCTCAAATTCTCTTTGTTTTTCTCTTTCCTCCCTTTCAATCTCTAGCAGTTTTAATTTAAGTTCCATTTCTATATTTGGATTTTCCACTGGAAACTGTTCCAGATCTCCTGGTGCAAACACATTTTCATCAATGTAATATTCAACTATCTCTCTAGCCAGTCTTGCTTTTCGCATGGCTGGTTTCACCTCTGTCAGCTCTAAATGTCTGCAAATTTCTAGCAGTTCTGTCTTTTTAAAAGACTTCAAAACCCCTACGGTTGGTGATGCCAAGAAATCATCCATTGCTGTTGTCAATATATATGTATTCAATTAAAAAAAAATCAATTTTACAATTTGAAATGTTAGATTTTCAATAAATGACTCACAAAATGGTCTATCCCGGACGAGCCCCCAATTTGTTATGGCCCCAATTTGTTATTACATTTATAACACAACAGCAACAGCAAGGGATGACAGACACAGTTTTAAAAACTTAAACACATTTAATTAAACACAACAACTAACTAAACTGACCAAGATTGAATAGGGAAAAAAAAGAAATATTTACAGTCCCTTTTTGTGGGGTGGCTTGGTGATGTCCTGGATGAAGAAAATGCTCAAACACAGGCAAAGAAATCCACAAAAGAAACGTCACAGGTCTTGAACAGAATGGCAGGTCTGGTCATCTTCTTGCAATTTCTCCTACTACTTTACTGTCTCAATTCTTTTCCTTATATACTCTTTTGCAGACCCCACCCACATTTAGACCTCTTTTTTTAAATTTTCTGAGACTTGCCCCAGACATGTCCAGGACATGTCTAAACATGACTCCAGTCTGAGCTTTACAAAAAAAGGTAAATACTGCCATCTAGTGGCCTATATTCACATTACACAGGTGAGTCTCCTGCTGCAGCCGCTTCAGTCAGGTGAGTCTCCTGCTGCGGCCGCTACAGTCAGGTGAGTCTCCTGCTGCGGCCGCTACAGTCAGGTGAGTCTCCTGCTGCGGCCGCTACAGTCAGGTGAGTCTCCTGCTGCGGCCGCTACAGTCAGGTGAGTCTCCTGCTGCAGCCGCTACAGTCAGGTGAGTCTCCTGCTGCAGCCGCTACAGTCAGGTGTGTCTCCTGCTGATGACGGCTCCATTATCTCCTCGCTGTGACTACATCCACTGAAGATCATGAATGTCTGACAGGAGGGATGTTTATATGTAGTGCCTCGGACGCTCCTGCAGTACACGTGTGTGTAATCGGGTTTACAGATGATCTTTGGGGCGAAATACTATCTGTATTCCCTTTGTGCTCAAATCTGTCTAAAATAACTGAAATATTTTTTGCTGTTAATCATAAAATAAGTGAAAATTTCACAATTAGTAAACTGAATTGAATTGATATTCTTACGTTTTCATAATGTGCTTGTGGTTATCACTATATATTGTCATCTTAGGGTCCCTGAGATATTAAGGATATTTTCTATATGTGAGATCTTCACCAAATATTACTGTCTGTGTGGCTCTGGGTAATGTAGTCCCTTCCAGATCCTTTCAGAGTTGAAGTGTGTGTTTTGTGGGACAGGTGTGTCAGTATTTCGCTCACATGTTTATAGTTAATACAAATGTTTGTCTTTTTAAGGCCAAAGATGTGGCAGAGAGAACATTCCAGATGTTTTTGGACATTTTGCACTTGACCGAGTACAAGGAAGTTCTCAGGTAACACGGCTCTCTCTACCAACTTATAACCTCTTTCATCTCCTGAATTTTCGTCAGTGAAATCAGTTATGAAATGTGTTTTTCTTGAGTTCTCTCCTGGGCTCGTCCCGCGTGGGTGGTGTCACATCGAAAGCTCATGTTGTTTTGCTTTCAGATCCAAAACCACCTTTGACATCCAGGCGGTGAATAGCGAAGGAAGGTGGGTTTTGCCGTCCTGTGTTTCTCTGATCAGAACTGAGCGCATTTTTAATTCTGCGTGGTTGAACTAAACATTCTCTACGATCCATTTAGCAGTAGTGTCATGTAGCTTTAAATAGCACCTCATGCCCCCCCGCATCCCTTTATGATCTGGGCTGCCCTCAGTCCTCAGTATTAAGTCTCGCACACAAATTCATTTTTCAGTTAATTGGCAAATCCTGAACTCCGTACTTTTGCAAGGTTTGAGCGTGTGTTCAGAGTGCTCTGTCATGACCTGTGTGTCAGTGCACATGCTGAGTGTTATTCGCTGGGCGACGCCTCCGCAAACTCAGGCGTCATCTTCATCACACCTGGGGTCTGCTTCTCCCAGCGCAGGTTCAGACTCCAGCGGACATTTTTTCGGAGATCTCAGGTCTCTGTGCCATCTTTAAAGGACAACAGGCGCGTTCCGTTCACAGTGCACTGAAAACATACCATTTCCCGAAAAGTGTGAACATCAGATTCTTTTCAGACCAATTATTTTATGCCAGAAAAGGTATAAAGCTTTATTTCCAGCTTGATGTTTTTAATTTGGTCCTTTGATGAAGTGATCTTGTTTTTAGAATTGGGTGGTGCTTAAGGTGTACCCAGGTGTATAAGTCTTATTTTATCTCATTGTATTGTTTATAGACATGCAAGCGAAGCCATTTAAAGCCCATTCTTGCTTATGGGCAGGAAGTGGGTCGCTGTTGCTTTATCTCTTCCTGTGTGGTCGGGGCTTTGGGCAGGTCTGGTATTGTGTGACTGTAAGGAATTGTTATACAGGATGATTAGCCTTCCCACGGGGGAGCTCTGTGGTGTTTTGAAGCCGAATTGTGTTTAAAACTTCATTGTTCTCTTCTCACTGTTAGAATCGCCCCTCCGGACAGCGAGGAGAGCTGCTTCTTGGTGAAAACGGTAACTGTTATTCTCTAATATTCAGCAGTGTCATGGTTATGATGAGGAAAAACAGTGTGATTTTCTGTCATTAGTGGTGACTTTAATCACTGGTTGGGATACGCTGTTAGAGCCAGTGCTGTGCATTATGGAAGCGAAAGCCACAACTGTCCAAGTTAAATACAGTGTCAGATTCTGGCCTTTGGAGAGGTTTTCTGTGGGGTCGTGTTAGTTCTAGAACTGCATTGATTTTAGTTACCAGTGAGGGTTGTTCCATTTCCCTTAGACTGTTCAGTTCAGTTCCTCATCATGCTCTTGTGACCTCACAGTTGAGAGGATGTAAGTGTGACATCACAGCTGAAAGGATTTAATTGTGGCATCAGAGATGAGAAGGTTACACTGTGACCTCACAGCTTAAATGATTGAGAGGCAATCACACCATTTTACCTATAATGTTGGTATGACTTAGATATTCGGCATAAATGAAGATCTATGTCTACACGTGAAAAAAAAACAATAGAAACATGGTTACCGTGGAAACCTGGGCGTAACAGTGCTTCCATCTTATGGCCGTCCTGAGCTCGGCATATAATAAATAAGCCACAAGGAATTAGTCTTATTTTGGATTTATTCACCATGGAGAACCATTTTCACACACCAAAGTAATGTAACAAGCATACTTTTATGAAAATTTGGTTTAATGGGCAGATATATTGGATAAATAGCCCTTACAGTATGTTTTTTGGTCATTCTGAAATTCAAAAAGTTGCAAGCGTACGGAGGTAGGGTATTCGACAAAAGTTAGTACTCATTTAATCATTTTTCAATACACCCCATGTCAATTTCACACCGGAATTCTCCTTTAAGAAGGTATTCAGGTCTAAATCAAATTTTTTTTTTATACAAACAATTGTGAAAAAATGACAAATCAGCCATTTCTCAATGAAAGAGGAAGTAAATTTAGCTTATTTAAAGGAGCAATATGTAAGTTTGTGGACAAAACTGGTAGTGCTGTTTCTGACTTTGTCAGGATGTATTTCGGAATCATAAAGAAGTCTTTTAGGTTTAGTGACGGCAGATATTTGTGCTTTGAAACGCTGGCAGCTGCAGCTCAGTGGTAACTGGCAACCTGGATGCTGAAACGCTACTGACTCCGTGATTGGGAGATGGGTGTAGGGTGATTGGGAGATGGGTGTAGGGTGATTGAGAGATGGGTGTGGGGTGATTGGGAGATTGGTGTGGGGTGATTGGGAGATGGGTGTAGGGTGATTGGGAGATGGGTGTGGGGTGATTGGGAGATGGGTGTGGGGTGATTGGGAGATGGGTGTAGGGTGATTGGGAGATGGGTGTGGGGTGATTGGGAGATGGGTGTAGGGTGAATGGGAGATGGGTGTAGGGTGATTGGGAGATGGGTGTAGGGTGATTGGGAGATGGGTGTAGGGTGATTGAGAGATGGGTGTGGGGTGATTGGGAGATGGGTGTAGGGTGATTGGGAGATGGGTGTAGGGTGATTGGGAGGGGTGTAGGGTGATTGGGAGATGGGTGTGGGGTAATTGGGAGATGGGTGTAGGGTGATTGGGAGATGGGTGTAGGGTGATTGGGAGATGGGTGGAGGGTGATTGGGAGATGGGTGAAGGGTGATTGGGAGATTGGTATAGGGTGATTGGGAGATGGGTGTAGGGTGATTGGGAGGGGTGTAGGGTGATTGGGAGATGGGTGTGGGGTGATTGGGAGATGGGTGTGGGGTGATTGGGAGATGGGTGTAGGGTGATTGGGAGATGGGTGGAGGGTGATTGGGAGATTCGTGTGGGGTGATTGGGAGATGGGTGGGGGGTGATTGGGAGATGGGTGGGGGGTGATTGGGAGATGGGTGGAGGGTGATTGGCAGATAGGTGGAGGGTGATTGGGAGATGGGTGTAGGGTGATTGGGAGATGGGTGTAGGGTGAATGGGAGATTCGTGTGGGGTGATTGGGAGATGGGTGTAGGGTGATTGGGAGATGGGTGGAGGGTGATTGGGAGATGGGAGATTCGTGTGGGGTGATTGGGAGATTCGTGTGGGGTGATTGGGAGATGGGTGTGGGGTGATTGGGAGATGGGTGTAGGGTGATTGGGAGATGGGTGAAGGGTGATTGGGAGATGGGTGTAGGGTGATTGGGAGATGGGTGGAGGGTGATTGGGAGATGGGTGTAGGGTGATTGGGAGATGGGTGTAGGGTGAATGGGAGATTCGTGTGGGGTGATTGGGAGATGGGTGAAGGGTGATTGGGAGATGGGTGGAGGGTGATTGGGAGATGGGAGATTCGTGTGGGGTGATTGGGAGATTCGTGTGGGGTGATTGGGAGATGGGTGTGGGGTGATTGGGAGATGGGTGTAGGGTGATTGGGAGATGGGTGGAGGGTGATTGGGAGATGGGTGGAGGGTGATTGGGAGATGGGTGGAGGGTGATTGGGAGATGGGTGGAGGGTGATTGGGAGATGGGTGTAGGGTGATTGGGAGATGGGTGTAGGGTGAATGGGAGATTCGTGTGGGGTGATTGGGAGATGGGTGTAGGGTGATTGGGAGATGGGTGGAGGGTGATTGGGAGATGGGAGATTCGTGTGGGGTGATTGGGAGATTCGTGTGGGGTGATTGGGAGATGGGTGTGGGGTGATTGGGAGATGGGTGTAGGGTGATTGGGAGATGGGTGAAGGGTGATTGGGAGATGGGTGTAGGGTGATTGGGAGACAGGTGGAGGGTGATTGGGAGATGGGTGTTGGGTGATTGGGAGATGGGTGTTGGGTGATTGGGAGATGGGTGTAGGGTGATTGGGAGATGGGTGTTGGGTGATTGGGAGATGGGTGTAGGGTGATTGGGAGACAGGTGGAGGGTGATTGGGAGACGGGTGTAGGGTGATTGGGAGATGGGTGTTGGGTGTTTGGGAGATCGGTGTAGGGTGATTGGGAGACAGGTGGAGGGTGATTGGGAGATACTGTACGTGGGGGCGGCACAACAGGCCAAAACACAAAATGACAACATAGACATTTGTTTTGGGCAGTAACTTCGCTTTTGTAATGAGAATATTCTGGCTGGACTACTGTTGTCAGTGATATCAGTATTTGAAATTAACATCAATCCTTAATG
>CM056574.1:2150000-2170000 GCA_029721435.1 Gymnothorax reevesii | reverse complement strand
CAATATAACCCCAATGTGTTCCTAATATATGCCCAATATAGCCCCAGTATGTTCCTAATATATGCCCAATATAACCCCAATATGTTCTTAATATATGCCTAATTTAATCCCGATATGTTCCTAATATATGCCCAATATAACCCCAATATATTCCTTATATATGCCCAATTTAACCCCAGTGTGTTCCTAACATGTGCCCAATATAACCATAATGTGTTCCTAAGACATGCCTAATTTAACCCCAATGTGTTCCAAACATATTCCCAATATAACCCCAATATGTTCCCAACATATGCCTGATATAACCCCAATGTGTTCCTAATAAATGCCCAATATAACCCCAATGTGTTCCTAATTTATGCCCAATATAACCCCAATATGTTCCTAATATATGCCCAATATAACCCCAATATTTTCCTAATATATGCGCAATATAACCCCAGTATGTTCCTAATATATGCCCAATATAACCCCAATATAATCCCAATATATGTCCCATATTCCCCCAATATGTTCCGAACATATTCCAAATATAACCCCAATGTGTTCCTAATATATGCCCAATATAACCCCAATGTGTTCCTAATATATGCCCAATATAATCCCAATGTGTTCGTAATATATGCCCAATATAACCCCAATGTGGTCCTAATATATGCCCAATATAACCCCAATATGTTCCTAATATATTCCCAATATAACACCAATGTGTTCCGAATATATGCCCAATATAACCCCAATGTGTTCCTAATATATGCCCAATATAACCCCAATGTGTTCCTAATATATGCCCAATATAACCTCAATGTGTTTCTAATATATGCCCAATATAACCCCAATTAGTTCCTAATATATTCCCAATATAACACCAATGTGTTCCTAATATATGCCCAATATAACCCCAATGTGTTCCTAATATATTCCCATTATAACCCCAATGTGTCCCTAATATATTCACAATATAACCCCTATGTGTTCCTAATATATGCACAATATAACCCCATGTGTTCCTAATATATTCCCAATATAACCCCAATGTGTTCCTAATATGTGCCCAATATAACACCATTGTGTTCCTAATATATGCCCAATATAACCCCAGTATGTTCCTAATACATGCCCAATATGACCCCAGTATGTTCCTAATACATGCCCAATATGACCCCAGTATGTTCCTAATATATGCCCAATATAACCCCAGTATGTTCCTAATATATTCGCAATATAACCCCAGTATGTTCCTAGTATATGCCCCATTTAACCCCGATGTGTTCCTAATATATGCCCAATAGAACCCCTATGTGTTCCTAATATATGCCCAATATAACCCCAATGTGTTCCTAATATATGCCCAATATAATCCCAGTATGTTCCGAATATATGCCCAACATAACCCCAGTATGTTCCTAATATATGCCCTATTTAACCCCGATGTGTTCCTAATATATGCCCAATATAACCCCAATATGTTCCTAATTTATGCACAATATTACCCCAATGTGTTCCTAATATATTCCCAATATAACCCCAATATGTTCCTAATATATGCCCAATATAACCCCAATGTGGTCCTAACATATGCCCAATATAACCCCAATGTGTTCCTAATATATTCCCAATATAACCCCTATGTGTTCCTAATATATGCCCAATATAACCCCAATGTGTTCCTAATATATGCCCAATATAACCCCAATGTATTCCTAATATATTCCCAATATAACCCCAATGTGTTCCTAATATATGCCCAATATAACCCCTATGTGTTCCTAATATATGCCCAATATAACCCCTATGTGTTCCTAATATATGCGCAATATAACCCCAATGTGTTCCTAATATATTCCCTTTATAACCCCTATGAGTTCCTAATATATGCACAATATAACCCCAGTGTGTTCCTAATAAATGCCCAATATAACCCCAGTATGTTCCTATTATATGCCCAATATAACCCCAATGTGTTCCTAATATATGCCCAATATAACCCCAATGTATTCCTAATATATTCCCAATATAACCCCAATGTGTTCCTAATATATGCCCAATATAACCCCTATGTGTTCCTAATATATGCCCTATATAACCCCAATATGTTCCCAACATATACCTGATATAACCCCAATGTGTTCCTAATATATTCCAAATATAACCCCAATGTGTTCCTAATATATTCCCAATATAACCCCAATGTGTTCCTAATATATTCCCAATATAACCCCTGTGTGTTCCTAATATATGCGCAATATAACCCCAATGTGTTCCTAATATATTCCCTATATAACCCTTATGTGTTCCTAATATATGCACAATATAACCCCAGTATGTTCCTAATATATGCCCAATATAACCCCCCCGGTTCCTAATATATTCCCATTATAACCTCAATGTGTCCCTAATATATTCCCAATATAAACCCTATGTGTTCCTAATATATGCACAATATTACCCCAATGTGTTCCTAATATATGCCCAATATTACACCAATGTGTTCCTAATATATGCCCAATATAACCCCAATGTGTTCCTAATATATGCACAATATAACCCCAATGTGTTCCTAATATATTCCCACTATAACCCCTATGTGTTCCTAATATATGCACAATATTATCTCAATGTGTTCCTAATATATTCCCAATATAACCCCAATATGTTCCTAATATATGCCCAATATAACCCCAATGTGTTCCTAACATATGCCCAATATAACCCCAGTCTGTTCCTAATATATTCCCAATTTAACCCCTATGTGTTCCTAATATATGCCCAATATAACCCCAATGTGTTCCAAATATATGCCCAATATAACCCCCATGTGTTCCTAATATATGCCCAGTATAACCCCAATATGTTCCTAATATATGCCCAATATAACCCCAATGTGTTCCTAATATATGCCCAATATAACCCCTATGTGTTTCAAATATATGCCCTATATAACCCCTATGTGTTCCTAATATATGCCCTATATAACCCCAATATGTTCCTAACATATGCCTGTTATAACCCCCATCTGTTCCTAATATATGCCCAATATAACCCCAATGTGTTCCTAATATATGCCCAATATAACCCCAATGTGTTCCTAATATATGCCCAATATAACCCCAATGTGTTCCTAATATATTCCCAATATAACCCCAATGTGTTCCTAATATATTCCCAATATAACCCCAGGGTGTTCCTAATAAATGCCAATATAACCCCAATATGTTCCTAATATATTCCCAATATAACACCAATGTGTTCCGAATATATGCCCAATATAACCCCTATGTGTTCCTAATATATGCCCAATATAACCCCAATGTGTTCCTAATATATGCCCAATATAACCTCAATGTGTTTCTAATATATGCCCAATATAACCCCAATTTGTTCCTAATATATTCCCAATATAACCCCCTATGTGTTCCTAATATATGCACAATATAACCTCAGTGTGTTCCTAATATATTCCCATTATAACCCCAATGTGTCCCTAATATATTCCCAATATAACCCCAGTGTGTTCCTAATATATGCCCAATATAACCCCAATGTGTTCCTAATATATGCCCAATATAACCCCAATGTGTTCCTAATATATGCACAATATAACCCCAATGTGTTCCTAATATATTCCCACTATAACCCCTATGTGTTCCTAATATATGCACAATATTACCTCAATGTGTTCCTAATATATTCCCAATATAACCCCAATATGTTCCTTATATATGCCCAATATAACCCCAATGTGTTCCTAACATATGCCCAATATAACCCCAATGTGTTCCTAATATATTCCCAATTTAACCCCTGTGTGTTCCTAATATATGCCCAATATAACCCCAATGTGTTCCTAATATATGCCCAATATAACTCCCATGTGTTCCTAATATATGCCCAATATAACCCCTATGTGTTCCTAATATATGCCCTATATAACCCCAATATGTTCCCAACATATGCCCAATATAACCCCAATGTGTTCCTAATATATTCCCATTTTAACCCCTGTGTGTTCCTAATATATGCCCAATATAACCCCAATGTGTTCCTAATATATGCCCAATATAACCCCCATGTGTTCCTAATATATGCCCAATATAACCCCTATGTGTTCCTAATATATGCCCTATATAACCCCAATATGTTCCCAACATATGCCTGATATAACCCCAATGTGTTCCTAATATATTCCCAATATAACCCCAATGTGTTCCTAATATATTCCCAATATAACCCCAATGTGTTCCTAATATATGCCCAATATAACCCCCATGTGTTCCTAATATATGCCCAATATAACCCCAATATGTTCCTAATATATGCCCAATATAACCCCAAAATATTCCTAATATATGCCCAATATAACCCCTATGTGTTCCTAATATATGCGCAATATAACCCCAATGTGTTCCTAATATATTCCCTATATAACCCCTATGTGTTCCTAATACATGCACAATATAACCCCAGTGTGTTCCTAATATATGCCCAATATAACCCCAGTATGTTCCTAATATATGCCCAATATAACCCCAATGTGTTCCTAATATATGCCCAATATACCCCCAATATGTTCCTAATATATGCCCCATTTAACCCCAATGTGTTCCTAATATATGCCCAATATAACCCCTATGTGTTCCTAATATATGCCCTATATAACCCCAATATGTTCCCAACATATGCCTGATATAACCCAATGTGTTCCTAATATATTCCCAATATAACCCCAATGTGTTCCTAATATATTCCCAATATAACCCCAATGTGTTCCTAATATATGCCCAATATAACCCCTATGTGTTTCAAATATATGCCCTATATAACCCCTATGTGTTCCTTATATATGCCCTATATAACCCCAATATGTTCCCAACATATGCCTGTTATAACCCCAATGTGTTCCTAATATATGCCCAATATAACCCCAATGTGTTCCTAATATATGCCCAATATAACCCCAATGTGTTCCTAATATATGCCCAACATAACCCCAATGTGTTCCTAATATATGCCCAATATAACCCCTATGTGTTTCAAATATATGCCCTATATAACCCCTATGTGTTCCTAATATATGCCCTATATAGCCCCTATGTGTTTCAAATATATGCCCTATATAACCCCAATATGTTCCCAACATATGCCTGTTATAACCCCAATGTGTTCCTAATATATGCCCAATATAACCCCAATGTGTTCCTAATATATCCCCAATATTCCTCCAAAATATCCTTAATATAATCCCAGTTTTCACCAAAAACAGCCCTAAAATTTGACTTTTTCTCGTTTCCGGGACAGAACCCAAAAACTATGCCACTTAGAAAGTTCAAAAACTCCAAAAGTCTCGGCTCACACAGACCAAGAGAAATGGAGTGAAATGTCCTTGTTGTATCTCACATCCGAGCCATGGAATGAGGAACACACAGAACTGTCAGTTACCCAGGACTCAGTAGCACACCAGCCATCGATATTGAAAGAGTATGGGTTACAGAACCGTCCGTCTGTCCGTTATCATTTTCATTTCCGGAGCAGAACTCAAAAACTATACCTCTTACAAACTTCACATTTGCTATGGAACTTACTCTTATGGTGTAGTTGTGCCTTTCGGGGGGTTTCAGCTCCATTCAGCCCAAAGTTTGGATTTTGAGCCAAAAACAGCCCACAAATCACGAATTACGTGGAACCGATGGGATATGTCATCTTCTGATGACTCTTGTTATCCAGAGCGCGCGCACACACGGACACACACACACACGGACACATACACACACACACACACACACACACACACACACTAACTTGGTAAGTTACACAACAGCATGGCACAACTCAGCAATACAACTCAGTGTAACTATTTTAGTGGTAAATTAAGGAATCAGAACTTAGCAAAACTGTCTGCAGTGACAGCTGCTGCTCACTCTCAGTCACAGGTATTTTTCTGTGAGAGAGAGAGAGAGAGAGAGAGAGCGAGAGAGAGAGAGAGAGACCAAAGACGATACGTTAGCAGCCTCCCACTAAAGACAATATGTTAGCCTGTTCATATACTGAGTACAAATGAAAACGCACCACTTGAAAAAAGTCCATTTTTAAGTTCAAATGAACTTCAATATAATTTTTATACAACAACAACACTACAGTGACGTCACCCGACATGCCAGGTGCAAGAAATGCGAGAATTTCAAGTTAACTGTCACGCTAGGCAATTTTTTGCAAAAACGCAGCATCTTGCACGCACACCACGGGAAAAATGAATTTCACTCTGAATTTGTGCACACATTGCCTTTAAAAGCATGTGAATCCGAATAAAATTTCACTTCTTCACTGACACTTGTGAAACGTCGACACTATGCCGCGACTTCCAGCCCCTGAACGGGAGCGTGCCATAGGCATGCTTCAAATTGGCGCCAGCACCAGGGAAATTGCCAGACGACTACACTGCGCACACACAACGATCGCAAGACTCCATCAAAGGTTTCTGCAAACGGGGAGCACTCGGGACCGTCCTCGACCGGGTCAACAACGTGTGACAACGGCACGTCAGGACCGTCAGATCGTACGGGATCATGTCCGAGACCGAACACTACCAGCGAAAAGAACGGCTGCTCAAGTCCAAGGACGACGTGGATTCATTCATTCCAACACCGTACGGAACCGTCTGCGAGCTGCAGGCCTGCATGCACGACGTCCTTATTTCGGCCCCATATTGACGGATCGTCACCGAAACCAGCGTCTACAGTGGGCAAACAGGCACCAGAATTGGCGACTACGACAATGGCACGGTGTCATCTTTTCTGACGACTCACGATTTCACTTAAGGAACGCAGATGGCCGTATACGTGTTTAGCGGAGACGTGGTGAACGTTATAACGCCGATTGTGTCGTTCAAACGGACCTTTGGGGTGGTGGCAGCGTTATGGTGTGGGGTGGAATAAGCTACCGTCACAGAACCCCTCTCCATATCTGCAGAGAAAGGGTGAACGGCGTCTACTACCGGGACCAGGTGCTGCAGAACCATGTTGTGCCGTTCTTCAACCAACACCACGATGTCCACACGTTCCAACAGGACAACGCTAGGGCACACACTGCAAGGGTGTTTATGCAGTACCTTGCACTGCAGAACATCCCCGTGCTTCAGTGGCCAGCTCTGTCACCCGACCTCTCCCCTATCGAGCACTTATGGGATGAAATTGGACGACGTCTTTCACGTCGACGCCAGATGGACAACATCCGAGAACTTGAGGTTGCCCTTGTTCAGGAGTGGAATGCTATCCCTCAGAACACTATCCAGAGACTGATCAACTCCATGCGACGACGATGCACCGCATGCGTCAATGCAAATGGCGGTCACACCCGTTATTGACTTTCCTGTTTGACCCCTACTCCAGTTAAACCTCTCTCGCGCATTAACATTATCGTGAATGAAACTGAATGATGTTTACATGTCTTCTTCAATGCATCATACGCATATATTTCACATATCAATCCGTGGAGCTATTCCAGATTTTGTGAGTGGTGCGTTTTCATTTGTTCTCAGTATATTTAGTTAAATGTACAGACTTGTGCCAAAAGGACCAGCAACGCAGGTTTAAAAACTCACTCTAGTGTTTATCCACTCTGCGAATCAGGAGAAATACTGTCAGCGGTGAAAAAAAAAAGAAATCTTTTCCGCGGCTGTTGTTTGTCTCTGAGTCTGAGTAAGGTCCATTCAGTGCTCTCAACACAAAGCCTGCTGACGTCATCCATTCTGACTGACTGGTGAGGATGATTGACAGCGGTGGCAGCCAATCTAGTTTGAATTAGAGAACTAATGAATCAACCACTTGTAGGAGATGTTTCCCTGAGTCAACTCGGGTAAAACATATACAGGTGCTGGTCAACGAATTAGAATAATTTGAAATAGTGCAATCGTAAAATTTTTAAATGCATTTTTTGTGCAGAAAGTAAATCAGGTGTTTGCCGCGCCTGTCCTACTTGTTAGAGTAATCACAGGACTCGCTACCTGTAAAAAATTTGCTCAGCTGAGCTTTCCAAAAGGCCCATTTAGGCCATTTAACTGACACTGTTATATCAGTTACATCCCCTTTACACCCTTATATCTGTGCTGTGTACCCCCCCATGTTTCTGCACTCGCCCTGTACCCCCTACACTCCTGTCCATCACTGCCTCTGCCCCGTCTTATTTAACTCTGATCCAGAGTGAACTCTTCCTTCATTGTACATTCACAGGGAAAATCAGCTTCTTTTCGGAGGGGATCCTGTTTGTGCACCCCCGCTACGGCAGTGTCACCCTGTCCAAGAGCCTGATCAGCGCTCTCAAGTTCTATGACCCGGTAGGTGTGGCGCCTCGCTCCTGTGGGGGGTCATAGGTCCACTGGGATCCCGAGGCTGTCAGTGTGGATGGGCCCCTGACCGCTAAATCAGGTTCTTTGTCTTTATGTTGTGATTTACGAAATGAACCAAGTGCGACAACCAGTAGAATGCAAAAAGGAGGCTTTATTTCTGAAGGGGGAAACCCCCCAACAGAGCTGGCAACGGTACAAAGTCCACAATCCAAAAACAGTATCCAATGGGCGTAATCCAGAATCGTAACCAGGGCACCAATAACAAAGTTCGTGGTCAGACAAAAAGGGTTCGGTACACAGGCGTAGGTTTGGAGGAGAAACAAACTCATAAGCCAAAGACAGTCCGAATCCAAAACCAGGGCAGTAATCACAAAATCAAGGTCGGGCAGAAAAAGGTCAAAACTCACAGATGCAACAATATCCAAAAAGGGCAAACCAAAAACGATAGTCAGGCAATCCAGTCAGAAAGATAAACACTGAGATATCGAGGCGAGAAACGTAGCACAAGAAAACGAGGGAGAACGATCTGACAAGAGTGAGAACCAAACTGACATCTTATATACACATCCGGGGTAAACACATGACCAGGGAGAACAGGTGCAATCAATGGTGACAATGATCAGGGAGAGACACATGAGGAATAAACTAATTACATGAATTTGGCTGTAGCCAAAACACAGACAGGGATCACAAGACAAACCTGAGTACAAAACAACAGCTCCGGTTAAGGAGTGCTAAAGTGCCAAGATTAAAGAAAAGGAAAGCACAAAGTATAAGTGGAAATCCACAGAAACTTGCAGCAGAGATAATTAGGGATAGGCAAGGAGGCGGAGACTAGAATAGGGCGACAGCTGAGAGATCGTTAGTCAATTAGTAAGTGCAGCTATACAATCCCAAGTGCTTGTTAGTAAGTTAGTCCAAATATACAAGGTTAGTGTGGATTAGTATTGAGCAAAAACAATAAACTGTTAGTATGTGTTAGTAAGACAGTAAAAGAGAGAGGAAGGAAGAACACGAGATAATGAAAGAAGATTGAAACCCAGAAACCAATAAATCACCTGAATGAGTGTCACACAAGACAAGGGACCGTGGGCAAAGATACACACATGACAAGACAGGGGAGACAAAGTGCAAAGCATACAAATGAAAACATGGCTTGGAAACTAAATGATCTAAACATGAAAAATAATAAACAGGAAATCTAAATTACCAAAACACAAAACACAATCCTAAGAATAGTCAGACAGAGCAGTGGTCACTAAACACAGAAATACTAAACATGGCTAGGCCAGGCACAGAACTTAACATGACAGCAGAATCCAGAATCCCAACACTTTACTCTGTGTGGGGGGGTCGAGCTCGGCTCTGATCTGACTTTACAGCACCCTAGAGCCTTGAGCCACACAATAGAAGCCCAGTGCATTGTGGGTATGCGTGGGGAGGGCTTTAGGATTGGGCTCTGTGGAGATTTACAGTTCAAAATGTTACCCCTCCTGTTAAGGGTACTAACACAAGGCTGATGATGGTACTGAGGAGAATGCATGTGTATGCGCGTGTGTGTGTGTGTGTGTGTTTTATCTGTGTGTATTTGAATGTATTTTGTAGGGGTGGGACGATTCTGAATCGCGATTTTTTTAAGGCGTAGTACCACCACCTGTTGCCGTGGGGCGAACATCCGAGCTTTCCCTCTTCCTTAATTAAACCAGACGCAGCCTTGAACGAAAGTGCCAAACATCAAAGGGCGTGAGAAATGCTTCCGGAAAAAACTTGACTGACATCATTATTTTTCGGCTACGTGCTGAAAGGAGCCAAGCAAATGAAAACAGAATCATCTCCTATTAACCAATTAGGCAACTCGAAGAAAAGTAAACTAGTGCAGCAGATAATTGCAAATTTCAAGAGAATCGTTCAAATGGTGATGCAAGCATGAAATTTGGCACAGATACTCTCTAAGGGCCACTCTTTTGAAAAACAGTGCGTGCCACGCAAAAATTCAAGATGGCGGCCATTTTTCAAGATGGCTGCCACCTTGTTCGAACAATTCAGTGATGTAATTCTTTAGTTGGTGATATAGGCATGAAAATTGGCATAACCAATCTCCATGAGTCACTTAACAAGAAAATGTTCCCAGCCACAGGAAATTTCAAGATGGCGGCCATTTTTCAAGATGGCCGCCACCTTAGTGGATCAGTTAATTGATGTTTAGTGAGTGATACAAGCACAAAAATTGGCATTAGCATTCTCCATGGGTCATTTGACAACAAACTGTACATAGCCAATTCAAATTTCAAGATTACATCACTTAACTGCTCTAGTAAGGTGGCGGTCATCTTGAAAAATGGCCGCCACCTTAGCAGAGCAGCTCAGTGATGTAATTATTCATTTGGTGATACACACATGAAAATTGGCATGAGCAGTGAACATGCCATTCAGGGGCCACTCTTCTGGAAAAAGGCAATGGCCTCTGAAAATTAAATATGCTGACCATTTTCCAAGATGGACGCCATTTCTGTTAAATGATCTATATGTATGTATAAAATGCAGAAACACATTTTTTGGTCTACACTTACCTAGGTTTTGGGGGTTTGTAAATTCCAATAAACCTATTGGTTTGTTATCACAACACAATTTAGTGGGTTTAAGATTTGTTTAATAGAGTGATTGTCACTACACAACCAGGGCACAATGGTGAAATCACTGCTGTGGAACTCAGCATGGGGTTCAGTGTCAGCTAATCTAGTTTTATTAATAATTTAGTATAAGTTAGTTTAGTGTCCCAAATGCTGTCTAACAGCCCCTCATCAATTAGCTAGTAATAACAGTTAAATGTAGTTAGATAGCCGCACCTGAATTGACAGGTTGTGCCAGCGCGGGAGAGCCGAGCCAAGGGTAAGTGGGGCAATACATGACTTGTTCATGTATACTTACCCGGAAGGTGTACAGATCACACGGGACTTAAATGGCACTGGATGAATGATCGGGCTAGGTGTAGGTGACCCGAACCTAGTTGTATCCCATACCTGAATGTGTGGTATTACTTTGATTAAGGTGGTAAAAGGATAACCCCTCGGCCTTCATCCGACATCAAAACCAAAAAATGGAAAATGAAAATCACCAACCCATGTTGGCCAAGAAGAAAACCAATTGGGAGAAATGTTGTCTTTGTCAGACAGACAAAGATGAAGACCTCAAATCACCGACATATCATGTTCCCCAGAATGACGGCTACACCATGCTTGCCTCCAATCTTCCACTCTTTAATGAGATCAATGGAATGCCAATGATCCTGGACCTGGAAAGGCTGGATGAAGGTGGTGGTATTGCAGCTACGTTGAGAAGGAACCAGGCAAAGTATCATTTAAGTTGTCGAGTTCTGTTCAACAACACCAAATTACTTCGTGCAAGGAAGCGACAATCCAATGTAGCTCATTGTAGTGAAACAGATGAAGGCCACACAAAGCAACGTAGAACCACGATGCAGAGAAGTCATGATAATCAAGCTTGCATTTTTTGTGATAAGATATCCCCTGCATCTGACCTAAGACAGGTAATGACAATGCACATGAACAACAGACTTCATGAATGTGCACAAACACTAAATGATGGTAAATTATTGGCTAGACTGAGTGGTGCTGATGCCATAGCACAAGAGCTGAAATACCATCGTGCATGTCTCGCTGTTCTCTACAACAGGGAGAGATCCCACCTCAGAAGGCTTGAGAAAGAGTTGTCTCAGAGTGAAACAGAACCTGATATATTTCCTCTGGTTCTCTCAGAGCTGGTCAACTACATTGTAGAAACCAGTCTCAGTTCTGATGGTCCTACCGCCTTCCGTCTTGCAGATATGAGCAACCTGTACCAGCAGCGTCTGGAGCAACTGGGTGTAAACTCACCTACAGTAAACTCTACCAGACTAAAGGAAAAACTGTTGGCAGAGATCCCTGAACTCACAGCTCACAAACAGGGCAGAGATGTACTCCTGGCTTTCCAGGTAGATGTTGGCTTGGCTCTCTCTCAAGCCTCTGAATACTCAGAGGCACTTATCATGGCCAAGGCTGCAAAAATCCTGAGAAGGCACATTCTGGACCATGTGTCCAGATTTGATGGAACATTCCATGAGGGATGTGTCAAAGATGCCATCCCTCCAATTCTCCTCCAGTTCATTGGTATGGTAGAACATGGAGCTGACATCAAATCACAGCTGAGATTTGGCACATCACGGACTGACCAGGCTATTGCACAACTGTTGCAGTACAACTGCTTCTCCCGATACAAAGAGGGAGCAGCCACCCACAGACATTCCAAAGATAGAGAAACTCCATTTCCAGTATACATTGGTATGTCTGTTTATGCCAAAACCAGGAAGAGACGCCTGGTTGAAATGCTGCATGAACATGGTATGAGCATTTCATATGATCGGGTGCTGGAGATATCAGCTCAACTGGGAGATGCAACAGTCAGCAAGTATGTTGAGGAGGGTGTGGTCTGTCCACCAGTGCTTCGGAAAGGGCTGTTCACCACTGCTGTCATGGACAACATTGACCACAACCCTTCTGCAACAACCGCTACTACATCCTTCCATGGCACCAGTGTCTCTATATTTCAACATCCGACCAAGGACAGCAGTGGTGAGGAGCGTCAGCAGCTCAGGTTTGGTCCAGAAAGAGTTAAGTCTGTTCCTGAACTTCCTGACTCTTTTACCAACATCCGCCCTGCTTTTTTCAAGAAAAAGAATCCTTTGCCACCAAATACCACAATGCCAAACCCAGCTACTCATGTGTTCAGGTCACAACTTGCACTTGAGTATGAGTATCATAGGTTGTGATACTGTATCAGCCTTTCGCAACAAAGGCAAAAAGACTGCCTGGCAAACCTGGGACATTTGCCCTGAGGCCTCTCCCATCTTCACCAAACTAAGTCAATACCCTCCTGTACTGACTGATGTTGACCTGGAGATCCTGGAGAGGTTTGTGGTCCTGATGTACGATAGATCGAGCACAGCTGTTAGTGTGGATGAGGCTAGACTTGACATGTTTGCCTGAAAGCAGAGGCCTTATGAAGCCATTCCTCCAACAAGAGCAGCTCTGCTTCAACACACTAAACGTGCTGTGTATCAGGCAGGCTGCATATGGGGTCAGGCAACCCAGCGTCAGCCAGAAGCAGAGAGTCCTGCTGACTGGGGATGGAAAAAGGTTGGAAAACAATGGTGGGTCTTCTGGACAGCGAATACACCAGTTGCAAAAAGTTGTCAACAACTGGCCAAGTGTGGCTGCAAATCAGAGTGCTGTGGAAGGTGCAAATGTTTCAGATTGGGTTTCACCTGCACAGCACTGTGCAGTTGCAAATGTGAATTGAAAAGAGGGCAAGTAGCCTTTGAGAACCTTGCGGTCCATGAATCTCCTGATTCTGTACCGTGAGCTAGCTTGATGTACAAGTACAACTTCCTGGATATGACGCCCCCAATACAACCCTTGATGCTGAGTCCCAAGAAGGCAGGCACTGGGTAACATTTTTAACAGCCTTGGGTATGACTCAACCGGGGATCTCTGGGGATGTCTGTGTAGTTAATTTGTCAGAGTTATTTTTTGCTTGTTCCACGGCTGTCAGTCAGAGCTGCTGTTGCCTCTGGATCTGGCTATGTTGCCAGTCAGTTCTAATTGATAAATTATTTTTCGGAGCGCTGTCCATTCAGCACCATAGCTGTGCTACTTTACTAATCTTTCTTCTTGTTTCCCGTTCCCCTGTATTTAAAGTTACTGTCTGTTTGTATATATACGTTTATATATACAGTGCCTTGCGAAAGTATTCGGCCCCCTTGAACCTTGCAACCTTTCGCCACATTTCAGGCTTCAAACATAAAGATATAAAATTTGAATTTTTTGTCAAGAAACAACAACAAGTGGGACACAATTGTGAAGTGGAATGAAATTTATTGAATAATTTAAACTTTTTTAACAAATAAAAAACTGAAAAGTGGGGCGTGCAATATTATTCGGCCCCGTTACTTTCAGTGCGGCAAACTCACTCCAGAAGTTCAGTGAGGATCTCTGAATGATCCAATGTTGTCCTCAATGACTGATGATGATAAATAGAATCCACCTGTGTGTAATCAAGTCTCTGTATAAATGCGCCTGCTCTGTGATAGTCTCAGGGTTCTGTTTAAAGCGCAGAGAGCATCATGAAGACCAAGGAAAACACCAGGCAGGTCCGAGATACTGTTGTGGAGAAGTTTAAAGCCAGATTTGGATACAAAAAGATTTCCCAAGCTTTAAACATCCCAAGGAGCACTGTGCAAGCAATCATATTGAAATGGAAGGAGTATCAGACCACTGCAAATCTACCAAGACCCGGCCGTCCCTCCAAACTTTCATCTTGAACAAGGAGAAAACTGATCAGAGATGCAGCCAAGAGGCCCATGATCACTCTGGGTGAACTGCAGAGATCTACAGCTGAGGTGGGAGAGTCTGTCCATAGGACAACAATCAGTCGTACACTGCACAAATCTGGCCTTTATGGAAGAGTGGCAAGAAGAAAGCCATTTCTCAAAGATATCCATAAAAAGTCTCGCTTAAAGTTTGCCACAAGCCACCTGGGAGACACACCAAACATGTGGAAGAAGGTGCTCTGGTCAGATGAAACCAAAATCGAACTTTTTGGCCACAATGCAAAACGATATGTTTGGCGTAAAAGCAACACAGCTCATCACCCTGAACACACCATCCCCACTGTCAAACATGATGGTGGCAGCATCATGGTTTGAGCCTGCTTTTCTTCAGCAGGGACAGGGAAGATGGTTAAAATTGACGGGAAGATGGATGGAGCCAAATACAGGACCATTCTGGAAGAAAACCTGTTGGAGTCTGCACAAGACCTGAGACTGGGACGGAGATTTACCTTCCAACAGGACAATGATCCAAAACATAAAGCCAAATCTACAATGGAATGGTTCACAAATAAACGTATCCAGGTGTTAGAATGGCCAAGTCAAAGTCCAGACCTGAATCCAATCGAGAATCTGTGGAAAGAGCTGAAGACTGCTGTTCACAAACGGTCTCCATCCAACCTCACTGAGCTCGAGCTGTTTTGCAAGGAAGAATGGGCAAGAATTTCAGTCTCTCGATGTGCAAAACTGATAGAAACATACCCCAAGCGACTTGCAGCTGTAATTGGAGCAAAAGGTGGCGCTACAAAGTATTAACGCAAGGGGGCCGAATAATATTGCACGCCCCACTTTTCAGTTTTTTATTTGTTAAAAAAGTTTAAATTAATCAATAAATTTCGTTCCACTTCACGATTGTGTCCCACTTGTTGTTGTTTCTTGACAAAAAATTTAAATTTTATATCTTTATGTTTGAAGCCTGAAATGTGGCGAAAGGTTGCATGGTTCAAGGGGGCCGAATACTTTCGCAAGGCACTGTATATAAAAAAAACTTCAAAAAAAAACAAAAAAAAAACCTCCCTTGTGACTGTTACCTTGTCGTGGTAAGGGAGCTTGTATACTTCACTGAACCCTGAGAGCTATGCCATTAGGAGGCAACTCCTGGCAGGTTTTACCAAATTGGACAGGTCAAGGGCAAGGAGTTAGACAGAACACAGTCAAAAAACACCCTTTTTTAGGAACTCAAACTAACATGGTAAAATATATTATAAAGATATTATTTAAAGATTTATTATTATTGAAAGAATGTTTGTCATCTTGAAATTTCAAGTGGCTGTGTGAATTTTCTGGTCAAGTGACACATGTTCACTGCTCATGCCAATTTTCATGTGTGTATCACCAAATGAATGATTACATCACTGAACTGCTCTGGTAAGGTGGCGGCCATTTTTCAAGATGGCCGCCACCTTACTAGAGCAGTTAAGTGATGTAATCTTGAAATTTGAATTGGCTATGTACAGTTTGTTGTCAAATGACCCATGGAGAATGCTAATGCCAATTTTTGTGCTTGTATCACTCACTAAACATCAATTAACTGATCCACTAAGGTGGCGGCCATCTTGAAAAATGGCCGCCATCTTGAAATTTCCTGTGGCTGGGAACATTTTCTTGTTAAGTGACTCATGGAGATTGGTTATGCCAATTTTCATGCCTATATCACCAACTAAAGAATTACATCACTGAATTGTTCGAACAAGGTGGCAGCCATCTTGAAAAATGGCCGCCATCTTGAATTTTTGCGTGGCACGCACTGTTTTTCAAAAGAGTGGCCCTTAGAGAGTATCTGTGCCAAATTTCATGCTTGCATCACCATGTGAACGATTTTTACAGTTATCCGCTGCATAACAGGTTCTGTTCCCGTTTACTTTGCTTGATTGGCGATCAAATGTGGATTTGTTTACTCTGTAAGTTGAATGAGTAGAGCTGTTTATTAAGACATGTTTGATTGCTGCATTTAGAAATTTAAATGGCACAGATTTGCATAAACACAATTGCCATGGCCACACCATTTCGTGCGAGTGTGATAATTCATAGCGATCTCACGTTCATGTTTCGTCTGCTTTTCAGAATTTTTTCCAGCCTGTGTATTTTTTAGAATCCAGGGCGATCTTTACAAATCTGTTTTAAATTCATCTTGAATAATGTCCTAAAATGCTACAATGAGAGATGTAATTCAGAGGAAGATTTTTTTTTCTAATTGTTCAAATTATTGGCATTCTTTCAATCTAACAAGCCCAGTTAGGTTTTTCTGCTTTTCGCCATCACATCTTAATCTTTATAGGCTACTGAAATTGCTTGATTGTTATTCAGGACAAGTACACGGGAGCAGATTTAGGGAAGGGAGGAGCGCCTGCAATTAGCGAAATCTAAACTCAGGCTTCTTCCCAACGGCATTTTAAATCGTTTAAGCCGCTTCAGGTGTGTGTTTCAAGAAATTACGTGTGACTGCCTACACACCCCATGACTGCAAGTGGTCTCATGACACTTTAAAAAAAATCCTCGTCTTTTTAGAAGATCTTTAATGATATAATAAAAATAAAGAAATTTATTTTCAGATCGCCCTGGATTTCAAGCATCAAAAAATACACAAGGTGGAAAACATTCTGCAATGCGGATGAAACGTGAATGGGAGAAATAAATTATGAAAATCATACCACAAAATGGTATGGCAATGGCAATCGTGTTCATGCTGTGCTGTTCTATGTCCATTTAAATTTCATGATGTGGCAATCAAACATGCTGCCTTAATAAAGAGCTCTACTCATCCAGCAAAGTAAATAAGTGAATCCCATGTTTGATTGCTAATTGAGCAAAGTAAACAGGGACATGATTAAAGTAGCCTAAAAAGTGAAAAGGAGACGGTTCTGTAGTCCTTTACTTGCTCCATGCAGCAAGTTTTTTTTTTTTTTTTTTTTCCGGAAGCTCTTCTCACGCCCTTTGATGTTTGGCACTTTCGTTCAAGGCTGCGTCTGGTTTAATAAAGGAAGAGGGAAAGCTCGGATGTTCGCCCCACGGCAACAGGTGGTGGTACTACGCCTTAAAAAAATCGCGATTCAGAATCGTCCCACCCCTATATTTGTGTGAGTTTGTGTTTCTGGACATTAGTGTGTCTGTGTGTATTTGAAAATGTTTTTGTGTGCATACATACCTACATAGTGTGTACATTTGAATATGTGTGTTTGTTCAAGTGTTAGTTAGTGTCTGTATGTTTGATTGTGTGTTTGTGTGTGTTTGCGCACATTATTGAATGTGGTTGAATATGTTTAATGTCGCTCTGCGTGTGCAGGACTCCTCCAGCTGTGCGGCGTCTCTGTTTGTGGAGTACACGGCCTCGCTACTCCCCCACCTCCCCTTTCAGCTCCACAGCGCCTCCTACTGCCTGGCCTTCGCCCTGCAGCCCCAGTCCAGGAGTTACAGAGCCTTTTACTCTCAGGTACCCTGCCCCGTGTGTCATAGTGACAGAAAGTGTGTATTGTATGCGTTGGCAGTGTGTGTCATGCTGACTGTAATTGTGTGTGTTGTCAGTGTATGTGATGGTGACAAAGTGTGGGTAATCTGTGTGTCGGTAGTGTGTGTTATGGTGACTGTAGATGTGCACATTGTATGTGTTGGCAATGCGTGCAATGTTGATGGAAAGTGTGTATACTGTAGCAACCCTAATTCCAATGAAGTTGGGACATTGTGCCAAACGTGAATAAAAACAGAATACAATGATTTCCAAATCCTTTTCAACATATATTCAATTGAGTACACTACAAAGACAAGATATTTAACGTTCAAACTGATAACCTTCATCGTTTTTTGGAAATATTCACTCATTTTGAATTTAATGCCTGCTACACGTTCCAAAAAAGCTGGGACCAGGGTAACAAAAGACTGGGAAAGTTAAGGAATGCCCTAAAAACCACCACAGTGCATTGTGTTTTATAACTGGCCTTGGGAATCATGTACATCTCTGTTCTGTGTATGTTGCCGCTGCGCTGCCCTGTTTGTGTTTGCGGATTTACCCACCGGATGACTTTTGTTTGTAAATCTCTCCTTGGTTTGTTTCCCACTCATCTGAGCAGCTACATGTGTAGACGCCAGAATAACTATAGCCTGCCCTCTCAGGACATTTGTCCAGTTCTCCATCCCAAAGTAAGGACTGAACTGGGAAAGAAGGCCGTTAACTATCCTGCCCCTTATTCCTGAAACTCGTGACAAACGGAGCTGAAGGTGTCACAGATCATTTCATGGGGGAATTTAAATCACTGTTAAAGGACTGCGAAAATCACTTGGTCAATGCAAATGTTTTTAGAGGCTTTAAAATTCATTTAATATTGTATCCATTTCAACTTTTCTTTTAGAATCATTTTATAACCCTGTTAAATTTTTGTAAATTTTGTATTCATTTCATATTGTGTTTTTGTAATTTTATTGTATAGTGTGTGATGGTTCTATTTGGTTGTTATTGTAATTATTTCTTGCTGCCATCTTGGCCGGGTCTCTCTTGAAAATGAGATTTTAATCTCAATGAGACACTACCTGGTTAAATAAAGGATAAATAAATAAAAATAAAGAATTCCACCTACAAAGCGTCTACAATTAGTGTCCTCGGATCCCAAAAGCTCACTGAGTGTTGTTAAAGGAAAGGGGATGTAACACAGTGGTAAACATGCCCTGTCCCAGCTTTTTTTGGAATGTGTTGTAGACATTAAATTCAAAATGAGTAAATATTTCCAAAAAAAACAAAGTTTGAACATAAAATATCTTGTCTTTTTAGTGTACTCAATTGAATATAGGTCAAAAGATTCGCAAATCATTGTATTCTGTTTTTACTCACGTTTTACACAACGTCCCAACTTCATTGTTCATTGGAATTGGGGTCTGAATGTGTTGGCTGTGTGTGTAATGGTGATAGTAAGTGTGAATGTTGTATTAGTCAGTTTTGTGTGTGATGGCAATAGTTAGTGTGTATTGTATGTGTGCGTGTCTGTCTATATAAGAGTGTGTGTGTGTGTGTGTGTGTGTGTGTGTGTGTGTGTGTGTGCGATTGTGTGCATGTGTGAGTTTAAACACTGGCTGTATGTGTGTGTGTCTATATAAGTGCGTGTGTATGTGCGCGTGATTGTGTCCATGTGCGAGTTAAACACTGGCGGTTTGTGTGTGTGTGTGTGTGTGTGTGTGTGTGTGTGTGTGTGTGTGTCTGTACGAGTTTAAACACTGGCTGTATGTGTGTGT
>CM056574.1:2140000-2142500 GCA_029721435.1 Gymnothorax reevesii | reverse complement strand
TATGCTGTCTCTGTCACCGGCAGCCCAAACTGTGGAGCGTGTTTCTCTGAATCAGTGCTTTGTGAAAAGAGTCGTGTTGTGAGGCTTAACAAACCTTCCTGAAGGTCTGAGGCGAGCAGTGTGTGGCAGAGACTGGCTCTGGTCCAGAGTGAGTGACTAACAGGCGCTAATAAAGTCGCTTTCAGGCTCGGAGCCTGACCTTTGCGGCTCTGAATGAGCTGAATCGCGTTAATCGCTAACTCCGATGCCGATTTCCTCGGCCCTACTCTGCCCTGCCAATCACACCGCTGACTCCTTTAGCGGGGTCTGTAACGGCCAGCCTGGGCTACGACTGGGGGGTGGGTTCAAAACAGGGGTACTTACAGCTGGCACAGGCGTGGGTGGGGTAGTTAGCTGGTGGTAGGGCAGGAATATTATGGTTTGGGTAGTTGGGGTTGTTGGTGCTCGAGTCCCTTGAGAGAGTCAGGATAACTCAAGAATGGAAGCCATTTTGTTTCCATTGCATGGAACCGAGC
Organism: Gymnothorax reevesii; assembly: GCA_029721435.1. NCBI lineage: Eukaryota > Metazoa > Chordata > Actinopteri > Anguilliformes > Muraenidae > Gymnothorax > Gymnothorax reevesii. The sequence continues at coordinate 2,141,985 of CM056574.1, read as the reverse complement.
TGTTTTGCACAATAGAAATCGTGTGCATTCACTTTGAGACGATGCCTGATAATGTGATGGAAACAAAATGGCTCCATGACCAGAATTTTCTGGAACCCTCCTGTAGCATGAGGTTGGCTGTGGCGGGTGGTTTGTGTCGAGGCTGTTAAACGATGGCGGACAGCAATGCTGAGACCTGATTGGTTCAGGTTCTGCCCTTTTTTCTTCCCCTGCAGGCTCCTCTTTCCAAAGCTCCTGGAGCAGTGCAGCCACGGTAAGATAACAGCCAATCACATCACCCCATTGGACAAGGCCAATCACACACAGAACCCATCACATTGCCTCAGAGAACAGGGCCAATTACATGTCCTCATAGGACAGGGCCAATCACCTCTTCTCATAGGATACAGCTGATCCCATCGCCTCATTGAACAGGGCCACTTAGATTGCCTCATAGGACTGGGCCAATCACATCTCACAGAAGAGAGCCAATCACATCCCCCCATACGACAGGGCCAATTACATTTCCCGATACAAAGGGCCCAGTTCTGTTACTGTGCCTCTGGGCCCCTCGTGTTCTGGGGGAGGCGCAGGATACTTCACTCTCAGTCTTTCACCTCCTCAAACTCTGGAGCCGTTTCAGCAGAGTTCAGTCCAGTGGAGCAGAGATGCTAAATGAGGCTAATGGCTAATCCTGTGCTTGTGCCTATTGCAGCACAAATGAGCCACCTTTGGCCCCGGTTCAGCCTGCTACTGTGCGTTAGCTCAGGGTCTATTCTGTGTCACGAGTCACTGCATGAGCTCCCGAGAATTACACTGTCCAGGGCCAGAAGTGTGTGGACACTGCTTGAGCAGAGGCTGTTTTTAATAGTTTGGATTCGGCTTCTGAAGTGAAGTCTGTAGACGGGCCCTCATCGATCGCTGCTGTGAGATCAGACACTGGTACTCGTGGTGAATTGGAGAGAGGATTTCCCTTCACCTCTGTCAGAGCTCGCGAACGCTCTCTGACTGGCATGGAGATCACTAAATCCCCACTGTAATGTTCTAACATCTTGTGGAAAGCTTTTGGCAGTGAGCCTGCTTTCTGTAAGGCCCATAGGTTTGGAATGAGATGCTGAATGAGCTCGTGTCCACATACTTTTGATCACGTTAGATTATGACTTTATCACACAGTAATGAATCTAATTGACACCACAAATTTATCATTATAATGTTATTATTTGATGAGTTCTGGAGTCCTTGAGTGGCTGTGGTCAGTGTTTCTGCGCTGTGCATTTTGTTTATGTTTTGGTTTGGTTGTGGTTGAGTTGTGCTGGCTGTGGTTTGCTAATGGTATGGTTCTGGTTTTGTTGTGGTTTACTTCTGGTTTGGTTGTGGTATGGTAGTATGATGGTTGTAGTTTGGTGGTGTTATGGTTATGGATTGATTGTATTATGGTTGTGGCTTAGTTGCACTATTGTTGTGGTTTGGTCATATTATAGTTGTGGTATTGTTGTGGTTTGGTTGTTTTATGGTTGTGATGTAGTTGTGGTTTGGTTGAATAATGGTTGTGGTGTAGTTGTGGTTTGTTTGTATTGTGGTTATGTTATGGTTGTGGTTTGGCTGTATTATGGTTGTGGTGTAGTTGTGGTTTGGTTGTATTATGGTTGTGGTGTAGTTGTGGTTTGGTCATATTATGGTTGTGGTATTGTTCTGGTTTGGTTGTATTATGGTTGTGCTTTTGTTGTGGTTTGGTCATATTATGGTTGTGGTATTGTTGTGGTTTGGCTGTATTATGGTTGTGGTGTAGTTGTGGTTCAGTTCTATTATGGTTATGTAATGGTTGTGGTTTGGTTGTATTATGGTTGTGTGGTTAATGTGTGGTTTGGCGCAGGTGTGGTGAGCTGTGTGGTCTTCACGGCTTTGACGGGCGACCAGAGACACCCCCTCCTGCTAGAGCTTCAACAGCTTATCCGAGCAGCCAATCCCAGTGCAGCATTCGTCCTGGCAGAGAAAGGCGCCGTCAC
>CM056574.1:2092500-2135000 GCA_029721435.1 Gymnothorax reevesii | reverse complement strand
CTGGTGTGAGGTATGGAGAGCTGTAGATTGGTTGGTCTGGTGAGAGGTGTGGAGTGCTCTCGATTGGTTGGTCTGGTGAGAGGTGTGGAGTGCTGTAGATTGGTTGGTCTGGTGTGAGGTATGGAGTGCTGTAGATTGGTTGGTCTGGTGAGAGGTGTGGAGTGCTCTCGATTGGTTGGTCTGGTGAGAGGTGTGGAGTGCTGTAGATTGGTTGGGATGGTGTGAGGTATGGAGTGCTGTAGATTGGTTGGTCTGGTGAGAGGTGTGGAGTGCTGTAGATTGGTTGGGCTGGTGTGAGGTATGGCGTGCTGTAGATTGGTTGGTCTGGTGAGAGGTATGGAGTGCTGTAGATTGATTGGTCTGGTGAGAGTTGTGGAGTGCTGTAGATTGGTTGGGCTGGTATGAGGTATGGAGTGCTGTAGATTGGTTGGGCTGGTGTGAGGTATGGAGTGCTGTAGATTGGTTGGTCTGGTGAGAGGTACGGAATGTGCTGTAGATTGGTTGAGATGGCTCGCCCAGGTGTTGTTGATGGCTGGTTTGGAGAGATTTTGAGTTTGCTGTTGAGGACGTGGTGCAGATTGGTGGTGTTATGGAGAGATGGGGAGTGAGTTTGGTATGGAGAGCTGTAGATTGGTTGGTCTGGTGAGAGGTACGGAATGTGCTGTAGATTGGTTGGGCTGGTGTGAGGTATGGAGAGCTGTAGATTGGTTGGTCTGGTGAGAGGTGTGGAGTGCTCTCGATTGGTTGGTCTGGTGAGAGGTGTGGAGTGCTGTAGATTGGTTGGTCTGGTGTGAGGTATGGAGTGCTGTAGATTGGTTGGTCTGGTGAGAGGTGTGGAGTGCTGTCGATTGGTTGGTCTGGTGAGAGGTGGGGAGTGCTGTAGATTGGTTGGGCTGGTGTGAGGTATGGAGTGCTGTAGATTGGTTGGTCTGGTGAGAGGTGTGGAGTGCTGTAGATTGGTTAAGCTGGTGTGAGGTATGGCGTGCTGTAGATTGGTTGGTCTGGTGAGAGGTATGGAGTGCTGTAGATTGATTGGTCTGGTGAGAGTTGTGGAGTGCTGTAGATTGGTTGGGCTGGTATGAGGTATGGAGTGCTGTAGATTGGTTGGGCTGGTGTGAGGTATGGAGAGCTGTAGATTGGTTGGGCTGGTGTGAGGTATGGAGAGCTGTAGATTGGTTGGTCTGGTGAGAGGTGTGGAGTGCTCTCGATTGGTTGGTCTGGTGAGAGGTGTGGAGTGCTGTAGATTGGTTGGTCTGGTGTGAGGTATGGAGTGCTGTAGATTGGTTGGTCTGGGGGGAGGTGTGGAGTGCTCTCGATTGGTTGGTCTGGTGAGAGGTGTGGAGTGCTGTAGATTGGTTGGGCTGGTGTGAGGTATGGAGTGCTGTAGATTGGTTGGTCTGGTGAGAGGTGTGGAGTGCTGTAGATTGGTTGGGCTGGTGTGAGGTATGGCGTGCTGTAGATTGGTTGGTCTGGTGAGAGGTATGGAGTGCTGTAGATTGATTGGTCTGGTGAGAGTTGTGGAGTGCTGTAGATTGGTTGGGCTGGTATGAGGTATGGAGTGCTGTAGATTGGTTGGGCTGGTGTGAGGTATGGAGTGCTGTAGATTGGTTGGTCTGGTGAGAGGTGCGGAGTGCTCTCGATTGGTTGGTCTGGTGAGAGGTATGGAGAGCTGTAGATTGGTTGGTTGGTCTGGTGTGAGGTATGGAGTGCTGTAGATTAGTTGGTCTGGTGAGAGGTATGGAGTGGTGTAGATTGCTTGGTCTGGTGAGAGGTATGGAGAGCTGTAGATTGGTTGGGCTGGTGTGAGGTATGGCGTGCTGTAGATTGGTTGGTCTGGTGAGAGGTATGGAGTGCTGTAGATTGATTGGTCTGGTGAGAGTTGTGGAGTGCTGTAGATTGGTTGGGCTGGTATGAGGTATGGAGTGCTGTAGATTGGTTGGGCTGGTGTGAGGTATGGAGTGCTGTAGATTGGTTGGTCTGGTGAGAGGTGTGGAGTGCTCTCGATTGGTTGGTCTGGTGAGAGGTGTGGAGTGCTGTAGATTGGTTGGGCTGGTGTGAGGTATAGAGAGCTGTAGATTGGTTGGGCTGGTGTGAGGTATGGAGAGCTGTAGATTGGTTGGTCTGGTGAGAGGTGTGGAGTGCTCTCGATTGGTTGGTCTGGTGAGAGGTGTGGAGTGCTGTAGATTGGTTGGTCTTGTGTGAGGTATGGAGTGCTGTAGATTGGTTGGTCTGGTGAGAGGTGTGGAGTGCTCTCGATTGGTTGGTCTGGTGAGAGGTGTGGAGTGCTGTAGATTGGTTGGGCTGGTGTGAGGTATGGAGTGCTGTAGATTGGTTGGTCTGGTGAGAGGTGTGGAGTGCTGTAGATTGGTTGGGCTGGTGTGAGGTATGGCGTGCTGTAGATTGGTTGGTCTGGTGAGAGGTATGGAGTGCTGTAGATTGATTGGTCTGGTGAGAGTTGTGGAGTGCTGTAGATTGGTTGGGCTGGTATGAGGTATGGAGTGCTGTAGATTGGTTGGGCTGGTGTGAGGTATGGAGTGCTGTAGATTGGTTAGTCTGGTGAGAGGTGTGGAGTGCTCTCGATTGGTTGGTCTGGTGAGAGGTATGGAGAGCTGTAGATTCGTTGGTCTGTTGTCAGGTATGGAGTGCTGTAGATTAGTTGGTCTGGTGAGAGGTATGGAGTGCTGTAGATTGCTTGGTCTGGTGAGAGGTATGGAGAGCTGTAGATTGGTTGGACTGGTGTGAGGTATGGAGTGCTGTAGATTGGTTGGTCTGGTGAGAGGTGTGGAGTGCTGTAGATTGGTTGGGCTGGTGAGAGGTATGGAGTGCTGTAGATTGATTGGTCTGGTGAGAGTTGTGGAGTGCTGTAGATTGGTTGGGCTGGTATGAGGTATGGAGTGCTGTAGATTGGTTGGGCTGGTGTGAGGTATGGAGTGCTGTAGATTGGTTGGTCTGGTGAGAGGTGTGGAGTGCTCTCGATTGGTTGGTCTGGTGAGAGGTATGGAGAGCTGTAGATTGGTTGGGCTTGTGAGAGGTATGGAGAGCTGTAGATTGGTTGATCTGGTGAGAGGTGTGGAGTGCTGTCGGTTGATTGGTCTCGTGAGAGTTATGGAGAGCTGTAGATTGGTTGGTCTGGTGTGAGGTATGGAATGTGCTGTAGATTGGTTGGTCTGGTGAGAGGTGTGGAGTGCTTTAGTTCGGTTGGTCTGGTGAAAGGTATGGAGTTCTGTGGATTGGTTGGTCTGGTGAGAGGTATGGAATGTGCTGTGGATTGGTTGGTCTGGTGAGATGTGTGGAGTGCTTTAGATTGGTTGGTCTGGTGAGCGGTATGGAGTGCTGTCGATTGGTTGCTCTGATGAGAGGTATGGAGTGCTGTAGGTTGGTTGGTCTGCCGGAAGGTTTTGTGTTTGGTCACGTAGCTGCATGGAGCATGTGACTCTGGTGGGGTATCAGATGTTTGTAGAAGTTCACGCACTTTTCCATTTCCCTCAACATCACTCAGACTGAATTGCTTAATTTAATGCCCCATATTGCGCAGTTTGTGGTGAAGTTAGTTACTTGGTGACGTCTCTGTGGTTGTATCATTATTTTTGCCTGTGAAACTCGTTGTTTCGAGAACGCTGGGGTGCGTTTTTGGGCTGTAACCTCAAAAACTCTGATTCTGGCCCCCAATCTTCGATCTGGTCAGGTTTCGGTGTCCTGGTGTTCCTGCACAGGAATGCACCCCCCCCACCAGCACGCATTACTCCTCCGTTTGAGCTGTTCTGATTGGCCCTCAGGTGGCGAAAGGGCGTGATCAGTGCTGCCTGCTGACTCTCGCCCCCCGCCCCCTCCCTGCCCTGCCCCGCCCCCTCAGACTCAGAGCAGTTGATGGAGGTGTCCTACAGTGTGGTCAGCGGGAGCCTGGGATTGGTCCCTGTGCAGAACGGCCCTACCCCTCCGGCCCAGCCCGGTGAGCCCCGCCCACGCATCCCTGAGTGTTTCCTGCTGTTTGATGGAGTCGGTGTGACCCAGGACGTGCTCCGGAACTGGCTGCGCCAGTGTGCCAATCAGGTGCGTCCCGCCCACACACCCCGTAGTGCACCAATCAGGTGTGTCCCGCCCACAAACACCCCATAGTGCCCCAGTCAGGTGTGTCCCGCCCACAAACACCCCGTAGTGCACCAATCAGGTGTGTCCCGCCCACACACCCCGTAGTGCACCAATCAGGTGTGTCCCGCCCACACACCCCGTAGTGCACCAATCAGGTGTGTCCCGCCCACACACCCCGTAGTGCGCCAATCAAGTGTGTCCCGCCCACAAACACCCCGTAGTGCACCAATCAGGTGTGTCCCGCCCACAAACACCCCGTAGTGCACCAATCTGGTGTGTCCCGCCCACACACCCCGTAGTGCACCAATCAGGTGTGTCCGGCCCACACACCCCGTAGTGCACCAATCAGGTGTGTCCCGCCCACTAACACCCCGTAGTGCACCAATCAGGTGTGTCCCGCCCACACACCCCGTAGTGCACCAATCAGATGTTTCCCCATGTCCGTTCTGTAGTCCATGCTCTTGCACTGTTGGCGGTTGGGAGTTGATGTGTGGCGTTTGCTGGATTTTGTGTTCCATGGTGACAGAAGAGCGTAAAGAGACTCAGGAAGACGCATGAGATGCTGACGCTTCAGGAGATCCGGAACATTCACGTGAGCCTCGACCTGCTGCGGCACTTCAGACTGAAGAGTTTCTGGGCATCGTCCTCATCCTCACCCTCCGTCCTCTCTCCGCAGGTGAAGAGACACCTGGACCCGCTGCCGGCCGGTTACTTCTACAACGGGCACCAGTTTGTCAACTTCTTTGGAGAGAAGATGAACTTTCACCCCTGTATCCTTTTGCTCTGTGGATCATTCTGGGGACCTGGTGAGCCGGGCTGTGAAGCTCTGGTCCTTCGAGCAGTCGATTCAGGACACATGTCCCAGAAACACTTTCAGATGGAAAATCGCAACACTAGCAGCCAATAATCCTGCTAATTATTTTAGTAGGTCTTGAATATGAATAGCCATATTGCAATTTTATCACCTGTGAAACAACGTAAAAAGAAATACTTTGCATTTCCATTGAGATGGTCATGCACATATCCTGCCATTTATATGTAATAAGTCTCCAGTTTTCTGTCCTTGCCTGTAGGCCTTAAAGTCTGACGTTCCAGCACCAGGAGACCCTCTGTGTGGTGAAAGGTATAGGCTGCTCGGCTCTCAGGCGTTCAGTGCAGGTGTTGCTTATTCAGCGGTTTGCTGTTGTCTGCCTTACATTATGAAGGATGCAGTGATGGAGCAGTTCATCGACGAGTATGTGGAAGAGGCGAACAAGGAGATCGAGCGCTTCAACCACGAGCTCGAACTACAGGCGCAGCCCGACCTGTTCGACCCCTAGAGGCTCCGCCCACTCCAAAAGTTCAAGGTCATCCCATCATCTGTGTGGGAGGGATTCCAGGGAGGGGGGAAGGGGGAATTGGGGGAGTGCGGGTGTTTGTCACGTCTTTCATGCCATCCCTAAATACTGGCGTTTCCGTTTCCCAAGAGGGGAAGTGCTACGGGCCCCCAGTCGCAGCCCCCAGTCACACGAGAGCCCCTGACCTGTACCTGACCGCCAGATGGAACCGGGACAACTAGTCTTCGCTGAGTCCTCATCAGCCATGTTTCTGTTAAAAACGAAACGCGGAACACGAGAATCATACATGCATCACATTAATTAGCCGTTTTCGGAGCGGTCAAACTGCTTTGGCTCAGCTGTTGGGCTGACTGAGACTTATTTGCAGCAGTATGTTGATATCGAGCCAAGCTGCTGATGGTAAAACAGCCATCAGTGATTTTTGTGATAATAGGCAGCTAACAGTGGCCTCAGAAATATATATGTGCGGCTCTTAGGCTGTTTCTTAATAGCAGTGGCGTTTGTAACGCTAGAGGCAGCTGGGAAGACCACAATTGGTCAGGTCAGGTCTGGGCTCGGACTACACATATCAGCGGGCTCGGGGAAGCCCAATGTCATCTTAGCATGACACACAAAGGCACAATTTACAAGTCAAACATGAGTCAACCTACCATGGGTTCTTTTCGTTGTCATTCAGCCATGAGAGAAATCAGTTAACGGGATCAGTTCTTGCCGCATTCACATTGACCAGGCAAATTTCGTGCCCCTCCTACATGGGTTTTGTGTCGGTGCCATTGGATGGGGTTTGCAGTGGGGTAGGAAGTAGGCAAGGGTTTGTTTGGGTTGGCTTGGGCTTAGCCTGGTTGGGTTGGGTTGGGTTGTGTTGTGTTGAGCCGGGCCTGCTTGGGTTGGGTAAAGTTGTGCTGGGTTGGGCTGGCCTGGTTGGGATGGGTTGGGTTGGGCCTGTTTAAGCCTAGGTGTCGTCTGTTAACTTTCGGCATGTATGTCAGATTGTGCCGAATCGTATTGTGCATTACTGTGGTAGAGAGACTCTTGTTAAACACTTATGACTGGTGTATGACTTGTTTATTCTATGCATGCATGATGCTTTTGTCCTCATATAAGGGCCTGTATGACTAAAGCTCGTCATGACAACGGTGGGGGTCATCACTGTCCAGGCAGCTGAACTGAAAAAGCAAAAAAAAATGCGATGCAATATCCTGAACGGAATGTGCTTGCAGCCAAATCTTCTGCCGTCCTTGGAACCCCTGGCTAACTGGGAGCCCTGCTGTATTTTACCGAATTACCGTCAGCAGCAGAGTGCAGTGAGGCAGTCTTTCTCTGGGCATTAGCCCTGGCTGTGAGGTCAGACATCACACTGAGTTTGAACTGCTCCAAAACGTCACCTCTTAAATCTGACAGTTGGGTTTCCATCTCCTCTAAAATTTTGCAGCAGCACACCTTGTCCGAATATCGTCCAGAAACTGCAGCTCACTGTGCTGTTGAACTCAATCGCCCCTGTCGTTCCACTGTACTGACTGCGGCCAAGAGTGGGCATCCTCGGGACTGGAAGAGGGCGGGAGAGTTGTGATGCTGTCAATGGGGTTAGCGATCTGTTTCACCGAGAGCTTAGCGTACGCCCCCCCTGCTTCCCCTGGGCCATTCGAGGGCGGTGAACTCCCCCTTTCTAACTTCAGAGAAATCGTCTGGATTTGCGATGCCAAAGATTCGAGGAGCGTGGAAAGAGCAGCAAGCAATGAGTCGCTGGAGACCTTTATGGAAGAGCAAGACGTCAACTGCAGAGCACTCTGAACTGGAGGAATGCAGTTAATTTGTTCTGTGTGATTTCTGACCTTTGACAGCTCGGCTCTTTGTGGAAGAAGATGTAGACTGCAGGGACTTCATCAAAAACTTCTCTTGCCCGATTCTCCGAGGGAACCAGTCTCACTGAAGCCTTCTGTAGCTTGGCAGCCATGGCCTGCGCTGTATGAACATAGCATAGCTGCTATCATCAATTTTTGTGGTCAAAGTTAACCACAGTGTTTGCTACAAAAGAGGATGACCCTGACATTATAGGAGCGATCTGATATACAATACGGCACATCGCCAGGCGGATATGACGTCAGATCATAATCAAATTACGGGTCGATGAGTGAACTTCCGCGCACGGTCGAACACTAGCTAATATAACGGGGATTTATAGCGTTTAGTTCCACGATGTGAACTCCGGCTTTGACTCGTATGTAACGTTTATTTTAATTTTGCCCTATTTTCATGTTCACGTCTGTGTATCCACGATGGTATTCGACAGCGAAGCTGCACAATGCTCATCGCACTTCGTCATGCACGCATTGGCTTGGCAAAGCTGGTCTTATTATCGGAAGTGCGGATGTCGACAAAAAATCCCCTTCCTTCATCTCATCTCCTGATATTCGATAGTTTTACGCTATATCAGATCGCTATTATTGGTCATACATCTCAGCCTGGGGTGAGACCTATTTCCAGCGGAAATACAACAGGACCCATCCTGCAAGACCAATGAGCTCAGCTTGTCTGCACTAACGTTAAGAATTTATAAATTGAAAGGACCGTTTGGACATTGTTTAGCTGTTGCTAGTTCATGAGCAGTTTGGCTGAGGGTACCGATGCCAGGGGTAGCGATTTGAGTTTTACTCCAGGGATGCAGAAGTAGGCACCAGAAGGCGTTAGCCATTCGTTTGGAAGCTCCAGTTGCACGGCGACCAAAGATATTTCAGCTGTAGCGGAGACAGTGCTGGCCCCTCCGTGTGTGTTACCTGCAGGAGGTGTGGTGTTTGAGTGTTTGTATAAGCCATATGCCTACGAGTAGTGAATACGTGCTGGGGTGGACCTCGGCAGGTGGTTCAGTTCACTATTTCTCAGCACCCCTGCCCCACCCGTGAGCCTCAGGGAGACGCCCGGGGGAGGGCGATTCACTGTGAGCCCCCCTCAGCCAGTGCTAGGCGAGCTCCCTGGGGCCACACCGTTAGCGCTAATCTTTAGCCTCATAGCAAGCAGGTAGACCTGCACTCTGCCTGTGCATAGTGTGTCAGTTTTCACCCTCGGATAACTCTTTAAGGACCAAGCGAATAATACGTGAATAAATTAATAGGCCTTGTTGGACTTGCGTACGCTGGGCCGTTTAGCATGGGGCTTCAATTTTGGGAGGGGTGCAGCCTGTGAGTTCTCTGTGCAGCTGAGGGGAAGTGTGAATTTCGGGCTATGGAACTTTCTCTGAAGGGCACTTGAGTCGCAGGGAGTCGTAGGGACCATATTCCTAGAAGTGATTTTACTCTGGTTAAAACTTCATTGGGACGGCTGCTTAGACAGCTGCACGAGGCTCGCAGGTCAATGACAGATTGGTGCTGAATTTGCCGGCTGTTGGGTGGGGAAGTGCTGACACCCTCCTCAGTGAACTAGAGTCCTTAAAGGGTCCGGCGGGTTTGCAACACAATATTTTTATCTGTAACGAAGTGTACTTAATAGCACATACTATATTTGCATGTGTTACGATGTCCTCACAAGGTCTGTTCGAGTCCTTAGGAAATGGCCTTTCACCAAACTGACTCTACAAACCAGGAGAATGAACAAATCATACTATTTTACATATCTGATGAGAATTGAATTACCTCTACATTTTAGAATATTTTTGTAATACTGTGAATTGAGAAAAACAAACACTTAAATGCAAGTCGCTGCAGGAAATCCTGTTTTGATCGAACAGAAGAAATTAAACCCCGCTGTTGAGAATGAGCGGGCCGAAGATTAGAGGCGAGGTTATTTTTTGTAATTGTCGCTCCGGTGGTGCCTTCAGATGGAGAGGGGAGGAGTCACAGAGCCCCGCCTCCCCACAAAAAGAGTTTGGTGAAAGGAGAGTAGAGCGTGTATCGTAACCCTGGCCAGAGGGGGTGCTGCAGGCGCAGGGGCCCTCCAGGGCCCGATCCCTGTTACTGGGGGCCAGACGAGGGAACTCAGTGCAGTCCTGTCCAAAGAAACTAAAGAGTTGATGGAGCAGCTGTCGTTTATTCTGGGGAACACGAGCACTGAGAAATGAAGTGAGGAAATCGAGGGCTCTTTGAAAGATTTTTGGGGTAAATTTTAAATTGAGCAGAAAGGCTTGCCAGTGGGGCTGGGTGGCCACCCCTCACCTGATTTAAGACGGGGGGCCCCAGAGTGGCCCTGGAGGGGGTTCCCCAAAACTGCGCCTGCAAAACTCTCTGGGCTAAATCAGCTATAACCAAGCGCTGTGTGTTTCATGCGTGCGTGAGAACTAGTGCCGTTTTCACTGAAGTTATAGGACAAAATCTCAGTTTGGCCACAAAGGGAATCTTTTATTTTTCACAAATATAAAAAGTTTTGGAAAAGGAAAGTTTAGAGACTTCTGGTATTTCTTATGTCTCTATTGTTTTTAAGCGGTGATGTTGATGCACAGAAGGGCCAAATCTTTGGAACTTTTGCACTTTTTGACGAATACTGAAATCTAAATTCTCTATATTTCTGAAGTTTTGTAGCCGGACAGAGAGGTGTTAGATGAGTCTGTCGGAGCAGCTTGTTCCCCGGGACACGCTGGGTTTCAGCGTTTCTTCTTCAGAACTAAGAGCCTCGTCTTTTACCTGCGTATTCAGAGCGAAGCGTTCTCCCCGACGCCAAACCTTATGACCCGAGTAGCACAGGGGACTAAAGCGGTACTGAGTGATGAAGACTGGGTTTAGTTAAACTGAAGCCTTGATGCTGTGATAAGTCTGTATTCAGTGAATTTGATGCTTAAATTAGCTGCATCTCCCGCCACTTTAGTCTCAGTTTACGCAATTTCTGTCTCGCCACAGAAAAGTGTTTTCGGGGACCAAGCCCTCCTGACAGCACAAAATCTACTGATTTGCACAAATCCGTCCGTCATTAATGTGTGATCTCTACAGTTTAATAAGAAGTGTTGACACTTTGAATTTTCGGAAAGGACAGATTCCTGTGATTGGTTTACTATAGAATAAATGCATTCAGTGAATAAGGATGCTTTTTTTATTAACTTACCTCAAACACTAAACACTAAATCCCGAATATTTTGAACCCTAAATTTCAGAGTGAAATGGGACTTCAGGAAGATGTACTTGAAAAGTGCCAAAATGCTTTTGTTTCCTTCATGCTGTATTAATGAAATCAGCTGATTCTTGTTTGCACAAAATGACTGTAACTTCAGTTTTGTCTGTGAATGATGCTTTTATAATCTTTTATTTATTACTGAAGTAACCCATTAAATATGAGGGTATGTTTAATTATTCTGTTTATTTTTCTATTTATCTGGCTCACAGCCTTTTCTCGTCTGTTTTCACTGATGTTCTGAAACTAAAATAAATTTAAACTGAAAATCATTTGTCTCAGATTTGGGTTCAATATTCTGTTCATGCCTTTCTGAATGCACACCCACGCCCACACACACACACACACACACACACACACACATACATACACACACACACAAATGCGCACACACATACACACACATATTCGCGCACACACACACACACACACATGCATGCACGCACATACAAACATGCTTGTACTTACAGTATACAGTTGCAATCAAAATTATTCAACCCCCGCTACAAATTAGGTTGACTGGCAAAATTTACAAACTTTCAGCTGTTTGCAATGGACTAATCAAACATGATCAATTTAAATAGTTCAACACAACAAATATTACAAGTGTCTTCTCCAAATTCAACACAAAATGCCACTTTTCATGACTGCTGCAGGCTCAAAATTATTCAACGCCTTCATGACAAGCATCTTTAATACTTAGTAGAGCACCCTTTTTCCACTGTGACCTGCTGGAAATGTGATGCATAGGCAGAAGTCAGCTTCTGGCAGCATTCCCAAGGCATCTTAGCCCAGTCCTCTTGGACAGTTGCCTCCAGTTCACTAATATTTTTGGGTTTGCCTGCTGCAACTGCCTTCTCCAAATCCCAGCAGAGATATTTTATGGGGTTCAAATGAAGCAACTGAATCTTCTAGAATCTTCTCAGACTTCCTCTGAAACCAAGCCTTGGTGGATGTTGAGGTACGTATAGGATCATTGTCCTGTCGGAAGGTCCAATGATGCCCAAGCGTCAGCTTCCCTACAGACGGCATATTTTCTCCTTGGATATCCTGGTACTTGACTGAATCCATCTTGCCCTCCACACTCTGCAGGTTTCCAGTGCCAGAGGAAGCAGGGCAGCCGCAGAACATCCAAAATCCCCAAAATTCTTCACTGTAGGCAGGGTTTACTTTTCAGCATATGCTTCTTTATTCCTCCTGCAGACATACCACTGATTCATCAGCCCAAAATATTACAGTTTTGTTTCATCACTCCACAGAACAGTATCCCAAAACTTCTGTTTCTTATTTATATGGTAATGAGCATATAGGACGCTACCCAGAGCCTCCTCAATGCACTGAAACCCAGGGGTTACAGTAGATCTTTCCTCAGACCAGACCAGACCAGATCTTTCCTCAGATCCAGAAAAACTTCTTAACCACGAGACCACAAGATCCAAGGAAAATGGATCCACTCATCACCTCCTACTCAGCATTCAGCCAAGCAGCAAACATTAAAATTAAGCAAAATCTGAACAGATCCCTACGGAACACAGACATACTCCAGGACTACAGAGTCATCTCGGCATATAAAAGAGGAAAAAACCTCAAGGACCATCTGATAAACAGCAAATTACCAGAAATCAACATGGTACATCCACCAGACCCAGTATTTTACAAACAAGCCACAACAATCAGAAACAACACAACAAACACAACATGCCTAATCAGACAAACACTCACACTGGATACAAAACATTGCATATATGTCATTAGGTGTAACCACTGTGACGTAAAATATGTTGGAGAAACGGGTAACAAGATCAGGACTAGATTAGCACAACACATGTATAACATTAGAAATCATAGAGACACAGACACACATCTAGTTGCTCACGTCCTTCACCATGGACTTGAGGCACTAGAGCAGAGGTGGGCAGCGAGGGCCGTATCTGTCCCTGGTTTTCACACCAACGTCTGGTCTTTAATTAGTTGATTGTCTCAATTAGCCAAACCATTTATGAAATCTGACGTTTCATGCGCATTTCTTTAAATTATCATGAAACTACAAAGACTAGTCTTGTCTCCCTTCATAAAACATTTTCCTTTGATCGAATCATTGCGAAAATTTATATTTGTGCATGCAATCAATTAACTCAATTAGTCAGGGTAATTGATAGGAATAAAAACCTGCATACACACCGGCCCTCCAGGACCGTGATTGCCCACCCCTGCACTAGAGATATCCGGGCTTCAGACAAACAACAACTGGACACCGGAGGACAGACGTAGGACAGAAAAACATTGGATCACAAAACTAAACACTTTGTTCCCAAGAGGACTCAACAAACGCACTTAATACTTCACCACAAAAGGGACCAAATCCTTCCTATATACAGGCTCCAGTACACTGAATGGACTGTGCAAACTTTTCTTTCACAAGGGGCCCTCATGAGGGGAAACTTAGGAAAGGAAGATTACTCACCAAAACTTAACCTATCCCTAATTCTAACCTTAACCAAACCCTTAACCTGTCCTTAATTCTTAACTTAACCCAAACCCTTACCCTAACCTTAACCTATCCCTAATTCTAAACTTAACCCAAACCCTTACCCTAACCTCAACCAATCCCTAATTCTAACCTTACCCCTAACCTTGACCCTAACCTTAACCTATCCCTAATTCTAACCTTACTCCTAACCCTTACCCTAACCTTTACCCATCCCTCATTCTAACCTCACCCCACCCACTTACCCTAACCTTAACCTATCCCTAATTCTAACCTTACCCCAAACCCTTACACTAACCTTAACCTATCCCTAATTCTAACCTTACCCCATACCCTTACCCTAACCTTAACCTATTCCTAATTCTAACCTTACACCCAAACCCTTACCCTAACCTTAACCTATCCCTAATTCTAACCTTACCCCAAACCCTTACCCTTACCTTAACCTATCCCTAATTCTAACCTTACCCCAAACCCTTACCCTAATCTTAACCTATCCCTAATTTTAACTTTACCCCTTACCTTAACTAATGAGACACAATTTACCTTTGAAGTTGTGAGGACGATGTCCTCGCTTCACATTAGTGTCCCCACACTGCAGGAAAAAACAAACCTTTATTGGTTCTCACTTAGAAGCATGTACAAGAACACACACACACACACACACACAAATAAATGCACAGCCACATTCACACGCGCCCGCGCGCACAGTAACAATCACGCGCACACACACACACACACACACACA
Source organism: Gymnothorax reevesii (assembly GCA_029721435.1). NCBI lineage: Eukaryota > Metazoa > Chordata > Actinopteri > Anguilliformes > Muraenidae > Gymnothorax > Gymnothorax reevesii. Next base: position 2,121,247 of record CM056574.1, on the reverse strand, counting down.
CACACAATCAGTGACGGCCCCAATCTCTCTCTCTCACACACACACACAGACAAACACACACACACTCAAATGCATTGAGTCACAGCCACATTCACAAGCGCACACACAGTCACAGCCACTATATCTCTCTCTCTCTCTCTCTCTCTCACACACACAAACGCGCACACACACACACACACACACACACACTCACAAACACACAAATGCAAACTTGAACACACAGCATGCTTACGTTGAAATGGAGGGTGTTATAATTCAATATTGAGGTGTCACTGCCAGAAATAATGAAAGAATGGGGTTTTGATTGACTTGGGGAAATCATCACTTTGGCCCAAGATTGATTGATGGATCCTGAATGAGGTTGTTCCTGAAATAACTAGCGTGTGGATTCTGTGCTGGTTACAGTGGGAAGATTTCCTATTGTAAAGCTGCATTTGTATGATTAAGACCTGCCAAAATCGAACAGTTTGTCTTCATTTCAGACAGAATATACGCAACTCACCTGACATTTCCGAACATTGTGCATTTTTTGTGACTCAATGTGTTGTGATGATTATGACCAGATGGAGTATTTTCAGCCTTAGAGCACTGAATTGAATTAAAAAAAAAATTAATTATCTTGTGCTGTTGAAAACCTATCGTGGTGACTTCAGTCGCCTCATGATAGGTTTTCAACAGCCTTGACTTTGATATCTTAAATCACTGAGCAATGATAGCTGCAGTCAGCGCTGGAAGGGTTAATTGTATTGCTGTACCTCTCGTCATTGTTTTGTGGAACCAGGACAGTTAACGTGACAGTGTTAGCGCCGTGGCTAACGAGCATCAGCTCTCCCTGGGCTAGAACTGCCCACTCCTCTCGCGTGATTGAATTGCATCGAGGAAGCCAGCTGGGTCACAGATATGATACGAATATAATAACTCACTCCCAGTATGGAATCTAACATTACCACACACTCCCTGTATCCAAACAAACATGATCACACTCTCCCATACACATCGCTCGCTGTATCAAAACAGAGACCTCTGTTCGCTCTCAGCTCAGATACTGTGCGGTAAAACCAACAGCTGTGAGAAAATATCGCTCAGAAAATCTTACGAGACAGAGGAGGATCTTTAAGCGCAAGATCTGCGTTTCCCACTGTTTGAGTGTATAGATGGCTGATTATGGAATTATGAGATGCTGAAAACACTCATTAAAACATTTAAAAATGATAATGGAATGAGTGCGTTCTCACTATGAACTGTAATTATGAATGAAAACTGTCTTCACAGCCATATGTACTTTGAGCCTCTGTGTATTACACAGTAATAGGAGGAGTGTTTATGAAAGAAATTAGCTGAATTCATGCGCTTATTTGAAGGATCTTGAACTCTATGTGAAAGAATGAGGTCTAATCCAGTGTGGATGTTTGAGTAGAAGAGTTAATGATCTGGTCTTATGTGAAATGTTGTAATTTTCATAAACGCCTCGCTGCTCAAGATCTTGAATTGAGGCTAAAAGGGTCCCGGTTTCATTGCTGCTGAATAACATGTCACTCTGACACTGCGTGTTCCAGGGTAATCAGTGACACGTCAGTAACTCACGGTGTCTCCTGTTTAACCATCTTTATGCAAAATATCATTGAATCATTAACAGTCCCGTCTCCGTCACCAGCCTCGTCAGCAGTGTATGTTCAGATACCAGCTACAGCCCTGTTCCTGTAGTTCTACCCTCCTGTAGGGGTGGGTGAGGTTTGGTCTAATATGGGTCTGTTCTGGTTTGAGTACCGAAACGCTCCCCTATATTGTGAGAGAATTAACATAACATACAGAACTCAAAACCAGTGAAGTTGGCACGTTGTGTAAATTGTAAATAAAAACAGAATACAATGATTTGCAAATCCTTTTCAACCTATATTCAATTGAATACACTGCGAAGACAAGTTAAGACATGTTCGAACAGGTAAACTTTGTAATTTTTTGCAAATATTAGCTCATTTGGAATTTGATGCCTGCAACATGTTTCAAAAAAGCTGGTACAAGTGGCAAAAAAGACTGAGAGAGTTGAGGAATGCTCATCAAACACTTATTTGGAACATCCCACAGGTGAACGGGTTAATTGGGAACAGGTGGGTGCCATGATTGGGTATAAAAGCAGCTTCCCTGAAATGCTCAGTCATTCACAAACAAGGATGGGGCGAGGGTCACCACTTAGTGAACAAATGCGTGAGCTGATTGTCGAACAGTTTAAAAACAACATTCCTCAACGCGCTATTGCAAGAAATTTAGGGATTTCATCATCTACGGTCCGTAATATCGTCAAAAGGTTCAGAGAATCTGAACATATCACTACACGTAAGCGACAAGGCCGAAAACCAACATTGAATGCCCGTGACCTTCGATCCCTCAGGCGGTACTGCATCAAAAACCGACATCAGTGTGTAAAGGACATCACCACATGGGCTCAGGAACACTTCAGAAAACCACTGTCAGTAACTACAGTTCGTCGCTACATCTGCAAGTGCAAGTTAAAACTCTACAATGCAAAGCGAAAGCCATTTATCAACAGCACCCAGAAACGCCGCCGGCTTCGCTGGGCCCAAGATCATCTAAGATGGACTGATGCAAAGTGGAAAAGTGTTCTGTGGTCTGACGAGTCCACATTTCAAATTGTATTTGGAAACTGAGGACGTCGTGTCCTCTGAACCAAAGTGTGTTGTGAATTAAGTATTTATGCTTTGTTTTTGTATGTTTTCAGTTTCATGATGTTTAGAATTATTTGTTTCTTTGTGTTAGATTTACTTCTAGTGTGATTGTACATGTTTCATGAATGCTTGTCTTTTGTCACTCGCTCCCTTGTGTGTCTAAGTGTGGTGTCTTGTTTCCATTCACCCTGTCTTTTCCCCTGTCTTTTCTGGTTGGGTACTTCCTGCTTCCTTCTTCCTGTGCTTGTTAACTGTCTGTACCTGAGAATAGTTTAGCTGAGGCACTGGTGATTAGAAATGGGTAGGACTACACATCAGAGCAGAGTAGTTAGGCACGGTGATTAGTTAGTTTGAAGAAACAGGGCACACCTACTTGTTCAATCTGTCCCATCACTTTCCTTTGCTGTTCTAGATTCTGCCTCCTCTCAGCTGTCCTTCATTTCTTGGGCTAAACACTCTAATTAGTTTGTTTATAAAGACCCCACTTTTCTGCTTGTCTTTGTCGATTCGTGACCGTTCCTTGCTCTGCCTGGTCGTTCTGTTTCTGTGCTTTTTCTCAGTGTATTTTTGCGATTATTGAGAGTTTTGTCCTTTGTGATTTTCTGTACTCTAGTTATTGATTGTATTTGGTCGAGTGAGTGTGGTGAGTTTGAGAGTCTCAGTTCCCTTTATTCTTTCAGTGTTTAGTTAATTTCTGTGTCTCCCTCTTCCCTTCCAGTTCCCCTTTCCCTTTTCCCCATTCCCTTAGGTTAGTTTCCCTTTGTTTCTGTATTCTGTGCTGACTGATTTCCTGGTTTTTTTGACATTTTGCCTGTCCCTGACTAAGATTGAGCGTTTCTGTGATTCCTGATTTCTGGCTGTTGACCTCTGTTTCTGTCTGACCATGAGCAACGGTAATGTTAATAAAAGATGCTCTTCCGAGCTTGAACCGCGATTGGAGTCTCCGTACGTTCATTACAAAGTGGAAAAGAACCATTTGGACTGTTATTTGCGCAAAGTTCAAAAGCCAGCATCTGTGATGGTATGGGGGTGTTTTTGTGCCCAAGGCATGGGCAACTTACACATGTGAAGGCACCATTAATGCTGAAAGGTACATACAGGTTTTAGAGCAACATTTTGCCATCCAAGCAACGTCTTTTTCATGGATGCCCCTGCTTATTTCAGCAAGACAATGCCAAGCCACATTCTGCACGTGTTACAAAAGCATGGCTCTGTAGTAAGTGTGCGGGCACTAGACTGGCCTGCCTGTAGTCCAGACCTGTCTCCCATTGAAAATGTGTGGCGCATTATGAAGCGTAAAATACGACAACGGAGACCCCGGACTGTTGAACAACTTAAGCTGTACATCAAGCAAGAATGGGAAAGAGTTCTACCTGAAAAGCTTCAAAAATTGGTCTCCTCAGTTCCCAAACGTTTAGTGAGTGTCGTTAAAAGGAAAGACGATGTAACACAGTGGTAAAAAGGCCCCTGTGCCAACTTTTTTGCAATGTGTTGCTGCCTTTAAATTCTAAGTTAATGATTATTTGCAAAAAAATTTCTCAGTTTGAACATTAAACATCTTGTCTTTGCAGTGTATTCAATTGAATATAAGTTGAAAAGGACTTGCAAATCATTGTATTCTGTTTTTATCTACGATTTAATAACGTGCCAACTTCACTGGTTTTGGGTTTTGTAACATAACGTAACATGAATGGCAAGAACAGGCCTTTCAGCCTAACTAAGCTCGCCAGTTTCTTTATACTATTGTTAATATATCCCTTCAGATACTGAATAACTCAATGGTATCTAGCTTTAAGTCAAGCCTGCTCTTGAAAACCCCCAAGGTCTCTGCCACAACAATATAGTCAGGCAAACTATTCCACCTTGAAATTACTCTTTTGGTGAAGAAACATTCCCAAATATCAGTGCTAAATTTACCTTTGGTCAACTTCCATTTGTGACCCCGAGTTCTACTCCCAACACTTGGTCGAAGGAATACTACATAATTCACTTTGTTAATCCCTTTAACATATTTAAAGACCTCAATCAAATCACCCCTGTGTCCTTTTCCTAAGACTAAAGAGATTAAAGATCTTCAGCCTCTTCTCGTAGCTTTCATCTTTTATACCTGGAATAAGCTTAGTGGCTCTTCTCTGAACTTTCTCTAGAGCCCTCTATATCTTAAAGTATGGTCCCCAGAACTGTACACAATATGCCAGATGTGGTCTAACGAATGTGTTGTAAGAAAGAAGCATCAACTCCTTAGATTTGTACTCAATACTTGGCAATGTATCCCAGCATCCGATTAGCTATTTTAACTGCTACGGCACAATGGCTTGAACCTGTGAGGGTTTGGTCAACAATCACTCCCAGATCTTTCTCGTGTGCAGCACAATCCAGTTTTAAACCTCCCATGAAGTAATCCCGTCTAAATTTTATTACCTACATGGACAACTTTACATTTTGCTAGATTAAATTTCATTTGCCACATTTCTGCCCAATTCTGGATTTTATCCAAATTGTCCTGAATCACTTTAGTGGACCCTAAACTATTTGCCAATCCCCCCAATTTAGTATCATCGGCAAATTTAACCTATCTGCTTAATGTAGATGGGAAACAGCAGGGGTCCCAACACCGATCCTTGGGGAACGCCACTCCCCACCATACCTAGTTCAGATGAGATACCACTGACCACCACTCTTTGTGTTCTGTCCTGTAACCAGTTTTGAATCCAATCCAAAAAGGTTCATACTGTCTGTAGTTACTAATTAGCGTTGACGTTCTAATTTTCAAACAAAAGGTTTTATCCTACCTTGAAATGTTCTTCTTCAGAAGAGTCACTGATATTACGAGTGACATGTCTTATCAGCTGATGTTAGCGAGGCGTGGCCGCCCTGTCAGATTTGACATGGCGGCCATGCCTCTTGCTGTCCGGCCGCTCCTCCAAGATGGCACTCCAGTTGTGAGAAAGCGTGTATGCCCCCTCGTCCCGGTTCATGGTCCTGTGGGCCCGCTTCCTGATTTCAATTGCCTCCATGATCCAGCGTTCATGTCGGTTGTTCTGAGTGCGGATGACTTTGGCCTTGTCCCAGTCCATAATATGATTTTCCCTCTTACAATGGTCTGTGATTGCTGATTTAAGGTTTACCTGTTGTGCTTGTTCCTTAACTGAGCGTGTCTGTCTTACTGTTGTCTCTTTCTCACATTCTTTTTGGTGTTCTTTTTTACATGTGTGAAAAGGTCTACCTGTTTCCCCAATGTATGTTTTATGGCAAGACCGGCATGGGATTTCGTATATGACGTCACAATTGTTACAGTTGTCAATTTGGTCTTTCGGGTGGACCAGTAGTTGTCTTAATTTTATGTATGGTTTTACCGGGGTGTTGAGAGGGAACAGAGGGAACAACCAGCAACCGTGGGAATCCCAGAACTCCTCAGCCAGCAGAGTATTGACTGCCCTCCACACTGAGGGAGACCCTCTTTACTGCAGCAGTGAGACCCACTGCAGGATTACATGAGGTATCTAATATGTATACATGGGGTATATATGTGGATGTGTGTATATATATATATATATATATATATATATATATATATATATATATATATATATAATGTTTTTTTTTTTCTTCTCATTGTTCAATTGTCTGTACATGTTGTGGGATGATTGCCTCACAATAGGTGCCTTGCCACCTGTGCGATCATTTCCTGACTTCTGTCAAAGCTTAATAAATAAATAAATAATGTATGGCAGGGATGCAGGGATATATGAGGTATATTATGTGCAGCATGAAAACAGGGTTATGTGAGGTATATTATGGATGACTACAGGGATATATGAGGTTTATTATGTGCAGTATGAAAGCAGGGTTATGTGAGGTATATTATGGATGATTGCAGGGATATATGAGGTATATTATATGCGGTATGAAAGCAGGGTTATGTGAGGTATATTATGGATGACTGCAGGGATATATGAGGTATATTATGTGCGGTATGAAAGCAGGGTTATGTGAGGTATATTATGGATGACTGCAGGGATATATGAGGTATATTATGTGCGGTATGAAAGCAGGGTTATGTGAGGTATATTATGGATGACTGCAGGGATATATGAGGTATATTATGTGCGGTATGAAAGCAGGGTTATGTGAGGTATATTATGGATGACTGCAGGGATATATGAGGTATATTATGTGTGGTATGAAAGCAGGGTTATGTGAGGTATATTATGGATGACTGCAGGGATATATGAGGTGTATTATGTGCAGTATGAAAGCAGGGTTATGTGAGGTATATTATGGATGATTGCAGGGATATATGAGGTATATTATGTGCAGTATGAAAGCAGGGTTATGTGAGGTATATTATGGATGACTGCAGGGATATATGAGGTATATTATGAGCGGTATGAAAGCAGGGTTATGTGAGGTATATTATGGATGACTGCAGGGATGAATGAGCTATATTATGTGCAGTATGAAAGCAGGGTTATGTGAGGTATATTATGGATGATTGCAGGGATATATGAGGTATATTATGAGCAGTATGATAGCAGGTTTATGTGAGGTATATTATGGATGACTATAGGATTTATGAGATATATTCTGTGCAGTCTGAAAGCAAGTTTATGTGAGGTGTATTATGGATATCTGCAGGGTTATGTGAGGTATATTATGTGAGTTGGTGTGGTTTCAGTGCTGTAGAATAAATCCAACGGCGTGGTCCAGGTTTTGAGGTGGAATGTGCATTTATTGCTTCCTGCAGCATAGAGTGTATGAAGCGGGACTAAATTGGATTGACTAACAGTAATCAAACAGTACTGCTTGATTTGGTTTCTCTTCATTTTTTTTGCACCCTATTTTGTCAGTTTACTTGATTTTCCTGCCCCTTTGTTACACTTAACCTGTTGCCCTTTTATTGCACTTAATTTATTTTATTGCCCTTCTATTGCACTTGACTCTGCCCCTTTGTTGCACAGTAACAATGGAACATGTTCTGTCACTGACTGTTAGCACTTGTACTTGTCTCCTAGGAGCTCTGCACTTTTGTACTGTTCTTGTGCACTTTTGTACGTCGCTCTGGATAAGAGCGTCTGCTAAGAACCGGTAATGTAATGTAATGTAAAGTAAGATATGGTAAAGTTAAGCAAAGCAAGCGTGTTCAGTGATTATGGCTGACAGAGTAATTGAATCACCTTATTTCCACACAGTTACAGCACAAACTCTCCTCTCAGATCGGTTTTATGTTCTCCTCTGGCTGTTAGAGAGGCTTATTGAGCAGAAATATGCGAAGCGAAATAGGAAGAGCAGAGCTGGTGAATAATTCCTCAATAACACTGCACGCTCCCAAAACGACAAACGTCTATTTAATTATCAGTCTTCCTAAACCCTTTGAGTGCAAAAATAAATTTTTTAAAAATATAAATTTGATCATCTTGTGCTGTTGAAAACCTGTCATGAGGTGACTTGTTTAGAAGAGCTCTTTTAAACAAGTCGCCACATGATTGGTTCTCATTGGAAATCCCTAATTTCTGAGTTCCGCGCACGGGGTTCTCTAGGGACTTCTGGAGCTCTCCCTTAGAGGGGGGTCCTGTCATTCCGGACAGGCTTCCTTTCGTTCCGGCCACTCCATTTGGCGTCTCGAAACACCAGCCATCACAGCCATTATCTTGCATTGATGAACAGTAATCTGTTGCATATTGACCAATAAAATGAATTGTATATGACTTAATATATTGTAAAACCCTTAATGCTAATTAAAGTTTAAAAGTGTGACATGGGGCATTTATATTTTTGTTAAGTGTAAAATTAACAGTAAATCGGTCCTGTTTCAGGCTGACTGGGGCATGAGTATGTGACAAAATCATTTATTCTAGAAAATCAGTTTCCACCCTCAAATATTTCCACCCTGGAGTGTGTCCTCTCTGCATTATCACACCAACTCCTTCACCGAGGCCTGGTGTAAAAACTGTCCCCGAATATTTCAGTGTTTCTGGATTTCTAGACTTTTCCCATTTAGATCTACTGGAGTGCAAAATTAAATCTTCAGAGTAATGGTTAGATCAATACGCCACTCCTCTCCTCAGTCCTGTGACCTTGCCCTGGGATTGGTTGATCAATTGTTTTATTATTGATAGACAATAATCAATCAATAATCTCGCAATTGTGAGAGAGGTCATCACGTCCAGGTTTGCTGCTGCCCGCGCCTTGAGTTTACTTTCATTATTTTATTGCAATTTTCGCATCGTGTCATTTTGACATGTTATTATTTTAACATTTTATTATTTCACTTATTTTATTATTTAATTTGTTTTATTTTTTTTTTTAATTATTTTATTATTAAACTCTCTTTGAGGGTGTTGCTCCTAGCTTCACAAGCCTAGGGAACAATACTCTGACATTTTATATTTTATTCCCTATTTTATTATCTTAACCTTTAACATTATTTAATCATTTTACCTTTTTTATCATTTTATTTATTTTAATTTGTTCCATTATTTTTACGCAGCACAACGCAACGCTGGCTGTAGAGTGTAGGCTGTAGATACGGACGTTAGACGTGGAGCCACCCCGCGGGAAAAAACTACGGAGATCAACCCCGCTCACCGGAGGCAGATCCATCGCAACTGGCCCAGTTTTTGGGCCTGTGCCGGTGAGTTTTCTGCTTTGAACGTCGTCTACTGTCTGATGTGGAGCCCTCATGGGTAAGTCCTGCTCTGTGCTGTGGCCTGCCAACATTCCCGTCACTAAATAGAGTAGCATTTACCGCTGTCATTACTCCTTTACTGGCCATAGCCATTCTTGCTCCCCAGCGACCCCAACCGACCACCACCACAGTTATGCCTCCACTTACCTCTACGTCCAGATGCGAAAGCTGTGTCTCTGTCTGACGCAGAAAATAAACCAGCTGGAAGGAAGAATATCCACCCTGTATCAGATCCGAGATGATGAACAGCTCATTGACTCCTTAATCTCTGTTGGCCTCGCTATCACCACCGCAGCCCCCGGAGAAGACAACTCCGCTATCCCCTGCCTGGATGCCGCCTCAACCCCAGCTGCAGACCACAGGAATGAGTCACAAGCTAGACCTAAGGCCCCAATTAGCTCTTCTCCTAGCCAGGAGCAGGCAAGGACTGCTGGCCGTAAAGGCAAACGCGGTGGGGGGCTCCGGTTTCGTCCGTCTCCTGTCCATCCACCCCAGGTCCAGCTTAACAACAGATTTTCCATTCTGGCTGAGCTGGATGTCCCCCCTAGAACCGGTCACCACAACCCCCGCTCCAAAGAGTCTCATGGCCTTCTGGACACGGCTGCGTTCAAGCAGTCCGCTTCATCAATTAATCGTCTAGCCACTCGTCCACATTCGGCACCATGAAGTCCACTGCTCGTTCTGCAGGTCCCCTTCCGGTCTAAAACTCTGAGCCCCGTCTGTCCGATTGTTGGGAATTCGACTGTCAGAAACATTCAATCAGATGCTGCCACAGCTGGCTGCTGTCCGGGCGCTACGGTTTCGGACACGGCTAAATCACCGGTCCCGTCTCTTCTTACTGAACATTCTCACACTAAAAATGTTGGCACCAACGATACTGCCTGTCAGCAATCCAAGGTTTTAAAACGTGATTTTATCGCTCTTTTTAAACTTCTCGAGGACTGCGGAAAAACTGTTTTTATTTCTGGGCCGATTCCCTCTTATGGTCGGGATGTTGGGCGTTTTAGCAGGCGGCTCAGCCTCAATGTCTGGCTGCAGTCAGAGTGCTTCTTGCGTAACTTCATTTTTATCAATAATTTTAATGTTTTCTGGGAACGTGAAGCCTTTTATAAAAGAGACGATGTTCACCCCCCAGCCCATAGGGAGCCTGTGCTCTGGCAGCAAACGTTTCGTACGCCATCCCCATCTCAATCAAACTATCAGCTATCAAAGCACCTGCACATCGTCGACACTTCATGACAAGTCATATGACCAGTGACTTTCCCTGGGTAATAGTGCCAGTCCCGTCAAGTCCTCATGCCTCCCTAGCATTGCCCAGAAGGTGCCAGGACCCTTACTGTCCCCAGCCGTGCGGAACACGCGAAGCGGCGGGACATAGTATTCACGACCGTCCGTCCGTCCGTTCGTCTGTCCATATTTCCCGAATCCTTGTCAGCGAGATATCTCAAGAGTGAATTGACGGATTTCCTTCAAATTTCATGTCAACATGTATAAGGGTGATACCCCGGCGCCAGTTGATTTTGGTGACCTTCGCGTCACTCTCAAGGTCACACCGAGAGATTGCTCATTTTGACACGATTTCACATCTTGTGGCGGGGGACACAGACACGTTAGTGTCAAATACTTGTTTTCTATCCTGACCCGAATTTCTTTAAGATTTCCTCTCCATAATTCAAACCACAATGTTACCGCCTCAAATCTTGTAAAAATACCTCTGCAGCCGTATTTTACCGCATCTCCCTGTGCCCATCGGCGATGCTCTCTCTCCACTATAATCCAGGGTAGCCCCCCTGTTGCTCACTGCCGATACACCAGTATAATATGTGTTCCAATGCTGCATCTACTATTCCTATGATTATAAATAATCGCCATAGCGATGTCATTACCAGGCATTCCAGAAATCTTCAAACTGAAATTCCAATTTCTATTTTAAAGGTCACAGCTATTAGATCTAATTTAATTAAAATCCCTTTCGTGTCTTTTACCAATCCACAAATCCAGGCTCAGCTCTCTCTTATTAATTCTTCCACTTTTAAAGATAGAACTGGAATGGGATTAATTCACTGAAATGTAAGAAGCCTTTATTGACAGTTAGATTGGGCTGAAATATTTGTGGCACAGACTGCCCCAGACATTCTTGTTTTGAGTGAATCATGACTCAAAAGAAGTATAACCAACTCTGATATTGCCTTGGGGGGCGATAATGTTTTTAGGGTGGATAGGGTTGGGAGGGGTGGGGAGTAGTAATTTATATAAAAAATTATATCTTAGTCACTGTATTGCACTCTGTAACCAAGCCTAAATATTTTGAATTTATTAGTCTGAGAGTTCACCCTGGGCCCACCTCTTTTGTCGTTGCTGGTGTCTACAGACCTCCATCTGCTGGCAAAGATTCTGCTGATGCACAAGGGAATCTAATTGCACAATATGCAAATGACGAACTTATTATAACTGGTGATCTTAACTTAAACTGGTTAAATTCAAATTCAGATTATCTTAAAGAGATCTGAGGGAACCTAAACCTAACTCAATTGCTAGTTGATCCCACTAGGCCTGATTTAAAGGATTGTTCAAAGTCCACATTGATTGATCTTATTTTTTCCAATAGAACTGAAAAAATTGTGACCAGTGGAGTGTTTGAATCAGGTTTCAGTGATCATCGCCCCACTGCATGTGTCAGAAGGACTCGTGTGGAAAAGAACAAATCTTATGAGGCCCTGAGAAGAAATTTTAAACATTTTAATAAACAATCCCTCTTAGCAGATATTGCTCATAGTGACATTAGTTCCACATTAAATATCTATGATGCTCAGTTGGCACTAGACTTCTTCACTGAGACATTCAGCTCAGGTGTTACTGCTCATGCTCCACTCAAAAAGATGAGAATTAAAGACAGAATAACTCCTTGGTTTAACCCCAGAGTTGTCCACAGAGTTTAAACTGAGAAACTCAGCCTGGGCTCTGGCTGGAAAATCTGGTGATCCTGGTCACTGGCTCTTTCAGACGAGCTCGTAACAGATTCACTGCAGCTGTAAGAAAGGCTAAATCTACCTCCTATCTGACTCTAATAACTAATTCATCTTAAACTCCATAAATGGAAAATCTAGTGCCTCACTCCCTTCGCATATTAAATTAAATGACTGTAAAATTGCTGATCAAAAAGAGATTTGTTCAATCTTCAATGAGCACTTCATACATGCTAGTCACTTATTTAAAAAAATCTACTCTGATCACCCCAGTTCTCCTGATACATGTGTGGGTAAAATCTACTCTGATCGCCCCAGTTCTCCTGATACATGTGTGGGTAAAATCTACTCCGATCGCCCCAGTTCTCCTGATACATGTGTGGGTAAAATCTACTCTGATCGCCCCAGTTCTCCTGATACATGTGTGGGTAAAATCTACTCCGATCGCCCCAGTTCTCCTGATACATGTGTGGGTAAAATCTTCACAGATCGCCCCAGTTCTCCTGATACATGTGTGGGTAAAATCTACTCTGATCGCCCCAGTTCTCCTGATACACGTGTGGATAAAATCTACTCCGATCGCCCCAGTTCTCCTGATACATGTGTGGGTAAAATCTACTCCGATCGCCCCAGTTCTCCTGATACATGTGTGGGTAAAATCTACTCTGATCGCCCCAGTTCTCCTGATACATGTGTGGGTAAAATCTACTCCGATCGCCCCAGTTCTCCTGATACATGTGTGGGTAAAATCTACTCCGATCGCCATAGTTCTCCTGATACATGTGTGGGTAAAATCTACTCCGATCGCCCCAGTTCTCCTGATACATGTGTGGGTAAAATCTACTCCGATCGCCCCAGTTCTCCTGATACATGTGTGGGTAAAATCTACTCCGATCGCCCCAGTTCTCCTGATACATGTGTGGGTAAAATCTTCACTGATCGCCCCAGTTCTCCTGATACATGTGTGGGTAAAATCTACTCTGATCGCCCCAGTTCTCCTGATACATGTGTGGGTAAAATCTACTCCGATCGCCCCAGTTCTCCTGATACATGTGTGGGTAAAATCTACTCAAATCGCCCCAGTTCTCCTGATACATGTGTGGGTAAAATCTACTCCGATCACCCCAGTTCTCCTGATACATGTGTGGGTAAAATGGATTCCACTTCCTCTTTCACCTTCAACCCTTCTCATCTATTGACGTTTTGCATGCTATGCAAGCTGTAAATGCCAGATGGCCGTCTGGAGAGGATAATCTTGATCCTTACTTGATAAAATTGGCAGCTCCATCCATCATTGAACAGTTAACTCATATGTTAAATCTCTGTATTGCCTCAGGTTGTTTCCCTATGGCCTGGAAGAAGCCCCATGAAACTTCATTACATTAATGTGGCACAACTAATGAGTTAAATAATTACCGGCCAGTTTCTAAGCTACCATATTTGGCAAAAATTTTTGAAACCATAGTTCACACACAACTCAAATCCTACCTCTCATCCTATTCAGCTCTCAGTCTACTTCAATCTGGGTTTAGATCAAATCACAGTACAATCACTGCTGTCACTTTGGTTACGAATGGCATATTAACTGCGTTAGATAGACAGAAGCTGTGCTGCCCTTTTTGTAGACCTTTCTAAGGCATTTGATACCGTAGACCATCATTTGCTCCTACAAACACTTTGAAATATTGGTATGGATATAACTGCTTGTATATTCTGTCAGAACTACATCTGCATGAGGGGCGTCAGTGTGTGAAGGCAGGAAATTTCCAATCAGAGCTGTTACCCATCGCAAAAGGTATACCGCAGGGCTCCATTTTAGGTTCTGTCCTTTTTACTTTGTAGTAGTAGTAGTAAGTTTATTGACATAATACATGTCCAAAATAAAAGTTTAATTTGTTATACATATTAATCATGTTATTAATATGTACACAGCTGTGTGGCCGAGTGTATATATTTACCAACAGCTTTTATCACGTTTACATCAGTTGACTCATAAATAATAGGTATAGAAAACTCCACGTCTGGATACCGGCGCCTCAGGTTATCACACTTAGAACAAAATTTAACCATATGCTGTTCATCCTGTACACCGCCATGAGTACAATCACATACCCGCGCATCTCTAGGCAAACGTGACCATCGTCCTGTACATAAATGATATTGCTGCTACTCTAAAAAACTGCCAAGCCCATTTTTATGCTGATGATACGATTGTCTGTTGTATAGCAGATTCTGTACAACTGGCAACTGAAAGACTCCAGATAGCATTTAATGCTCTGCAAGAGACTTTTAAGCCTTAAACTCGTTTTTGTTGTGATTCTGCATTTACCATACCACGTATCATGTTTCCGCCAGGCCATGTGATATGTTCGGACTGACCTCTGTGTTTTTGAATTTTTGCTCATGTCTGACTATTCTTAGGATCATGTGTTGTGTTTTGGTAATTAGATTTCACCTTTTATTATTTTCCGTGTTTTAGCTCTGTTTTATCCATGCCATGTTTTCATTTCCATGCTTTGCACCTCGTCTCCCCCGTCTTGTCTTTAGTGTTGTCTTTGCTCACAGCCCCTGTACAGCGTGCCACTCCTTCGGGTGATTTACTGGTTTCTGGGTCTCAATCTCCCTTCATCATCTCCTGTTCTTCCCTCCTCTTTCTTTTATTGTTTTATTAACACATACTAACCGTTTATTATTTTTGATAATTACTAACCAACACTAACATTGTATATTTGACTAACTTACTAACGAGCACTCGGGATTGTGTAGCTGCACTTACTAATTGACTAACGATCTCTCAGAGACTATTCTAGTCTCCGCCTCTAGCCTTTGCCTAATTATCTCTGCTGTGATTTCTGTGGGTCTCCACAACTGCTTTGTGCTGTTCTTTCTCTAAACTTTACACTTTATAACTCCTTGACTGGAGCCGTTTATCTGTCTATAGGTTTGTCCTGTGATCCTTGTCCGCGTTTTGGCTCCTGCCAAATTCATGTGATTAGTTTCCTCCCAATGCGTTCTCCCTTGTTTATCACTGCTTGCACCTGTTTTCCATTGTCATGTGACCTCCCAAAAATGTACACTCAACAAAAAAATAAACGCAACACTTTTGTTTTTGCTCCCTTTTGTCATGAGATGGACTCAAAGATCTAAAATTCATTCCAGATACACAATATTACCATTTCTCTCAAACATTGTTCACAAATCTGTCTAAATGTGTGATAGTGAGTACTTTTGCTTTGCTGAGACAATTCATCCCACCTCACAGGTGTGCCACATCAAGATGCTCATCAGACACCATGATTAGTGCACAGGTGTACCTTATACTGCCCACAATAAAAGGCCACTCTGAAATGTGCAGTTTTGTCTCACAGCAAAATGCCACAGATGGGGCAAGCATTGAGGGAGCGTGCAATTGGCATGCTGACAGCAGGAATGTCAACCAGATCTGTTGCTCGGGCATTGAATGTTCATTTCTCCACCATAAGCCGTCTCCAAAGGCGTTTCAGAGAATATGGTAGTACATCCAACCGGCCTCACAACCGCAGACCACGTGTAACCACACCAGCCCAGGACCTCCACATTCAGCCGGTTCACCTCCAAGATCGTCTGAGACCAGCTACTCAGACAGCTGCTAAAACAATTGGTTTGCATAACCAAAGAATTTCTACACAAACTGTAAGAAACCGTCTCAGGGAAGCTCAACTGCATGCTCGTCGTCCTCATCGGGGTCTTAACCTGACTCCAGATCGTCGGTGTAACAGACTTGAGTGGGCAAATGCTCACATTCGATGGCGTCTGGCACGTCAGAGAGGTGTTCTCTTCACGGATGAATCTCGGTTTACATTGTTCAGGGCAGATGGCAGACAGCGTGTGTGGCGTCGTGTGGGTGAGCGCTTTGCTGATGTCAATGTTGTGGATCGAGTGGCTCATGGTGGTGGTGGGGTTATGGTATGGGCAGGCATCTGTTATGGACGAAGAACACAGGTGCATTTTATTGATGGCATTTTGAATGCACAGGGATACCGTGATGAGATCCTGAGGCCCATTGTTGTGCCAATCATCCATGAACATCACCTCATGTTTCAGCAAGATAATGCGCGGCCCCATGTTGCAGGTGTAATGTGAATATAGGCCACTAGATGGCAGTATTTACCTTTTTTGTTAAGCTCAGACTGGAGTCATGTTTAGACATGTCCTGGACATGTCTGGGGCAAGTCTCAGAAAAGTAAAAAAAAAGAGGTCTAAATGTGGGTGGGGTCTGCAAAAGAGTATATAAGGAAAAGAATTGAGACAGTTGAGTAGTAGGAGAAATTGCAAGAAGAAGGATACTTGTGACCAGACCTGCCATTTTGTTCAAGACCTGTGACGTTTCTTTTGTGGATTTCTTTGCCTGTGTTTGAGCATTTTCTTCATCCAGGACATCACCAAGCCACCCCACCAAAAAGGGACTGTAATTATTTCTGTTTTTTCTTATTTATCAATCTTGGTCTTTAGTTGTGGGTTGTTATTAGTCTTTGTCTTTGTTAAAAATTAAATGTGTTTAAGTTGTTAAAACTGTGTTTGTCATCCCTTGCTGTTGCTGTTGTGTTATAAATGTAATAACAAATTGGGGCCATAACACAGGGATCTTTACACAATTCTTGGAAGCTGAAAATGCCCCAGTTCTTGCATGGCCAGCATACTCACCAGACATGTCACCCATTGAGCATGTTTGGGATGTGCTTGACCGGCGTATACGACAGCGCGTACCAGTTCCCACTGATATCCAGCAACTTCGCACAGCCATTGAAGAGGAGTGGACCAACATTCCACAGGCCACAATTGACAATCTGATAAACTCTATGCGAAGAAGATGTGTTGCACTGCATGGGGCAAATGGTGGTCACACCAGATACTGACTGGTTCTGAGTCCCCAGACCCCCAATAAAGCAAAAACTGCACATTTCAGAGTGGCCTTTTATTGTGGACAGTATAAGGTACACCTGTGCACTAATCATGGTGTCTGGTGAGCATCTTGATGTGGCTCACCTGTGAGGTGGGATGGATTGTCTCAGCAAAGCAAAAGTGCTCACTATCACACATTTAGACAGATTTGTGAACAATGTTTGAGAGAAATGGTAATATTGTGTATCTGGAATGAATTTTAGATCTTTGAGTCCATCTCATGACAAATGGGAGCAAAAACAATAGTGTTGCGTTTATATTTTTGTTGAGTTTATAAGAGATGTCTGGTTGTAGCACTTCCTTGTCACATTGTCTTCCATTGCTTACCTGTGCCACGCTTCTCTCGCCTTGTATCATTGTGATGATCTTTCTGACTGGACCGTCCTAGACCACAAGCTTTTCATTCTCTCTGTATTTTGCCGCATTCTTGTTTATTGACCCATTTTTGTCGGACTACAATTTTTGTGATTGGTGCCCTGTTTACAAACCTGGATTTCGCCCTTTGGATTCTGACTTTGGATTGTGGACTTTGTACTGTCGCCTGCTCTGTTGGGGGGTTTCCCCCTTCAGAAATAAAGCCTCCTTTTTGTATTTTACTGGTTGTCGCCATTGGCTCATTTCGTCAAACCTCACGGTTTTAAATGCAAGTAAGACTAAATTTATGCTTTTTACAAATACAAAAATATTGAACCTGATAATCTATGCATCACCACGGCAAGTGGTTCCTCCATTGAGAGTCTCAGAGTACAAGTATCTTGGAATATGGATTGATCATAAATTTAATTTCAAATATCATATTGGTAACCTTGTCACTAAACTCCGTCAGAAAGTTGGCTTCTTGAACAGAAACAAATCCTGCTTTCCCATGTCCTGCAGGAAAAGAATTGTGGAAGCAGCTTTCTTGTCTGTTCTGGATTATGGAGATGTAATTTATAGACATGCTGCCGCTACAACATTAAAGCCGCTTAATTCTTCGCTTTGAAACCATTATCATCAGTTTTCTTCCTGATACTGCTGTTGGTTTTCATGCGAGAGGAGGAGTTCTTCCACATTCTAGGGGTTGAGTAGTGACTTTGTGTGCAGAGATGCTGTGTTGGGGTCATTTTAACCACAGGATCTGTGATCTCAGATCTCAGTGTATGATTATGTTGCCTATGTATGTTCCGAACATTCACTCACCTCCGCACTCACCTCCACACTCACTCACCTCTAGACTCACTCAACTCTATACTCACTTACCTTTACATTCACTCACCTCCACACTCTCTTACCTTTAAATTCACTCACCTCCACACTCTCTTACCTTTACATTCACTCACCTCCACATTAACTTACCTTTACATTCACTCACCTCCATACTGTCTTTCCTTTACATTCACTCACCTCCATACTCTCTTACCTTTACATTTACTCACTTCCACACTCACTTACCTTTACATTCCCTCACCTTGACACTCACTTACCTTTACATTCACTCACCTCCACCCTCTCTTACCTTTACATTCACTGACCTCCACACTCAATTACCTTTACATTCACTCACCTCCACACTCACTTACCTTTACATTCACTCACCTCACACTCTCTTACCTTTATATACACTCACCTCCACACTCACTTACCTTTACAATTACTCACTTCCACACTCACTTTCACATTCCATCACCTTCACACTCACTTACCTGTGCATTCACTCACCTCGACACTCACTTACCTTTACATTCACTCACCTCCACAGTCTCTTACCTTTACATACACTCACCTCCACACTCACCTACCTTTACATTCACTCACCTCCACCCTCTCTTACCTTTACATTCACTCACCTCCACACTCACTTACCTTTACATTCACTCACCTCACACTCTCTTACCTTTACATACACTCACCTCCACGCTCACTTACCTCTACAATTACTCACTTCCACACTCACTTTCACATTCACTCACCTTCACACTCACTTACCTGTACATTCACTCACCTCGACACTCACTTACCTTTACATTCACTCACCTCCACACTCTCTTACCTTTACATTTACTCTCTTCCACACTCACTTACCTTCACATTCCCTCACCTCCACAATCACTTACCTTTACATTCACTCACCTCCATACTCACTTACCTTCACATTCACTCACCTCCATACTCTCTTACCTTTACATTTACTCACTTCTACACTCACTTGCCTTGACATTTACTCACTTCCACACTCACTTACCTTTACATTCCCTCACCTCCACACTCACTTACCTTTACATTCACTCACCTCCATACTCTCTTACCTTTACATTCACTCACCTCCATACTCTCTTACCTTTACATTTACTCACTTCCACACTCACTTGCCTTGACATTTACTCACTTCCACACTCACTTACCTTTACATTCTCTCACCTCCACACTCACTTACCTTTACATTCACTCACCTCCATACTCTCTTACCTTTACATTCACTCACTTCCACACTCACTTGCCTTAACATTTACTCACTTCCACACTCACTTACCTTTACATTCCCTCACCTCCACACTCACTTACATTTAAATTCACTCACCTCCACACTCACTTACCTTTACACTCACTCACCGCCACATTCACTTACGTTTACATTCACTAACTTCCACACTCACTTACATTTACATTCAGTCACCTCCACTCTCACTTACCTTTACATTCACTCACTTTCACACACTTACCTTTACATTCAGTCACCTCCACACTCACTTACATTTAAATTTACTCAGCTCTACACTCACTTACCTTTATACTCACTCACCTCCACACTCACTTACCTTTACACTCACTCACCTCCACACTCACTTACCTTTACATTCACTCACTTTCACACACTAACCTTTACATTCAGTCACCTCCACACTCACTTACATTTAAATTTACTCACCTCCACACTCACTTACCTTTATACTCACTCACCTCCACACTCACTTACCTTTACACTCACTCACTTGAACACTCACTTACCTTTACATTTACTCACTTCCACACTCACTTACCTTTACCTTCAGTCACCTCCACACTCTCTTACCTTTACATTGACTGACCTCCACGCTCACTTACCTTTAAATTCACTCAGGTCCATACTCTCTTACCTTTACATTCACTCACCTCCACGCTCACTTACCTTTACATTGACTGACCTCCACGCTCACTTACCTTTACATTCACTCACCTCCACACTCACTTACCTTTACATTCCCTCACCTCCAGACTCACTTACCTTTACGTTCACTCACCTCCACATTCACTTACCTTTCCCTTTACTCACCTCAACACTCACCTTCCCATTTCCTCACCTGGGCACTCACTTACCTTTACATTGACTGACCTCCACACTCACTTTCCTTTACATTCACTCACCTCCACACTCACTTTCCTCCACACTCACTTACCTTTACATTTACTCACTTCACACTCACTTACCTTTACATTCACTCACCTCCACACTCACTTACCTTTACATTCACTCACCTCCATACTCTCTTACCTTTACATTTACTCACTTCCACACTCACTTGCCTTGACATTTACTCACTTCCACACTCACTTACCTTTACATTCTCTCACCTCCACACTCACTTACTTTTACATTCACTCATCTCCATACTCTCTTACCTTTACATTCACTCACCTCCATACTCTCTTTCCTTTACATTCACTCACTTCCACACTCACTTGCCTGAACATTTACTCACTTCTACCCTCACTTACCTTTACATTCACTCACCTCCACACTCTCTTACCTTTACATTTACTCTCTTCCACACTCACTTACCTTCACATTCCCTCACCTCCACAATCACTTACCTTTACATTCACTCACCTCCATACTCACTTACCTTCACATTCACTCACCTCCATACTCTCTTACCTTTACATTTACTCACTTCTACACTCACTTGCCTTGACATTTACTCACTTCCACACTCACTTACCTTTACATTCCCTCACCTCCACACTCACTTACCTTTACATTCACTCACCTCCATACTCTCTTACCTTTACATTTACTCACTTCCACACTCACTTGCCTTGACATTTACTCACTTCCACACTCACTTACCTTTACATTCTCTCACCTCCACACTCACTTACCTTTACATTCACTCACCTCCATACTCTCTTACCTTTACATTCACTCACTTCCACACTCACTTGCCTGAACATTTACTCACTTCTACCCTCACTTACCTTTACATTCACTCACCTCCACACTCTCTTACCTTTACATTTACTCTCTTCCACACTCACTTACCTTCACATTCCCTCACCTCCACAATCACTTACCTTTACATTCACTCACCTCCATACTCTCTTACCTTTACATTTACTCACTTCTACACTCACTTGCCTTGACATTTACTCACTTCCACACTCACTTACCTTTACATTCCCTCACCTCCACACTCACTTACCTTTACATTCACTCACCTCCATACTCTCTTACCTTTACATTTACTCACTTCCACACTCACTTGCCTTGACATTTACTCACTTCCACACTCACTTACCTTTACATTCTCTCACCTCCACACTCACTTACCTTTACATTCACTCACCTCCATACTCTCTTACCTTTACATTCACTCACTTCCACACTCACTTGCCTTAACATTTACTCACTTCCACACTCACTTACCTTTACATTCTCTCACCTCCACACTCACTTACATTTAAATTCACTCACCTCCACACTCACTTACCTTTACACTCACTCACCGCCCCATTCACTTACGTTTACATTCACTAACTTCCACACTCACTTACATTTACATTCACTCACCTCCACTCTCACTTACCTTTACATTCACTCACTTTCACACACTTACCTTTACATTCAGTCACCTCCACACTCACTTACATTTAAATTTACTCAGCTCTACACTCACTTACCTTTATACTCACTCACCTCCACACTCACTTACCTTTACACTCACTCACCTCCACACTCACTTACCTTTACATTCACTCACTTTCACACACTAACCTTTACATTCAGTCACCTCCACACTCACTTACATTTAAATTTACTCACCTCCACACTCACTTACCTTTATACTCACTCACCTCCACACTCACTTACCTTTACATTCACTCACTTCCACACTCACTTACCTTTACATTTACTCACTTCCACACTCACTTACCTTTACCTTCAGTCACCTCCACACTCTCTTACCTTTACATTGACTGACCTCCACGCTCACTTACCTTTAAATTCACTCAGGTCCATACTCTCTTACCTTTACATTCACTCACCTCCACGCTCACTTACCTTTACATTCACTCAGCTCCACACTCACTTACCTTTACATTCCCTCACCTCCACACTCACTTACCTTTACATTCACTCACCTCCACATTCACTTACCTTTACATTTACTCACCTCTACACTCACCTTCCCATTTCCTCACCTGGGCACTCACTTACCTTTACATTGACTGACCTCCACACTCACTTTCCTTTACATTCACTCACCTCCACACTCACTTTCCTCCACACTCACTCACCTCCATACTCTCTTACCTTTACATTTACTCACTTCCACACTCACTTGCCTTGACATTTACTCACTTCCACACTCACTTACCTTTACATTCTCTCACCTCCACACTCACTTACTTTTACATTCACTCACCTCCATACTCTCTTACCTTTACATTCACTCACCTCCATACTCTCTTTCCTTTACATTCACTCACTTCCACACTCACTTGCCTGAACATTTACTCACTTCTACCCTCACTTACCTTTACATTCCCTCACCTCCACACTCACTTACATTTAAATTCACTCACCTCCACACTCACTTACCTTTACACTCACTCACCGCCACACTCACTTACGTTTACGTTCACGAACTTTCACACTCACTTACATTTACATTCAGTCACCTCCACTCTCACTTACCTTTACATTCACTCACTTTCACACACTTACCTTTACATTCAGTCACCTCCACACTCACTTACATTTAAATTTACTCAGCTCCACACTCACTTACCTTTACACTCACTCACCTTCACACTCACTTACCTTTACATTCACTCACTTTCACACACTTACCTTTACATTCAGTCACCTCCACACTCACTTACATTTAAATTTACTCACCTCCACACTCACTTACCTTTATACTCACTCACCTCCACACTCACTTACCTTTACACTCACTTACTTCCACACTCACTTACCTTTACATTTACTCACTTCCACACTCACTTACCTTTACCTTCAGTCACCTCCACACTCTCTTACCTTTACATTGACTGACCTCCACGCTCACTTACCTTTAAATTCACTCACGTCCATACTCTTTTACCTTTACATTCACTCACCTCCATGCTCACTTACCTTTACATTGACTGACCTCCACGCTCACTTACCTTTACATTCACTCACCTCCACACTCACTTACCTTTACATTCCCTCACCTGCACACTCACTTACCTTTACATTCACTCACCTCCACATTCACTTACCTTTACATTTACTCACCTCTACACTCACTTACCTTCCCATTTCCTCACCTCGGCACTCACTTACCTTTACATTGACTGACCTCCACTCTCACTTTCCTTTACATTCACTCACCTCCACACTCACTTACCGTTACATTCACTCACCTCCACACTCACTTACCTTTACATTAACTCACCTCCATACTCTCATACCTTTACATTTACTCACTTCATACTCACTTACCTTTACATTCACTCACCTTCACACTCACTTACCATTACATTCACTCAATTCCACACTCACTTACCTTTACATTCCCTCACCTCCACACTCACTTACCTTTACATTCACTCACCTCACACTCTCTTACCTTTATATACACTCACCTCCACACTCACTTACCTTTACAATTACTCACTTCCACACTCACTTTCACATTCCATCACCTTCACACTCACTTACCTGTGCATTCACTCACCTCGACACTCACTTACCTTTACATTCACTCACCTCCACAGTCTCTTACCTTTACATACACTCACCTCCACACTCACCTACCTTTACATTCACTCACCTCCACCCTCTCTTACCTTTACATTCACTCACCTCCACACTCTCTTACCTTTACATTCACTCCTCTCCACATTCACTTACCTTTACATTCACTCACCTCACACTCTCTTACCTTTACATACACTCACCTCCACGCTCACTTACCTCTACAATTACTCACTTCCACACTCACTTTCACATTCACTCACCTTCACACTCACTTACCTGTACATTCACTCACCTCGACACTCACTTACCTTTACATTCACTCACCTCCACACTCTCTTACCTTTACATTTACTCTCTTCCACACTCACTTACCTTCACATTCCCTCACCTCCACAATCACTTACCTTTACATTCACTCACCTCCATACTCACTTACCTTCACATTCACTCACCTCCATACTCTCTTACCTTTACATTTACTCACTTCTACACTCACTTGCCTTGACATTTACTCACTTCCACACTCACTTACCTTTACATTCCCTCACCTCCACACTCACTTACCTTTACATTCACTCACCTCCATACTCTTACCTTTACATTCACTCACCTCCATACTCTCTTACCTTTACATTTACTCACTTCCACACTCACTTGCCTTAACATTTACTCACTTCCACACTCACTTACCTTTACATTCCCTCACCTCCACACTCACTTACATTTAAATTCACTCACCTCCACACTCACTTACCTTTACACTCACTCACCGCCACATTCACTTACGTTTACATTCACTAACTTCCACACTCACTTACATTTACATTCAGTCACCTCCACTCTCACTTACCTTTACATTCACTCACTTTCACACACTTACCTTTACATTCAGTCACCTCCACACTCACTTACATTTAAATTTACTCAGCTCTACACTCACTTACCTTTATACTCACTCACCTCCACACTCACTTACCTTTACACTCACTCACCTCCACACTCACTTACCTTTACATTCACTCACTTTCACACACTAACCTTTACATTCAGTCACCTCCACACTCACTTACATTTAAATTTACTCACCTCCACACTCACTTACCTTTATACTCACTCACCTCCACACTCACTTACCTTTACACTCACTCACTTCCACACTCACTTACCTTTACATTTACTCACTTCCACACTCACTTACCTTTACCTTCAGTCACCTCCACACTCTCTTACCTTTACATTGACTGACCTCCACGCTCACTTACCTTTAAATTCACTCAGGTCCATACTCTCTTACCTTTACATTCACTCACCTCCACGCTCACTTACCTTTACATTGACTGACCTCCACGCTCACTTACCTTTACATTCACTCACCTCCACACTCACTTACCTTTACATTCCCTCACCTCCACACTCACTTACCTTTACATTCACTCACCTCCACATTCACTTACCTTTACATTTACTCACCTCTACACTCACCTTCCCATTTCCTCACCTGGGCACTCACTTACCTTTACATTGACTGACCTCCACACTCACTTTCCTTTACATTCACTCACCTCCACACTCACTTTCCTCCACACTCACTTACCTTTACATTTACTCACTTCACACTCACTTACCTTTACATTCACTCACCTCCACACTCACTTACCTTTACATTCACTCACCTCCATACTCTCTTACCTTTACATTTACTCACTTCCACACTCACTTGCCTTGACATTTACTCACTTCCACACTCACTTACCTTTACATTCTCTCACCTCCACACTCACTTACTTTTACATTCACTCACCTCCATACTCTCTTACCTTTACATTCACTCACCTCCATACTCTCTTTCCTTTACATTCACTCACTTCCACACTCACTTGCCTGAACATTTACTCACTTCTACCCTCACTTACCTTTACATTCCCTCACCTCCACACTCACTTACATTTAAATTCACTCACCTCCACACTCACTTACCTTTACACTCACTCACCGCCACACTCACTTACGTTTACGTTCACGAACTTTCACACTCACTTACATTTACATTCAGTCACCTCCACTCTCACTTACCTTTACATTCACTCAGTTTCACACACTTACCTTTACATTCAGTCACCTCCACACTCACTTACATTTAAATTTACTCAGCTCCACACTCACTTACCTTTACACTCACTCACCTTCACACTCACTTACCTTTACATTCACTCACTTTCACACACTTACCTTTACATTCAGTCACCTCCACACTCACTTACATTTAAATTTACTCACCTCCACACTCACTTACCTTTATACTCACTCACCTCCACACTCACTTACCTTTCCACTCACTTACTTCCACACTCACTTACCTTTACATTTACTCACTTCCACACTCACTTACCTTTACCTTCAGTCACCTCCACACTCTCTTACCTTTACATTGACTGACCTCCACGCTCACTTACCTTTAAATTCACTCACGTCCATACTCTTTTATCTTTACATTCACTCACCTCCATGCTCACTTACCTTTACATTGACTGACCTCCACGCTCACTTACCTTTACATTCACTCACCTCCACACTCACTTACCTTTACATTCCCTCACCTGCACACTCACTTACCTTTACATTCACTCACCTCCACATTCACTTACCTTTACATTTACTCACCTCTACACTCACTTACCTTCCCATTTCCTCACCTCGGCACTCACTTACCTTTACATTGACTGACCTCCACACTCACTTTCCTTTACATTCACTCACCTCCACACTCACTTACCGTTACATTCACTCACCTCCACACTCACTTACCTTTACATTAACTCACCTCCATACTCTCATACCTTTACATTTACTCACTTCACACTCACTTACCTTTACATTCACTCACCTTCACACTCACTTACCTTTACATTCACTCAATTCCACACTCACTTACCTTTACATTCCCTCACCTCCACACTCTCTTTCCTTTACATTCACCCACCTCCACACCCACATTTACATTCACTCACCTCCGCACTCACTTTCCTTTACATTTACTCACTTCCACACTCACTTACCTTTACATTCACTCACCTCCACATTCACTTACCTTTGCATTACTCACCTCCACACTCTCTTACCTTTACATTGACTGACCTCCACTCTCACTTACCTTTACATTCACTCACCTCCACACTCTCTTACCTTTACATTGACTGACCTCCACACTCACTTGCCTTTACATTTACTCACCTC
Source organism: Gymnothorax reevesii (assembly GCA_029721435.1). NCBI lineage: Eukaryota > Metazoa > Chordata > Actinopteri > Anguilliformes > Muraenidae > Gymnothorax > Gymnothorax reevesii. The sequence continues at coordinate 2,093,749 of CM056574.1, read as the reverse complement.
CACACTCACTTACCTTTACATTCCCTCACCTCCACACTCATTTACCTTTACATTCCCTCACCTCGGCACTCACCTTTACATTGACTGACCTCCACACTCACTTACCTTTACATTCACTCACCTCCACACTCACTTACCTTTACATTCACTCACCTCCACACTCACTTACCTTTACATTAACTCACCTCCATACTCTCATACCTTTACATTTACTCATTCACACTCACTTACCTTTACATTCAGTCACCTCCACATTCACATTTAAATTCACTCACCTCCACACTCACTTTCCTTTACATTCCCTCACCTCCACACCTACTTTCCTTTACATTCCCTCACCTCCACACTCTCTTACCTTTTCATTGACTGACCTCCGCACTCACTTACCTTTACATTCACTCACCTCCACACTCACTTACCTTTACATTTACTCACCTCCACACTCACTTAACTTTACATTCACTTACCTCCACACTCACTTACCTTTACATTACTCACCTCCACACTCACTTACTTTTACATTCACTCACCTCCACACACTTACCTTTACATTGACTGACCTCGACACACTCTTACCTTTACATTGGCTTACCTCCACACTCACTTACCTTTACATTCACTCACCTCCACACTCACTTACCTTTACATTCACTCACCTCCACACTCACTTACCTTTACATTACTCACCTCCACACTCTCTTAACTTTACATTCACTCACCTCCACACTCACTTACCTTTACATTACTCACCTCCACACTCACTTACCTTTACATTCACTCACCTCCACACTCTCTTACCTTTACATTGACTGACCTCGACAATCACTTACCTTTACATTCACTCACCTCCACACTCTCTTACCTTTACATTGACTTACCTCCACAGTCACTTACCTTTACATTCACTCACCTCCACACTCACTTACCTTTATATTCACTCACCTCCACACTCACTTACCTTTACATTCACTCACCTCCACACTCACTTACCTTTACATTGACTTACCTCCACACTCTCTTACCTTTACATTGACTTACCTCCACAGTCACTTACCTTTACATTCACTCACCTCCACACTCACTTACCTTTACATTCACTCACCTCCACACTCACTTAACTTTACATTGACTTACCTCCACACTCTCTTACCTTTACATTCACTCACCTCCACACTCACTTACCTTTACAACACTCACCTCCACACTCACTTACCTTTACATTCACTCACCTCCACACTCTCTTACCTTT